>VXAB01003367.1:0-172851 GCA_013399175.1 Odontophorus gujanensis | reverse complement strand
GGGGGCAATCATTTATTTATTTATTTTAGTGGTATGCTAACCTTAAAAATATGTTCTGAGGTTAAAGGAAAAAGCTGTCGCTTTAGACAGGTGGTTCTTGTAAAGAGGTGATCTTTTAAAGTGCAGTCTTACCATGTCAAAGCCGACGTCTCGGCAGAGATAAAGCTATAATGCAGGTGATTGCAGGGACTCTTCTGTTGTCTGTCATAACGCTTCAAAATCTGTTGCAGAAGTTGCGTTTGGAAAGGGACTTTGGTTTTTTAATATAAGACATGTGCACCAAATATTTGTTTCAAATAGTTAGCGAGTTGGAAATGGTTCCTTGAAATGTAGGGTGTGGAAACAGCGGTATTGCAGATCTCTGCAGAGTCCTTGGTGGTGCTTGGTAACTTCATGCTGATAACCTGGTGGGACTGCGCCCAAATGTTGTGAGTCTGAACAATTGCCTGTTGTAATTAAGTGTGAGCCTACTGAGATAAGGAAAGGCAGGCGTGACTTGGAGGGAGACCTTCTTAATGTAAAACTAAGAGGAATGCCTTGATGAATGACCACTGGGATGGACATGGCTGCTTAACAAACAGTCCCATGCTCATCCAGAAGCAATGCTGGAAACACGTAGCAAGGTTTTGCTCAGCTGTGAAGCAAAACCCAAGCAACTTCCTTGAGGTTGGTGGAATCTCGAAGAGAGTGTGAATTCCCCACAAAAATATACAGGGCTCTTAACTGCTGAGGTTCTTCCTTCTCTCCCTCCCTTTTCTTCCCCCCACCATGTTTTTAATGTACATAGGGTCTGGGGAGAAAAGGAACAGTGTGCCTTTGAAATGTTGTTTGCTGAAGACAGTATATAGAATCTTGGTTATTAACAGCCTCTCACAAGACAGTTATTTTTGGAGTGGCCTCTGAGGAGGCAACCTCTTGGAATCGAACTCATTTATTCTGTGTTTCACTGTCCTGCCATTTCCTGCAGAGAGAGGGGAAAAGTGAAACCACATGTTTTGAGGAGCGAGCGTAGGAAACCCCACTGAAGACAAATGACTGCTCCTCTCCCCTGGCAATTAGTCAAAACCGGGCTGCATGCCAGCCCAGGTGTTCCCGACTGTGTATAAATTTGCCAAAGAACAATGAAAATAGCATCTGATTGTGCTGACAGATTCTTCTGGTAATTTCCTGTTGTTTGGCATCTTCAGGTTACTTTCCCACAATTATGGATCCTGATGAAGTCCGGGGCCTTCAAATCCACTTTTTAAATGGAAACAAAGATACTGTGAGTGTGTGTGTGTGCACATGCACGCCTAGCCCTGTTCTCTCAAGCCCCCAGCTTTCCCCCTACTTACCAGATGTTTTAATTTAATTCGCTTTGCAAAATACATATTTTAATGAGTCTGAATTAAAAAAAGAAAAAGGGAAAAAAAACTCCGCTATTTGCACCTGCATCATATAGAATTTCTTGGCAGCCCCGCCATGGCTTTTGCCAGGATTCATGCTTATTCTGTCGCTTAAACCTACTACTTGGAAGGCTTTCCTCTTGTGCCTTCCACTATCTTCTAAATCAGGGCTGCTCAAGAAACACTCGCTAATGGAACTCAGAGCCTTGAGCTGGCCACGGGAGAGGGAGAGAGTGATTTGACAGCTCGAGATGCTGACAGCAAGGTGCTGTTAAAAGTGAGGGGTGTCTTCAGATGCCAGCCATTGTTTCTGGATCTGGGGGAGCAATGTCTGTCCCCGAAGAGCTGCAAGTTTTATCCTCTAGAAGAGGAGAGGAGAGACAGAAGGGAAGGCAGACTGCAGTGATTTTAAACCTTCATGCAATCCAGTCTGTCAGGAAGCTATAAATACTTGTTGGGGTTTTTTAAGCAACTTGAATTTTATATGTATTTTTATCTTTGAGTTGGAACAGAGCTGGATGGGCACCAAGGGACACTTGCCCCAGGTCCGTTGTCTCGTTTTTTTTCTTGGAGAGAGAGAGCAGAGCGTATGGGAGTGTGTTGCTGCAGTGTGTACAAGAAACAGGGGGCAAATTCTGCCCAGCATTTCCTCCAGCATTTCCTGCTTTGGCTTAGTTATTCCTAGGTGATCAATTTGAAGAGTAACTCGGAGTTTTGCAATATTTTGCACACATTTGGTGATTTTGGTTTATTTTCTTTTTTTTGTAGTTTAAATGTGTGTTCCACAGAGAATCGACTCTTGGGTTTTAAAATGAATAGTAGTCCTTCCTTGGCTAGAGAATTTTCTACCTTCTTTTTTCCTTAAAAACGGGATTATTTTTTAATGATTATTTATGGAGCATATGATGCAGAACCAAGGTTGATCAAAACCACCTCACTTTTTAAACTCAGTTTTGCAAGATACCACAATTTTCACTAAATGAACATTTCTGCCAATTATCTTCTTTCTCTGACGGGAATGGGGAACCAAACACAAATGCAACAACAAGCAAATCCCAGGTAGACTCTTTTAGTCCCCCTCTCTGTGAGGATGAGAAGGATAGATGTTTCAGAAGATCGAGGACCTTTTTGCCTCAGGTAAAGGCAATGGCCACTCCTCACTGTTCAGTGTTGGGCTGTTCATGAGTAGGAAAGGCGAAGTTGAGGTGCAAAGGTTGTGTTTGCATCCCCAAAGGTTCTCTTCTTTCTGTGCACCAGTTTGACCCACTCCTCATGGAAACAACTTGCAAAGTGTGCTCTGTCTCCTTGTGCTGGCTGGCCCACCAGCTTTCTTTAAAACTCTCTGGCAGAGGTCTGTATTTGTTCCAGAAGGTCTCTGGTTCACATTCTGCTGACAGCCTTTGCAGGGACTGTCGCAGTTCCCTCAGTGATAATGGCTGTTACCAATGAGTGTCCCATGTGTATTTCACTGAGCAGGTTAGGAAAAGGAGGGAAATAATGTTGTGAAACTCCCCCTCCACCCTCTGGTTTTCATCAAAAAATTCTTTTCGGTGGAAATCTTCTCCCAGCTGGAGTGTCGCCTTCTGTTCAAATCCCTAAAATTAGACTGAGTGTCTTCTCTCACTTAAACAAATCCATGCTGTCTGCTTTACGGTAATTATCCTTCTGTAGCAGTGGCAAGGACACGCAGGTTTGCAAAATTCTTTGAAGATGAAAACCTCCACACAGATCATCTTGGTGCCTGCACACAGCGGTAAATGGGTAGAACACATGGGAAATGGGTCTGAAATGCTTCCCTCCATGAGCAAGGACGTGGCTCATACATTGCTGCAGCCACACTGGGATTCCAGCTCCCAGTGACTATTTCAGGTTTTTGGCTCCGGGGAACTGCCAGCTCTCTACCCACTCATCTTGATTCAAAGCCTACTGAAAGCAATTAGAAGCTTGTTGCTAATTACCAATGAGATCTGAAGTGACTCGTGCTGCCCAGGTCCTTCTGTCTGCAGGTCCCACCTTGGAGCACCTCCCTCCCACGTGTGTCCCAGCCCTCTGTTCGGGAGCTGTGGTGGCTCTGTGGCTTTGGGGGTTTCTGTCTCTGGGAAGGCTGATCCCAATTAGTGGTCTCCCCATGTGCTTCTGAGAGATCAGGCAATAAATACTGCATGAATATGACATCTCTCTAATAGGACCTCGCTGTCTCCTAATCGATTTACAGTGAGTGAGTGACACGGAATCATCCAGCCTCCATAAATCAAGGCTCGTGTTCTAATTTCATACCGTTAATGGCATGTCAGGGGGCTCACTCCTGTCGGGCTGAGCACTGCTGGCATTGTGATTTGCAGTCTCTTGATAGTCCTATGGAGTGCTGGTAAGCTCTGCAACACGTCAGGTGTGGGAGGTCTGCCCTGTTGCTGGGATGGCTGCACACTGCTCACACCAGCACTAGAGAAGGCTCTGTACATTTGTTTTTTTTTTATTTGGGGGGGAAGTTCATTCTTTCACTTTGCTCTGTTTTTTCCTCTTTCTCCTTCCTTTCTTTCTTGTACCCTTGGTGAGTCAGGCAGACCTCGGATTGGATTGTTGCTGTTCTGATGACACAGTGCATAGAGGAGGTTGCTTTCTGTTCTGCATCTCCCACTGAGCAGTTGCTTTTTGCACCCACCATTTTTTCTGCCTCAGTTTCCCCTTTTTTCTCTCTGTCTGGAGATGTTTTTCAGGACAAGGACATTCTCCCTCAGCACTTGTTCCACTCTTGCAATGAGAGCGCATTTCATCTGAGACTTCAGTGCATCACAGCTTATTTATTGTATTACAATGATCATACGAGTCTGTCAAACTAATGAAGAGAGTTGGAATGTGGATCTGTCAGGACCTACTTCTCTAGCAGACTTCCTATATGATTCCAGGCAAGTCATTATGCAGCTTTCTGCCTCAGTTTCCCTATCAGTGACATGAAGACTCAGGCTCTGTCCTACAAACAGCTTTAAAATCTACAGAAGAGGAAGATTTTTGCCAGATCTGAACATTGGTTTATTCAAATTAAATGAAAGCATACAAGTTTAGGACCTGTTCCTACTCAACCTCACTGGTTTCGTTCTTTAACTCTCAGCTCTAACAATGGTACATAATGGGTCATAAATTTACCCCCAGATTAACAACCCTGACAGAGTCCTTATGAAAAGAAACCACTACAGCAGGTGCTTGGCAGGAGTTGAACCGTAGACTTCGGCACCAATAGAGACTTCAGTGAATGGCACTGAAGGCGTCGTTTTGTTAACTGGCTGTGGAAGTGAGCTCTTACAGAGCGCTTCAACCAACCCCAGCAGCTGAGGAGGTGACATGTTCTTTACAAGTATTTTACTTTCACCAACTGGAATTTTTATTCTTGTTATAATTTGGTGAAAACGTTGCTTTCAGAACGTCCCAGGCTGCCCAAGGAATTTGATCACCCGGTTCCTAATAAAATGAATGAAACTGGAAGCCTAAACCCTTGTGGATGCAGTAAAAATTAGTGTTGGTGTTTTGTTCTTTTTAGATAACAGCCTTGGTTAACTGGGAAATGGAGCTAAAAGAGCTAAGTGGGTCCTTTGTCCAATTGACTTGCTGTTTTTGAAGAAACTTTCTGGTTTTAGATCATGCTTGCCATGCATTTCTGAAAGGCAATGGGACCTTCCCAACAAAAAGGTTGGGTAAGAAAAGCTTGCTGATACTTTTGGCAAAGTATCTTAATATAACCTTCATTTTTAAAAAGAAAAAAGAAAAACAAAATTAGCATAAAATACAGAATTTTGATGCATAGCTAATTCCTTTTTCTTGGGAAAGGAATAAGTGGACACTTCCTATTATCTGAGTAGGACAACACACCACATTCCTACACTCTTCAGTTTGTAAGTCAAGTAGTTCTAGCTATGAAAAAAGTAGGGGATGATTCCACTCTTTCTCTTCCAAATCCTGTTATCTTTGGATCAGGCAAAGAGCTCTAGAATACACGGGGAAGCACTGTCCTGCAAAAGCAGGGTTGCTATAGGCAAGGAAGAGCAGTGAGGTGGCGTGGGCTCCAGACATGGAGGACCTGGTTTATTGACAGCTTCATCGGGCTCATCAAGGCTGTAGAAATGCTGTCTGGCTTTTTTTTTTTGTATGGCTACATCAGGCTGTCTCCCACCACTAGACATGGGCGTGTAATAATGTCTTGGGGACGGGGATAAAAGACTAAATCTGTGTGTTGGGAAGGAGTTGTGTTCAAGGTGCAGCTGTCACACATCCTAACAAAACTGTGCGACTTCTGAATATTTTGAAACAGCTTTCATAAAGAGGTTAATGTCAAGTATATTACTGCTAAACTATAGGAGGAATCATTCTAGGTTTATATCACTAGAAGAAAGATCAGACTCTTTCCCTCTCTGTCTGCATGCATTAATGTTCTTCCCCTACCTTTCAACCTCAGGCCTATGACCTCTGAACACAAGCTCAAAAATTAATGTTTTTTTCTTTTTTTTTTTCAGCCAGTGTCTGCATTTCTTCAAGTCAGTTATCATGTGTTGCATGACAAATGAGCTTCTAGAACACTGTACATTCTAAGAATATTATTTTTCTTTTTCACTGCATTCTGTCTGAAAAACAACTTTTGTTCTCTTAGTCTCGGACAGAAACCTCATGTGCAGAAAACCCTTTGCTGAGTTTCCTTAACTGTGCAGCAGCTTTTAGCTGTGCCCCCTCTGATAGACATATTCAGCTCCTGGCCAAGAGGGTGAAAGTTCCTGTAAACCTGAATGGAAACATGGTTTGGTTTGTTTTGGTCTTGTTTTATATGCACAGAGCTGATTATCTCCAGTCTGATCATAACCAGCCTTTCATTAGCTGGGGAGCTGACAGTAGAGCTGCATTGGGTTAAGGCAGTGCTGGTTCTACCAATACGAGCACTGGACCCCCACCAGTAAAACAGACACCATATTAACCCCTCTGTAGAACTGAAGGCCTTCAGAAACCTTTTCATAAGTACCCTGTCATGCTGGCGAAACCTGATGCTAGTTAACGATGCTCTAACTTCCTCATTTTGCTCTGTGCTTCCATTAAGCTGATGTGCTCTGCTCTGCTAAATGGGCTGAGCAGCACTGCTGTTTGCTGTCTGGCAGCTGCTGCTCATCACCCAGGTGGCAGCTGGACTTCACTTGAGCACAGAGGTTCCCTTATGCACCAGTTCTGAAACACTTTGTGACTCCTTTAGGGATAAAAAAAGATTGATGTTATTTTAATGGAAGATCTCAGAGCTTGGATTTTTATTTAGTTTTATTTATTTATTTATTTTTTCCCAAAGTGAAAAAATTCACTTTAGGTGAATCTGTTCCAGGCAGTCCAATCTGACATTTCTTAAAGGGAATCAGTTATCGGTCAGGCAAGTGTATTTCAGTCTGAGTCCCTGAAAATCATCACTCATGACTGGAAATCTAGTTCCTGTGTTTTAAATTTTCTTTTTTTTTCTCCCCTCCCCCCCTACTCCTTCTCAATTTTTGAAGCTAAGCAGCCAAATGTTGGGAATCACTATTCTCTTGGAGACATGGAAGATTTTCAAATGGTTTTCATGTTTTTTGGAACAGCTGAAATTTGGCTGATCTCTTCTAGTAGGAATTCCGGGATTACTGTTATGTTTTTTGTTTTGGTTTTTTTTCCCCTCTTTACAGTTATGAAAAACAGGTTTGCTGCTCTGAGGGGAGGGAGCAGGACAAGGAAGGTGAGGCTGGGAAGAAAAGATGAATTTATTCTGACTTTATCTTTATTTCAGCCTCCCGAGTTAAATTCTACACTCTTTCTCTGAGGCCAGCTGGTTTTAATCATTTCAAGAGAACACTATTTATTAAGTGTCTGTTTCAGGCAGTGTCAAATCCTTCAGCTCCTTCTCTATTCTCCATTGTAAGCAAGAACATCGGTAGCGCAGGTGGGCTTTGAATAGCTTCAGAAAGTAGGTAGGTGAGAATCTATTTATTACTTACTGTAGATCTCAGTAGACAGAGGCTCCAATTAAGGCAGGATACTGACACACTTAGCCAACTCTTTCCGAACAGAGGATGCAAAGTGAGTGATTAAAAAATTAAGTAAGATAATCTGAAATTTTCTGTTTTGCTTATGTAGTCTTGAACCATAATTCCTCTGTGTTTCCACTATGCCTTTCAGTATCTAAAGGAAGGGATGGACTCTATAGAAGGGTCTGTGGTGATAGGACAAGGGGATAAGTAATCTGGAAGTCTATGACCCAGCAGATAACCTTCATGTTCATTTGCTATGGAACCTTTTTCCCTTCTGTACTTGTGCCTTAATTCAATGAATTTACTCTACCATAACTGCTACAAATGTCACTATTATAATTTATGATTGACACAGGTTGACAGTATCTCAATTTTAGAATCACGAATAACATTATGTATTTATTTATCAATTACTACAAATCCACTTCCCTCCATCCAGAAAAGAAGCTTAAAATGTTGAAAGATGGATCACTTATTGTGGTAACAAATGATGGTCAATTTTACACAGTTCAGGTGTTACACACTTAATCCAGAGACAAAATGATGCACTGCAGCTTAGGTAACACCTGTTTTCATTCTGGAGAAATTGAATTCAACAGCAGAAGTGTCAGCCTAAGGTAGCTATTGGAGCCCTATTTAGAAGAATCAGTAGAAGTTAACTTTTGGTGAAATATGTTATTGTTTATGTAACAGCAGATATAACTGGAATTTCAACATTAATACATCTGCTTTTGTGTCAAGACTGATTAAGTAGAAGAGATTTATTAATTTTTTTTTAGTGCCTGCATCTATTGAAAATTTGATTTTTCCATGACACTTCAACCCATATTAAATTACTCTGCAGGAAAAGAAAAAAAAAGGGGGGGGGGAAGAGGGGAAAGAAGGAAAAAGAGGAAAAGAAAACCACCCATCATCAAATGTTCAAACTCTGGGTGCTTTCCAGCAAGCTGTTCTTGAATGAAAACACTACTCTGTCTTCAGTTAAATATTGGCTCTAATGTAAACATACTCGTGCATTCGGTTACACTGCGAAGATCCTTAACTGTAGAACAGGGAGAAAACAAAAAAAAAAAAAAAAAAAAAAAAAAAAAAAAAAAAAAAGAATGATCATATTCATTAGCATTTATATCACTGCTCAGTAGGAATATGTGATTGGTGAAGTGCAAAGTGCAGCAGCTGGTGCTTGAGGAGGAAGCAAACTGAAGGACATTCCTGATTCTTTTTCTGGATAACTTGCAGAATTCTGAAATATTTGCATTATGCCTTAATCTTGGCTGAGCAATAGTAGAATACAGAATGGTATGTATTTCTTCCTCTTAAATCCCTTCAGTTCCTCCAAGAAGCTATGTCTTCAATTAAAAATGAATTTAAAGATACTGTATTAAAAATTTGCTCCAAGTGCTTTCCCAGACCTGTTTTCGTGGTTTCTTTCTGCATCTGCTACTCAAATAGACATTCTCTGTTCTGAAGATAAGTCTTGGACTTGAGATTTGAATGCTTTCCCAAGCTTTGAAATGCCTGAAATTCAGCACTGTGTTTTCTGCCATTTGCAGTATGTGTCGATCTGGGAAATAAAGACAAAAATCAGGAAAGCTGTAGAATCATAAAATGGCTTGGGTTGGAAGGGACCCCAAGGATCATAGAGAAAGCAGCATAAAATCAAAGAATGTTTTTCAAACATTATAAGGGAAACAAATACTGATGGCTTTGGAGACAACTTCTAATTCTTCACGTTGGTCCTGATCCTATTGGGGATGCTAAAAATGCATCTGAGGCAAATATATAATTTGTGTAGAGATTAACTGCATTGGAGTCATTTGAGCTATGGCTGTTGGGTTCATATTGCAGCCACTTCGGTTTCTAAAATCAGGTGTAATCTGTTTTCAGGAATTCAGAGCACTTGTAACTCCCAGCAACTTCCCTAAGAGTGGAAAATGAGTCCAGCAATTTCCACTGGAAAGTCTCCCTCTGACAGGTCCCCATCTGAAATCAGTTTAAGCACCATCTGCAAGCTGAGGATCTGCTGGGATCCATCTAAGAGGGTCTAATGTTTGTATGCAACCTGTTTTGTTTTGTTTTAAGGGATGGCTGGTGTGGTCCAGAAACAGAGCAATCCATAAATTACTGAAACACATCATGTTGAGAGGACTTCATTGTTCACACACATCTCCACTTGACATTTCTGCAACCTTGTGTCATTCTGTAGCATATCCTCTTCATATTAATAGCAATTTATCATTAATCCATCTGAATAATATTTTTTTTCCAACCAAAAGAGACAGAAAACATCTGCATATTGAGTAATATTAGCTACAGTTTGTGTCTCAAGTGAGGCTAACTGACAACACTCATTTATTATGTCTGTGTAGGCTTAATTGGGTTGACGTAGGATTTGGACTTCGTGAAAAGAGAAACAGTTTGAAGATCTTTTCAGAGAAAACATTTTTAGGGAGAGGGATGAGTAGGGAGAGGACTGGGGGAGGAGGGAATGAAAGGATAAATATGTAAAATAACAATGCTGAGATGTTCTGTTAAGGCCTAAACATTTAGGAGGTGTTTTAATAATGGTGCTTAAATGAGAGATTAGTTATTAAGCCATATGGTTTGTATTACAGCTCTCATCTTTTGTTTCCTCCTTACGCTGTCAAGCATTAATGTGATTGTTTTGATTCTTAATGTCTTAATGCATCATTCCTCCCAATGCATTAGGCTAATAACTTTGGTCCTCTTAAGGGCAGTGTCGCCATTCATTACTCTTCCTGTTTTGGCTGACCATAAAAGTTGAAATGGGGGGCTTAAAAACTATCTACATGTTCCAACATTTATGAAGCCAGCACATTGAGATCACTGAGAAAATCTGAAGTGCATTAAAGACTGCTTATTTCCACTGGGCTGATGACATACGTGCAGTGCCTGAGCCTTCCCCCAAGGCAATTTCCAAGCTCTTCTGCTATAAGTGCCTGTGATTTGAGTTTGTTGTCCTAACTCTGGACCAGGCTGTAGGTAGTTCTTTGTAAAACTTTAGCAAATGGTGTGTTAAACTAGCTGCCTTTGTTTGGGTGAGGGACTGAATTTGTGTGTATGCATTATATGATTTTATCGTAAAAGATTAGTTTTTCTACACTGGTACAGGAATATCCAAGCAGATTGAACTGGGGTCTTTGGTGGAGCTGATTTAATGAGGAAACATATATTTTCTGGATATTCCAGTAAATTAGAACAGTAGTGAAACAAATTTCTTCATTTTGCAGGGGCCTTGAAATGATAATATTTGGATAAATGGTAAAAGTTTTGTTCTAATGCCAAAGCTCCATGAAGCTGAAGCATAACCTTACACTAATTGTGTTTTGTTATACTTGGTCAGGCTGCGCTGCAGGTTGTTGTAGCNTATTGCACTCTACCACTTCCTGAAGGGGGATTGTGGTGCGGAGGGGGTCAGCCTCTTCTCCCAGATTACTAGTGACAGGACGAGAGGGAATGGCCACAAGTTGCGCCAAGGAAGATTTAGATTAGATTTGAGGAGAAACTTTTTCTCTGAAAGAGTGGTCAGGCACTGGAATGGCCTGCCTAGGGAGGTGGTTGAGGCACCATCCCTAGTGCTGTTCAAGAAGCGTTTAGATGAGGTGCTAAGGGATTTGATTTAGTAGTTTAGTGGGTAGGGATGGTGATAGGAGGATGGTTGGACTAGATGATCTTGTAGGTCCTTTCCAACCTAATGCATCTATGAATCTATGAATCTATAGTTGTGTTGGCCTGGTGATGCCAGGAGAGGCAACACATCTCATGCCACCATTCATCTGAAAACATTCCCTCCTTCTGTCGGACTTTGTGAAGTTTTGAATTGATATTGATTCATTGCAACTCTTAAATGTGGACAAGTTTGGCTTATTTTACTGAATGAAACTGGAAAGATGATGTGGAGACAGCAGTGCTAAGTATGGAGCTTGCTTGGGCTGATTTCTCCTTTTGTGTGGCTTTCCTTTGACTGTTTTCATCAACACATTCAGAGTTTACTGTAATTTTTTTCAGTGTTCTGTGCAAATTCATCATGAAAAGTTCTTTGCATGTTCCAAATATGAACTGCATCTGTGTTTTCGTACGGGGTGATGGAGAGAATTCAGTTCATGTCCCATTGCTATACACATTTAAGTGCTTGAGTTAATATTCATAAATGTGGTACATTTCTTCACTTGAATGCTTGTGTCTGTGTACATATAGGTGGAACATAAAGATAAAATAGACGCGTATTAAATAATTGGGCTGTTTGTATACACATCTCATTATCTGCCTTTCCCCCTTGCCAGCTCATATGCTCTGCCCTCTTTGTACAATGCCACGAGCATTATTTGCTTTAACATGAATCATAAACTGTCCCAAAGAGTTGAGATAATTTTAATTCCTGTGTGCTTCTTTTTTTTTTTTTTTACTTTTATTTTTCTAGGGGCATTTTGACTGGTGCATTTTTCCAGTGGGGTTATTCAAATTCTCTCTTCCTAAAACATAATCTGCAATTTCAAACAGTGATAGCTTCACCTAATCCTAGCTCTGGTTCAGCCTATGTTCTGTCACAGAAATGATGCAGTGAATCATATGTGAAATCTGTAAATCACTTAGGAATCCAGTGGGATGAAAAGTGGTGCATGAATGTGAGATTATTGTCATTCTGCGGTCACCCCAATTTATACAGTAGAAATAGCAAATGCAGCAAGGTGGAAGGAGGATGAAAGGTGTGACGAGCTGTTCACAACATTAAAATGACCAGTGTCCGCTAGGGAGTCTGTTATGTATTCAACGTGTCACTGAAGCACTTGTGTGATGGGATTGCATTTGAGAAAGTGTCAATATGAAAGACAAGTAAATGATTTAAGTACAGGCTATACCCAGTAGTATTGTCACACAGACTGAAATTTAAATACACAGCAGATCACACAGTGGGAAGAGCCAGGACAGAAGCTTTAGGGAGACACAGCAAGCGTGTGGGAGAAGTGTTTTCTGAGGGGAATTATCCAGATGGTTGGCTGTTGGTTTGGGTGGTGGTGGTGTTTTTTCTCTTCACAGAAAGTTTCTGATGTACCCACAAAGAAATAGGGTTTGTTAGATGCAGGGATGCAGTGAACCACCAAAGGGACTGAAGTTTAAGTAGTCAACCTGTTGAGCGGATCTTGGATGGATACAGCACATTGTTCAGCTCATCAGTTGGGTGTTCAAGTGAGTTCTTGTGCTTTAATTCTGCTCTATCAGTGTTGATATTTCTTGTTCCTTGGCAGAATAATGATTTTTCATAGAGGAGCAGTGAAAATTCTCGTAAGTTGGAGAACTTGGTGAGAGCAGAACTTAGTGCAACGTTTCTCCTTCTGCCTGATTTAAAACCCAGCGTTCCTTTCCCAGTGAATGATGGTTCTTTGGATCAGGTCCTAGATTTGTTATTCAAAATCTGTGAAGCGTGAGGGCAAAGAAATTATTTCTTTTTGCCACAAGTGGAAAAGTCTCTCCTTTCTATTTTTTTCCCCAAATGAAAATAATCCAGAACATTACAGTGCAATAGAAAAGTTGGCTCCGTTACATCCAAACTAGAAATTGGGAGCTAGGAAGTTATGTATCAGACCACATTCACTTGTAATCAGTTCAGACTGCTCAGTATTGCAGGAGGGGAAGGGAAAAATCAGATTAAAGAGAGGAGAGGGTTAAGACAGCCCCAGAAGCACAAACTGAAGTGATAGTTTTCCAGTTGGGGATAAGGGTTTGATCTTCTCACCAGCCATCCTCACACAGCTCATCTGTTCTGTAGAGCGTGTCATTTCCCTAAAGCTCTGCACTCCTTTTCACCCACACAATTGAATTGTGCACAGGTGTGGTCAGCATGTATAGGCTTAAAGGCTTGTTTCTCCTAAAACATGGCCTTGTCTGTTTAAATGAGTGCCTTCATCCTGCAAGTCTTTGCTGTGTGTGAGAGTTTGAGATAGTTTGCTCAAGACAATAGCATTAAGTCATCTCCCACACTGAGTCTACGTGGCTGAGGCCCTGGAGAGAAATGCTTCAGACACTAGTGGCTGACGAATTAAACAATGAGGAATATATGCCAGCTCTTTCCATTTGCTTATTAATAGGTTCTGTGTCTCACACTCCAAGGGGATTGTCCTTTCTTTTGAATTGCTAGCGGGGAGGCATTCAAGCATTCACTCAGTGTAAATGGAGAAAAATGAAGAAAGAAAGAAGAGTGTTTCAGGAAAGACTGGAGCATATCTTCAAAAATGTTAAGACTTGGGATCTGACGTTGTGGAAATACTGATACTCTTGTTTCCAGAAATTGGGTTCATATACTCAGGGCCTTTGAAAATCAAGCAGTGATTGTCTGTGACTTCTGATTTTCTAATACCCTGACACCATAATAATTGCTTGAGCTTAGGAGATGATTCCAAATCTGTGCATTCATTGGACACTACAGTTTGTGAAATCCCTGCAGTATAATAATACTTGCTTAGTTGAGCAAGCTCAGTGGGACATTTGTGTGAAGACAGGACTATATGGCTCCTACATATTTGATCCTCTTCTGAATTTTCAACAATTGCTGAAGATGGTTAGTGTTCTCGATCACTGAAGCTTGTGATCATTGAGCTATTTATTCCATTTAAATCCTTGGTTTATAGAAAATTCTTCAGGTGGTTGTGAAGGTTGTTTCCCCCAAAAAATGTTTAACAAACAATTGCATATTCACCTTCAGATCCCTTTCAATTTCAGTGTTTAAAAGACTTATTTCTGTCTATCTCAAACCTTCTGTGATAGAGTCATTGCATAATTTAGAACGGCAAGGATGTCTGAAGGTCATATGTTCCAATTTCCCACTCAAAGCAGGGCCACTAAAGTTAGATCATGTTCAGAACCTACAAATAGATATCCTCAATAAGAGACCAGAAGCATGGAGGCGTGCTCCAAAATACGGAAGTGCTTACATGTTCCTTTTTTGATAGAGCTTTCAGATTTTAAATTCCACTATCTCCTAGTGGCTTTTTTTCAACAGCTTATAGAGATGTCCGTGCATGTAAGTAATGTTTTGAGGTCCCAGAACAATCAAGCTAAAAATTTATTTTTGGAACTTCTCTCAGTCTATACGAAGACTTCAGCTCTATGTGAATAACACATAGAGCTGAATTAGAACTATTGCTTCCTTAATTTGTTGAAATAATTCACACAAGCATGGCCACATTCTAACTTACCAGATAAATAGATAACGTTTAGGGGTTTTTTGGTTATATCTGCAAAGAAAATGACTTTAAAACTTGATTTGCTAAGATCTGGTGTGGCAAGTGCAGGGTTAGATTCTTTGTTTCTCAGTGTGTTCAGGCACAAGACAATCAGACAGTGTTTACAGCTAAATCTGCATAGAGTTTCTTGTAATGTCCTTTGCTCTGGTCTCGTGCAAATGACAGCAGGGTCACACGCACAACTGAGCTGAGAGTATTTGAAGGTTTCATGAGTGAGTGGTGTGATTTTTCTCTGTGTATTTAAACAACTGTGTAGCTCTGATTTGCTCTCCTGTCATTGTACCAGTTGGGGGCAGGCAGTTAGTTCCATCTACTTTCATTTGCTGTGTTGGGCATTTATGGGCTAAGCGAACGCAAACTGGACAAACCATATTGTTCTTCGTATGCCACTGGTAAAATAGTGACATTTAACAAAGCAGGAAATCCAACGAGTTTATTAAGGAAGAACTGTCTATGATTTCCTCTTACCTTTTATTTCCACCCCCACCCCGTGCAAGTCTATGCAGTGGAGCAGCCTCTTGCCCCCTTGTGCCAGAATGATTAATGGTGGGACCACAATGAGGTCAATTAGCTGGGGTCGGCTTGAAGCTGAAAGGTGGAGTGTGTTTCTTTATTGAACGCTGCATTCACACTCCAAACCGTGACCTGGACTACAGTGATTTATTACAGGGGCAGTGTTTTGATCACTTACCTTCAGTACCTTACCTTGGCTTCAGAAATCAGGTTTTCACTTTCAATTAAAATCTAGGAAAAGAGATCCATTCAAAAAATCTGATACGTGGACCCCAGGTAGAGGATGGGGAGTGTGATGATGGTTTTTGATACTCTCTGTAGAGAGATTAGGCCATGTTCTGTCTCTGAGAGGAAAAATTTTGACCGTGGCTGAACTTTTACAGCCTTCCTCCTCACCGAGCTGAAAGAGAGGAGCCAAATCTGTCCTAACAAATTCTGAAGAGTTGCTATGGGAAAAACTCTGCACCTAGTATCTGTATGGGAGTGTGGCAGAAGGGACAGGAAAACAGCCGATTATTTTTGGAGAGTTAAAAAAAAAATTCTCATGTGCATATAGAAGGTATTTATTAATGAATAATGTTTGGCAGTTACGGGGCATCTTTCAACAGGATCTTGAATTTGCTATATACACTAACACAACCTCTTGATGATGTAGTGAAACAAATAGCTGCTTTGTGCTTGTTGTAATGGTCAAACTAAGATTTAGAAAGACTACATTATTTGTATGTATTTTTGATCCTGAAAGCTGCTGAATCCCCAGGTTGTCTTGAAGAGAATCTGCCTGTGACTTAAACTATGGCCATGCAGAACCAGCCCAAGATTATGCTTTGTCTGCAATTCACTCATTGTAATAACAAATCACAGCTTCTACCTGGTGCTTTAATCTTGTTGGCTGCAAAGCACTATGCAAAGGAGTCAAGCTGAGGAGTATTGCTTGTTTTGAGAAAGGGGAAATTGAGGCACCAGGCAATTTGGTTTCCATTAGGATATGCTTTCCATTTTCTGTTTGCTTATGATTCACTTAAGGCTCAAATATAGTATGTTTCAAAATGTCCTTAATGCCAGTGTGACTGGCAGTAGGTCATACCTACAGTCAAGGCCCCCTTTGCTGGAGCACAGAACCCCTTGGAACGTGGGCAGTTTGAAAGCAAGGAACTTAACACTAGTCCAACAGAAACCTGCTTTGTAAAGATAACAGAATTATTCTGTAATTGTGTTGAAAACTGCCTTGATTTTCTGAAATGCTGTGGTTTGTTGCTGTGTTCCTTTTGTTCCCTTCAATCTCTTGCTCAAGTTTAATTATTAGACATGGAGAACACCTGTTAGATAATCAGGCCAATCCCTCCCACTGACAGCAGCACTCCCAGCAGATTATTTTCCAGTGCATCATCCAGAGAGTTTTTAAATGGCTCTTGCAATAGACAACAAGCTCTCGTGGGAAAGGTATTCCATTTGCATGGCGTGGTAACTTCTCACAGCACAACATAGTTTTTTCAAACTTCTGGTAGGAAAGGATATGGGCATCTACTACACTGCATTTGAACCATTTTCCTAACAGTCTCGTTCATTAATTATGAAGTACCCGTTGGTAAATCAATGCAGAACTACACTGTGTCACAAGAGTAAGAACAGAATTAACAAAGTAATGCTAATAGCTTAAAGTTAGATGCAATTTGGATGAATTTCCTCCAGAGTTTATCAAGAACAGTAGAATACGGAGCAAATAGAAGTGAGATCAAACTCAGGAATAAAAAGCCATGTTTTTTCAGGGCAAGTACAATAGCATTTTTCCCAGTATCTTCAAGACATTTAATTGTAAATTATTTCCTCTTCTAAACTTATTTTAGTTTTTTATTGTGATTACTGAGTTTTTAAAACATTGTCATTTAAGAAAATAAAACTATCAGAAGCTTCACCTTTCCTTGTAGATTTTAGAGTAATTTATATGGCACCCTATTTTATTCCTGTAGACTGCTATTGACTCAGTGCCTATTAATTTTTACGAGACATTCTCCATAAGGCTTTGTGAGGGAGAGACATATATTTAGTCCCTGGACTGGTAAATTTTAATGACAATTTTGCACGCTTGACTTAATTCCTATTTTTCACGTCCCAATCGTGCATATCCCTCACCTTGTTCTTTTAGGGCTCGCTTCTTGTCTTTTGAGTCTGATCCAATAACTCACATAGGTATGTAACTAGTCCCACAGATGTTAATGCAGAGTATTTTTCCAAGGCATGTTAGTCTCTAAATCCAACTGACTTTCAATGGGACTTGATTCCAACCTGCCCTTTGTCTCCCATGTCAGTACTGTTTTGACACAGCAACTAAAAGACCTGTAACATTAAGGATGAGAAGAAACCTCTTAGCGCTAGTTTTGGAGTCCTATATTAAGTCCTATGGGATGCACGAGAAATAGAGCAAAAGGAAATCATGTCCTACTACTTTCCCCAACTACAGACAAAAAAAAAAAAGCTTTATTATTTTTCTTTATCACTCCCTCACTCAAAAGTTGTTCAGCAAGTTGCTGTTCTGGAATGGGGCTGCCACCTTCAGCATCTTGCAGGATCTCTATCAGCACCAGTCTGCTTCCTACAAGGGTTTTATATTGATGATGTGGTGGCCTGCTTCATTTAGGGCTTGGAGACAGTCACAGAGTGATCCAAAAGACAATGAATGGGATTCTTCTGTTGATCTTGGTTTTTATGCAGGCTGTGTTGAGGTAGGATTGTCCTACCACTGCTGGAAAAGCAGCAGTAGCCTGGTCAATCCAGTCAATGGGCAGCTTGGCTGAGCAGCAGCGATCTCAAATTCCAGGTTTGGTTGTATAACCAGTTTTCTCATAGATGTTTTTAATCATCTTTTTTGTTATGTGGCCTGGATGAAGTTGAAGTTAAGCCCAAGTCCTTTTCATCCCTCTGGTGTTCAATAGTGCTACAGTAGTAAAACACAGTCTTGGGGTCCCAGATAGGCTTCTGTAATTGTTCTGCAAGAGTAACTGATTTTTCATTTCTAAAGAGTGGTTTGCAAGCCAAAATTTCCATTAGTTTCTGTTGTAACAAGGCTATCCTGATAGGCAGCTACCACAATCCCTGAGTGCTCTTAGGACCTGACCCAACGTGCTTTCCTTGTGTGAACAGTATTTATTAGAAATGTTACTGTAAATAGCAGGAGTTTGTGTGGCTACATGTGTTTGCATGGAAGCAAAACCAGCATGCTGCTCTTGGACGTAATAAGAAGCCTGAATAGTAAATAATACCATAATTCTCTATATTGTTTTCTGTTTTGTAGCTTTCCTGTCCAACCTCACTGAGGATTGTCTCCTAACCTTTCAGTTCCATAGAACTGCCTGCAAGCCTCACACCTGAAATAACCTATTTAAATGATCCAATTCCAGACCCTGTAGGTATAGAGGGATATTTGTATGCCTCCCTTTTGCATTTCTCCCTGGTAATCTAAGTCTTATCCCAAAGGAAATGTGGTTGTATGTAAACCTTAAGAGTAGAAGAAGGAAAATAAAAATAGATTTAGATTTTTTCAGCAAGTATAAAGTGGTTTAGCTTGCTTGAAGCCAAATAAACGAGTTGAAGATCATCCTTCTGTGCTCAGGAGGGAAAGCTTCTCCCTGTTGTATAGGAAAAAAAAAAAAAATGTTGATTTGTCATGGCTGCAAATGGATTTTGTCACTTTTTGGTGGTATTCCCTCTTTTCCAAACAGGCTTGGTGTACTGCTGCACTTAGGATAGCTTCTAGTGATCTCTGCATGTATACAGTGGTCTTGTTTTAATATTTAATCACTAATTGGTGTGATGATCAAGGGACAGACAAGGGAGCACTCTGACATCTGATCTCTTGAACTGATTACACGCACTTTGCACTCCATGTTGTTTATCATGGTCAGGCTAATTTCCTTCACTGAGCGCTGATTTCTTTCTTGCAAAGAAATCTCAATTTGGGGCTTGTAAAGTGATTCTTTCCATTTCTGGAGGATTCCAGTGTTTGGCTCCTGTTATTGACTAGATTTTCCAATAAAAGCAGGGTGAATTCTGTTGGATGAATTGAATCAAATATTCTTCTGTGCCTCCCCTCTATCTCGTAAGGTTTCTTCTATATTCCCTATCTTTGTGCTTTTCTTCATTCTCTTCTATCAGCCTTTTTTTTTCTTCTATTCTGCAGTAGAATTTTTAGTTTTCAGTGCCCCTTTCTATCTTAAAGAAAAAAAGAAAAAAGAATCCACAGCCAAATACAAACTGACAATCCTAACACGAGAAGAAGGTTTTCTTTCTTTCATTATGATGCTGATGATTATGATTATTATTATTTGAAAGAAGGTGGTGAAAAAGAGAGAATTTGTCATTACTGTATAATTTAAAATTGCACAGCCTACAGCCCACAAAACAGAGCATGTAATTACACACTTACTAGAGGTAACAGCAGTGCTGATAATTATTCTTTACACAGGAGAATCTCGCTGATATCCCAGAGTCAGAAAGTGGGAACTACAATATCTTTAATACCATCCTTAGAGACCCTCATAAGCAGAGGAGAAGTATGAGGAGGCACACAGGGTCCAGAGCAATATCTTCATCGCGCCAGAATGTCAGGGGCTTTAGTACAGCAGAAATCAATAGATTCAAGTACTTTTTTTTTTTTTTTTTTGAGCTACAATATATATATATATATTTTATGACCCTACCTAGAGAAAGTACAGCAAAGCCAGAGGAGTGGCAATGGTATGAAACGAACATTTTGAATGGGAGCTATCTTGGTTTAGAAGAATAGAAAGCTCGGATTTATTCATTTATTTATTTATTTATTAAAGTGTGTCCTGCTGCAAGCTGTGTTAACTGTTTCTGGGCTGCAACCCTAAAATTGCTTTTGGCATTAAGTAGCCGGATTGTTTCTCTACCTCTTTTATTTATTTATTTTTTTCTTACACGCTGTTCTCTCTCTGCCTTCCTTAGTGTTTTTTGTCTCCTTGATTTAAATAACTATATCAATTCAGATTTGGTCTTACATTTGGTGTTTCTTTTGGTGATTCTTAGTGTGAGATAGAAAACAATCTGATGGAGAATTTTCTCCATCTCTATTTTCTTAGTAGATGTTTTAAATTAAAGTGTTATTTCTGGACCAAGTATCGCTTTCTTTATTTACATTAGGTGCTATATTATTTTGTTAGTAATTCAGTTGACTTTTAAGGAGTAGAATGCTATTTAGTATGGAATTTTTTTTTTATGTAAAATTTTCCCATGTTTTTTTCCGTTTTACTTTGCCTAGGTGATGCAAAGCAATGAGGTTTTAGCCATCAGTGGCAATAACTCACATAGGGAAATTCCAAGTTAGTGTGCTGTTGTACAGGTACGCTCTCTAAGAGAGATGGAAAATCTGATGGCACCTAATTTTTTTGTGCTGCTGGGTCTCAATCAGACTGAAAGTCTTAGTGGAGTTGGAAGAACCACTGGGTTGCTCTAACTTAAGCCATCAAGTTAGGCCTGGTGCGACTGCTCAGTGCGTCTTTGGGAGGCTCCTCTTGCTTCTCAATGGTCTCAGCTCTACCTGATCAAATCTCCACGTTGGTGAGAATCTGGGTCATGGTCACAGGGAGTCAACGTGAGTAATAAAGTGCATGGAACAGTTGAGGAGGAGTCAGGGGACATAAAGTTAATTAAAAAAAAATCTGTTCCTACCATCCCTTAATAACAAACTTAAAATGACATTAAGATCTCAGAAGCTGGTTTAAAAGGCAAGCCAAATTCTACACTCCTCATCTTTAACATCAACTGCCAGCTGCTATTGTTTGTGTGTGTGAGAGAGCAGGGATGGTTATTTTGTAAGGAACTTTCTATTATTCTTTATATTTCTCCTCCTGTGCCTCTAAATGGGGAAAAGTAGAATTCAAGTAGAAAAAATGGGCATGTAGCCCTTGTACAGTGATGTTCCAGCTGTGCCATCTGCTTTGGGATCCTGAGTGAGCAGCAGCATTTTGAGGTTGAGTTTGATTTCTGGCTCAGGATGCTCACATGCCAGTGCTAAGTCATTAGCTGCTCTGTGCCTCAGTTTCTCCTTTGTGACTATCAGTAATATTGGTGGTGTTCACCATGAAAGTATTGGGTTTTTCCTCTTAAAGAAGGCAAACTAAATCAGATGCAAAGTGTCTCTAATTCTCAGATCTGAATTCATAAATGATTTAACAGAACAAAACAACAGAGGAAGCCCAACCTCACAGCAATCAAGGCACAGATGACACTTTTTTTTTTCATTTGTCCCAAATCCTAGACATGGATAAAAAAAAAAAATTAACCAATTGGAAAGCTTGACTCTATACACTTAACAAAGTAGGATAAATGGTCCTCTGGTAGCTGTAAAAGAGCAACTAATGTCTTGCAAGATTTTAGGACTCTTCTTGAGGTTTATTAATAGTGATAGATCTGAAATGAATCGGAGTGTAGGAAGCTGGAGCACTCTCTCTATGTATACTTCTTCAAGCGTTGAACACCCACTGGACTCACTCAGAGATCTTCTGTTTTCTTGCTCGTTGGTTATGTTCCTTTGTTTCATAATTTGCAGGATGGGTCACAGATGAAAAGGTATTGACTATGAGAGGTCTGGATGCAGCCTGTGGCTGTGCTACAGATCGCCAGGGTGACCTTGAGTAAATCACAAAGCCTCTTTGTGACTTGATACTTCATTTTCAGAACTCAGAAATTATATTTGCTCTGAATTTTAATTTTTTTTTAAGCCAAGTTACTTAAAATACTCTGTGGGCTGTGTACATTTTTAATTTAACCTATGCCGGTATAGTGCCTTGCACAAAAGGAGAATAATCAGTAGCAGCTCACAGGTGATAAAATAATAATAATAATGGATTATATCTCCCTTGTCATTCTACAGTCTTTAAAAAAATATCACCTAAATTTTCACAGTTCTACTTGTTAGAGGCCAAATTATTGTAATTAGTAGGAAAATTAAGCTTCAAGGAATAGCATGGGATTCACTTATGTGGTGCATAGGTCAGTGGAAGGACCTTCTATTTGCTTAAAATACAAATGCAACTCTTAGTAACTTGTGAATCAAAATATATATAGGCAAAATATCGAAGTGACTTTCAAGAAGGAGGTCTGCGTGGGAAGAGATGTACTATTGGTCTTTAAAATCTTCCTCAGAAGTCTTCTTGGGCATTTGGATTTGGTTTCTGTTACTAAGATTAGTCACAGTCTCACTTGTTCACCTGCCAATAAAACATTCCATGAGAAGATGGGTTGGTGTCCAATTGGGTGGGGGGATATGTTCAGGATTGGGTGATGGGCGTGTGCCTGTGATAAGGGCTGTGTGAGGTGCACTCAGCCCCGCAATAGGAAATGTTGCTCTTGTATTTCCAGCGTGTAATTGCCCCCTCACTCTTGCTCTACATCACCTGGTGCTGGAGCAAAGAAATGGAGGCCAGGGGAGTAAGTATCACAGACAGGAGCTGTGACATGTCTTTTGCCTTCACTGACTTCTTTGCGTTTCTGATTTAGATAAGCAGTTCCACTTTGGGTCTGTCCCTTGGTATTTACGCCCTCATCATCTTGACTATCTGATCCATTTTTTCTTAGACTTTATTGAAGTCAGTTGTCAAAAGTTAAGCTGCTGGTAACATTAATGCATGTGTGCATCTATTGCAATAGCTGATCTGATATTTCTCCTTGCTTTTTCAGCTGGATTGTATTATAGTGTTTTGTGATTCCCATGTTATATCCCTAATTATTATTATTTCACACTTCATAACATTTTGGTAACTAAAATGCTCTAGGGCCCAAAACTTGTCTATTACATTTTAGCCCAGAGGAAACTTTGCATCCAGTTCCAACTTCCATCCCCAAATATGAATTTATATTGGAAATTCTGATGGATCCTGCTTGGGATTGGTGCAGCTCTGATAGAATATTGTAAAACACTGACTTTGTTACACATTGAGATGGGATATTTTCTCCCCCCTTCCTTTCTTTTGTGTAAATCTGTTTTCACCACAGGAGCACATGCTGTCTCTTCTGGCTACAACACTACTTACTAATTCATCAATTCATCTTTAATGAGGCCCCCTGCCAATGTTTAAATAGCATTCGGAACAAAGAAAAAGGCAACATTTCCAAAACAGCTGCTTCTCTCCAATCTCGACATATCAGCCCTTCAGAATTTCAAGTAAATTTTTCCCTGCTAAAGTTGGTAATTTATAATTTAGGTGTAGCTTTATAATTAATTGTTGGCAGGATGGAGGAAAAATAGGAAGAGATAGGAATGAAACAAAAAAAGAGTAAAGTTTCCCTCAGGCTGTTATGATACATGAAACCAACATGGTTTCTCTGGATTGCACTAGAATTGCAGATGTAACAGTGGGAGAACTCTTTGCAGCCAAAATCATTTGTTGTACAATGCAAGTTGGTACGAAGACATGATAGCAAGGTTTCTTTCCCTGTTACATACTGCCTTACTGTGTCAGATAGCTTAACCCTTGCCACGTTTGAGTTGGCTTCATCAACTGCTTTTAACGGGAGCACATATTATTATTGAGGGATGTGGTTTAATGGGCGTAGTGGTGATGGGCTGACTGTTGGATGAGATGATCTTGGAGGTCTTTTCCAACTTTGGCTGTTCTATGATTCTACCTTGGTCGCTACTATTGGTTTTCATTTTTTTTCTGAGGAATGGCTGAAAACACTGAGTAAGACTGGGGGTCTGCAATCACAAGGACTTGTATCACACCAAATTGTGACATTAAATTCACAAACTAAGGCCTTGTTTTTTAATAACTTGGACTTCCTGGGTGATGTCCATAATAAGAGAACTTCTTAAGTTCAAGTAACTCGTGTTCTTGGATAATTGTATTCAGTATGTGCCCCATGGAGTTAACTGTTCAAATAAATGGGAAGGTGAGCAGAAGACAGGAGAGGATTATTATTCATGTCAGATGGAATTACATGGTGGATGAGTGCCCCAGACGCAGCTAAATTCTCTTGCAGAGTTATGCCAATGCCCTGGGTCAGTGTGGTGTCATTGCCACTGGAGTACTGCCTCTCTCTACAGCAAATCGTGTTAAATATCAGCATTTTAAGGACTCCTTATGATTACCACTTACTAGAGATTGACATAGAGGCTGTGGTGCAGACTTCCTTTAGTGCTCTGTCTTTTCCCTAAATGTTTTAGAAATAAAACCAAAGTAAATACTTTAACAAAGTATGATTACAATATGAAAAACAATGTGTTCACTTCTAGATAATACCTTTAAATACTCAGAAACCAAAATTTGAGAAGTTTATGACAGATTTTAGTTGCATCTGTGTTTTTCAGGTACAAAAAATAGTCAGTTACATTCATATGTGGATACACAATATACTATGCATATATTTCCCACTGTACCGAGTATAGAGAGCCAGTAAAAAATATACGGGGAAATATGTAAGCACTAGTGCCCTGCAGTGTCCTGTGGTTCTGTGAAGAGGTTTTGAGGAGCAGATTGAGGATTTCAACTTCAGCAGACCAGGATTTCAGTCTCATATTCTATTTCAGATTGCCATGGTGTAAACCTGTTTGGTAAATCATGGCTTAGGGCTGGCAGCTTTGCATAGTGATATTGATGGAGAAAAACCTGTACAGGATGGGTAAAGCTGGCCCTTATCTCTGCAGCTGTGTGACTTGATATGCTCTGCAGTCTTTTCTATGGACTTCTTTCCTCTTAAATTTCTCCTCAGGTGTAAGAGGACCTGCCTGGCTGTAAATCACTGTCAATGTGCATGATATTGCCTCTTCGGGGTTTGATTCAGTATGTGATGCTGATCCTTCCCAACTTCAAGCAGTGGGGTCTGCTGTGGCAGCCCAAGCTGCAGACTGTCAAGTTTTCTGTTCCAGTCCAATCCCCAGCACTGACCAAGGTGGTGGAAAGCACATTCCATATTAAAGTGAGAGGTCAGAGTGAGCTGCAGAGCTTTACCTGGACCTGCTGTGGCAAAGCTTCCCCTTTTCTTTGGTAGCAGCAGAGAACTGTATTTCTTAGACATGAGAGATGGAGATAAATCAGTGAATATTTTAATACTCGTATGCCATCCAAACTGCAAAACCAGTGTTGGCAAAGAAGTCCCATTCAGAAGAGGGGAAATCCTTAAAAAAAGCAAAGAGAACATTAAGTATAAAATGTGACACCTAATTCTGTTTCCAAAAGGGTGTTTCTACATTAAATAGCAGCAAAAGTCCTACAGCCTCAGCATGCATATGTGTACATGCACACACAGACTTGCCTAGAAAACAACAACAAAACAAAATGAAGGCAGTTTGGAGGCATTTCCTGGGAAAAAAGATTCATGATTCTGTTTCCATGGAAGCGACAGCACATCCCAAGTGGCAGTGAGAGCTGACAGAGCGCAGCTAGGAGAGTTAAAGTGCCATCTTCTTCTTCCTAGCAGAGTAGGGGTGGGGGGTAGAACTGGGGGGAATTGCTTTTAAAAAAGAAAACAGAAAAATTTAAAAGGACAGATGGGCATATGGTTAAAATGAAAAGTCTGGAGATCGGGGCTGGTTTTAGCTCTGCCATGAACTTCTTGTGTCCCTTTGGGCAGCTCACATAAGACATCTTCCAACGCTCGCTCCAATCAATAATTGATTTCAGTGGGCACTAAATCAGAGCCTTAAGCATTCTGGACAGTGTTCAGACTGTCGTCTTTGGCATCCAAGCACACTGACATTTCAAGTTCAAATTCAGCTTGGTTTGCCTGTTGATCTTCTGCTCTGCTTAGGAATAAAACTCTCTTTGTTTTGTGGGACCTCTGAGCTCCTCAAGTGTAGGGTTTATATTATGTTCCCTTTCAGATCTTTACATAAAAAAGGTTAGTTAAATCCAGTACTAGCAGCTTCACAGAACTAAAGATACAGCACCTGGAGAGAAGTTATATCTATTACTGTCTTCAGATACTTAAACTTGTCATTGTGTTGCTGTTATTTTTTTTTTTAATCTTAGATATGGCATGGTGAGTAGAAGTGTTAAGGAATAAGAGTGAGAAGCATGAGGATTTGGGGGGGAGAAAAAAATAACTTCTAGACCATGGAAATAAGAATTTTCACTGCAGTCACTACTTTATCAGTACCGTCCACAACCCAGAGACAGGAGAACATATTGGAAGGACTATTCTCGTGTGATGGGATACAAAATAAATTGGGTTTAGAAATGAAAGCACAGCGTAAAGGGCAGGAGAACCTCAAACTGCAGCTCATTACAAATACCAACCATGTTTTTGTTGTGATGCCCCATCATCTGTTTCTGAATTCTGAGTTCCTTTCAACCTGAAAAAATAGTAGTTGGCTCAGAAAAGGCTTTGTGATGTTTTAGGGTCATAGAGAGCAGATTGCCACAGAATTCTTTTCTTTCCCAATGAGTTTGTCATCAGTTTGGCTGAAGCTTGTCTTGTCTGCTGTTTAGACTTCCCCTGTACTCTGAGAAAGGCTGCTCACAGTTTGATGGGTGCCCTTTAATGAACACAAGTTGGTGAGCTCAGTGCAAGGGCAGCTGGTGGAATTCTTTAGGCTGTGCTGTACCGGAGATTGGACTAAATGATCTAATGGCACTTACTGGCTTTAAAATCCAAGGAATAATTCCACAGGCTCCTGGGCCCACGCAAAGACTTTTGCAGAACCCCATGAATTACAGTGGGTTTGCACAAGGTCTGGCCAGAAGGACTTCCCTACATTATAAGAATCAAACCCAGTCTGTCAGCGGCACACATGCTCAATATTCAGTGCATTAATTAATATGGCTGCTGAGTTTTAATCCTCTTTCAAAGACCTATAACTACTGCTCCATAGATCTAGCTGGAGCACGGGGCCACATGCAGCAGGCATGGCAAACAGTTGAAGTGCTCTGGGTTGTATTTTTTTATTTTTTTTTAAATGGTTTCTGGCAATGCATTACACTGAGGTAAGTGCTTTGTTTCTCCCTCAAGTGGCACTCACCTCCCTAGGGCTTCCTTATGAATACTTGAGGAGAATGTCCACTTGGGTTTATTTTAGTTATGTGTGTACTATACAAGCTTTTGGCTGTCTTTGCCAAGGTTAGGTTACTGCTACTTAAAAGAAATATTTTTAATTGCATAGTATTGATTTTTCCTTTTTCTTGCTGGAGTGTATGTTCTGTTGATGGATGTAGTAGAATACAGGGCTGGTTTATGTGGATAGATTAGCACTGAAATAACAGTACAATTGAATTAAAACCCGTTCAGTTATTCTGGGGAAAAATCTGCTTGTTTGTTGCGTAGAATTTTCTTTTATTGTGGTTTGTTTAATGAAATGCACATACCAGCATTCCCTCTTTCTCTGTCATACTTCCTACATCACTGTAGCACCATGGCAATCCATCAGTACCTACAAACTGATACCATGTCTGCATCTGGGGCTGTAGTTTATGCACTGGATTCTTTCTCCTGCTGCACACTGTGGCTGTGGAGTGGGCAGGACTAGGGGAGATAACCCTAAATTTTTACTACTCATTGCAAAATAAAACAAACTGTAGAGCCCTTAGCATCCCCACATGCACCTCAAGGGGAAGAGAGCAATTCTGCAAATGCTCAGATATAAACAGGTTAACACAGAACCGCGGGGTATAACTCTTTCCTTTATCATTACTCGTAGGTGTTATGATAATGTGCAGTTCAGAGCTGGTAAAAGACATATGTATGCATGTTGATACAGAACCAGGGAGTTCTAAAATTGTTTTCACATTTATATGTAAAGCAATTACTGTTGTTTTTTCTTTCTCTTTGCCTCATAACCTAAGAAGCGGTGCAGACGTGCAGGAAGTCTTACTTTTTATTTCCCTCTAGTAGACTTGTAAAGCATGCAGCTCTGGTGTACAGTGCAACAAGAGTCAAATGAAACCTGAAATTTTTTTTATTGCATTACTTGTAGCCCTATAATGCAGGCAGATACTGTTAGAGCAGGGAAAAGGGCAAGTGAAAGAACAGCATGCCCACAGATCTGTATGCGTGGTGATCAGGGCATCAGTCCTAACACACGTATGTTTCTCCCCATCTTGGCTGCTCTAATCTGTTGTACTTAAGGCACTGGGGAATGCAATTCAATTTTTTTTTTCACCAATTGTTACTTTGGAAACTGCTCTGTAGGACCACCCCTTCCAGCCTGCGTATTCTTTTGTGGTGTCTAATTAATTCATTTGCAGTGTGCGTGTTTCTCTCCGTGCTCGTTCTGCAAAGGTGCTAAGTCTTGTAATGAGAGGGAGAGAACCTGAACAGATTTGTTTTTACATTCTACATTGCAAAGCTGATTGAATTGGACCCACCAGCTCTGTGTTGGAAAAGGTGTTCCTGTAGACTAACAACAGTGCTGTCAGGACTGTGCAGAGTTGAGCCCTCCTCGTGCCTCACTTCTTTATCTCCAGCCCCTGCAATGTATGCTTGATGTTGTCACCGGAGGTAGGCACTCTGTGACAAGCAAAATCAGGACTTGTATGTGTTCAGCTTGGTAGCTAGAAGCAGGACGTGCTACAGTAGTACTCTGCTCAAGGGAGGTGTGCAGTTTTCCACCCAGAAGTGGAAACGAAGGGAGAGCTACTGGCTTCATCCATCACACATGATTAATAACCCATTACTTGCCACCAGTCCCTGGCTCAGGCCATACAGAAGGGTGGATTGCAATTGCTTAACCATCATTTTGAAGGGCTATGAGGAGGAGGCTCAGAAAATCCCATCTTCTGGAAGGTACTGGCTAAATACAGCAACTCTGACATGCATGCGTACCTGGCTCCGCTTCCCTTAGAGTTCCTTCCTTTGGGAACACCAGTTATTTCTAAGATTTTAAAATCGTTGATAATGAAGAATATGCGTAAAGGTGTGGTTGCAAAAGTGTCTCTGAGGGGAGGAGAAGGAGGCAGGGAGAAAAGTGGTTGGTAAGGAAGTGTGAGGCTCCACAGTGACTCCAGAAAGAGAGTCCAAGTTGTTGTCAGGGTGACAGTTTTAGAGATTCTTCCAATGAGGCAAGTTTTAGTTTTCAAAGCTCAAGGCTTTAAAAAGTAAGGGGAAAAGGCTACTATTAACAATAAGATATTGTGGAAAAATATTTACATAGATAAAACATTTCCCTCAATGCGTTAGGACCAGAAATAAAACTCATCTCTTGTCCTGTAGCTCTCATATATT
The DNA here is from genome assembly GCA_013399175.1 of Odontophorus gujanensis. Taxonomy (NCBI): domain Eukaryota; kingdom Metazoa; phylum Chordata; class Aves; order Galliformes; family Odontophoridae; genus Odontophorus; species Odontophorus gujanensis. The sequence goes on along the minus strand of VXAB01003367.1, from coordinate 143,493 downwards.
ATTCATGCTTGCTGTTTGGCTCTTTTCATTGCAGTGATCTAGAAGCATTTTGCAAATGAAGATGTAAGTTGTTATCCTTATTTTATACAGGAATGGTTTAGGGAGAAATGGCTGCAGGACCACTCGAGACCTGACACTCAAGCCTGACTCTCCATAGTCCCAGCTCAGTGCCTCAGCCTCTGGATTCTGTGGATGCCATTTTTGTAAAGGCTGAAAAATTTGATAGGATGTATTAGCGAGGAAGAAAAAGCAAGGTGGAGGGGTTATTGGCAGGGAAAGGAGAAACCCAGTAGTAAATTTGGAGGGGATATAGAACAGATGGAGAAAGTAGATGTTGGGTAAGGACAAAGAGAAGAGGCTCTGTAACTGGAGTGGGCTGATATGATAGAAGCTGACATTAACAGAACTTTAAAATGAATATGCTCTGTATTTTTCAGTGCTCAAATTTTCAAGTAGTTTTCAGGGAGGACAGGACATCCAGACATGTCCACTGCTTTTCCAAAATCATCGTAGGCATTAACCTGCAGCCCTTTGTCGTGCAGAGAAGGAGGCACCTCACTTGCTTTTTATACTTCTGCAATTATCAGCAAATATCTGACCAGCTTTGCAAATGGGAGGATTCACACTTCAATGCCTTATGAGTCTGCTGTTAAAATGTGACCCCTTGTCCTTGCACTCATTTGCAAAGCGCCCGACACGCGCTCCGCGTACAACTGATGCTAATGGTTCTGCTGCTGTGCATTCTGAACGCGCCCGTTCGAGTGACAGCACACCTTAAGTTTCTGAGACTAAGAATGTCACTCTGGGCCTGGCAGAATGTTTGATTTCATTCCAGGCGAAAAGGAACAAATTGCCTTTAATGGCAGTATCACCAGAAATAGGCCTCCCTCGCCTTTTCATGTCACTTTCAAACGCGTCGTTGATGTTTTTGTGGAGTTTTATTACACAGCTTGTTATGCAGCAAGAACAACCATGCCAGGTTCTTGGGGATGAGCAGGCGGAGGGGGCTAAGCTATAATAAGAACTCGTACACTCGTAGTTTTAATATCTTTTACTTCAAAGCAAGGAGTTGATGTGATCTTTCATCATCTCAGCTGTTGTTTACCAGCTTCCTACAGATGCTGTTTGAACTAACAAACCTCACATTTCCTGGTTGGAGTGAGTAATTCCCTCGGCGGTTGCAATCCGTTCACTTGGAGGCTTAGTACTCCTGATTGAATGATGCCACTAACAAGAAGGGGATAAACCATTTAAACGTTCAGTATCACCTTTCAGTCAAATAATAACTGGCCAAATTAGTTTGGCTTAGCTTCTCAGCCCTGCTCCTTATTTACTGCTCCCAGGGAAAACGACCAATGAGTCCAGGGCTGTATTTGGGGTCAATTTGCTCCATGTATCAGAAACAGACAGACGTGTTCCTGATACAAGGACTTCTCTTTGGTGCTGATCTGTGAACACTATTTTGCTTCCTAGCTGTCTTTTAAATCAGTTGAAATCTAGAAATTACAGATGAGGAAAGAGCTGCGAGGTCATCTGTTCTGAGGAGATCAGAGCAAGTTCTTTAGTGCTCATGATTATAGTGTGTGTATCTGTAATGGAGAAACTAACCACAGCCCCAGACAGGTTCCTTTTTTCTTCCTCTGCCTCATCTTTTCTCTTTTTCATTTATTTTTTTTTCCTCTTCCTTTTCCTCTCTTTCTCTTCCTATTTTAATTTTTTCTTTTTTCTTCTTTTTTTTCCTCTCTTCTTTAACCTTGGTCAGCCAGCGGGAGTAGTCTTGATACAGAAGTTGCTGAAATGTACAAATACTCAGAAATAAGTATACTGTAATAAAAATAGGATGAAATGTGCATGTACCAGATTAGCATCAGCTTGGAGAGCCATTTTCCTCTTAGCAATTACAGTGGTGCCACCCAGGACATCTTGCTGTTACTTATATCTGAAAACCCAACCAAAGTCTTTGTACTCTGGTATGCACGTTTACAATGGCAGGAAATTATTTAGCTCCAGAGATATCAGAAGTCACATTCTGGAGAGCTGGGCAGATTTTTACAAGCAGGGCATGAAGCCTCTTATTCATCACTAGCAAAAATGCATAGCCAATGGTGGTGACTATAATGAGAAACAGAGTTTTGTAGCTGAGAATTCACGCCATCAAAGCGCTATTCCTCTCTCTGCTTCTGTTTTTGTTTCCGTGGAAATAAATAGGAGGCATTACTTTCGGAGCAACCTCTGCCTATGTACAATTCTGTGCCACGTGAACGCCATGAAGTTGCATGATGCTCTATGGAGTGTAACTGCTGCTGAAGGGTCACAGTCCCCTCTGGTTGTCCCCTGCATACTTCTGTTACAATCAGTGCCTCGTGTTCATATCGACTCCAGAGCAGCTTTGCTGAACAAAAGTTTAATTGACCTGAAAAGGAAACCTAGCTGATTTTCAACGCCATTGGCACACCTAGCAAAATAAACATTCTGGTGGGCAACTTCCATGTTATTTCTATGCAGAATTTCTGTTTTTTTGACCTTCCCAAGCAGCCACCTCTTTGAGCAAAAAGCAAAACCACCTCATCAGAGTCTCCTCTCATCTTAATACTTCCTAATAAAAAAGCATTCTAAAATGAATCAGAATTTTGCTAAGAAGCAAAGTTGTGGGGAAAATGTCATGGAGAATGCTGTTTCAAGCAGATCCAGGAATAATTTTTCCATCGTTCAGGATGCTTGGCTACTTTGTCTGTAACAGAGGCATGGGACCTTTACCAATCACAGAACCATTTTGTCATTAAATGGAATCTGTGAGTCACACTGAGATTAAACTCCATGTAGAGTCTGGGAAATAGGGGTCTGATTCTCAGTTACATGGAGGCTCCTTTGTGCACCTACAGTGGCATAAAGCCCCCAAGACTTTATTTTGTATCAGATCTTTCATAAAATCTATTCACCCAAAGTGCTTTAGGGTTAAAATTAATTCAGTTAATGAGTTAAATAACTGCCAAGGGAGAGAGAAATTAAGAGTCATGGGCAAGGGGGAAAACAGATGCTTCCAGCTGAGTTTAGAAGAGAGTGTGAATGAGTTGAAGGGGAAAAAGATGCAAAGAAGATGCACCGATGGGCAAGAGCTGCAGAGGAGAAAGCTCTTATGCCCTGGGGGTCAAATTATACGAAGGAAGGAGGAAGAACCCTCTTAGTGCAGGAGAGTTGCTACCAATGGAAGTTGATGTAATGCATATTACAGAAATAGCAACTTAAGCTGGGATTTTCATCAGTGTAGCTAGTTGCTGTGAAGCCTGAACAGGTTGCAGGTCTTCATTTAAATGTTCTTTTACCTCTCTTCAGTATCTTGATTTCTTCAGATAAATCACTTCTTGTGAGCTAAAAATAATTTAAGAATTGAGCTGAACATATGCAAATTTTCTTCTGAACTATTTAATGCGTGTTTCTTATTAACCACAATAAAAAACACAAAGCTTTGCTGGGCACAGAAACATGTGGGCAGGCATCTAGAAGAAGTTAGGAAAGACTTTAATAATGCTAAGCACCACGCCTTGAAACTCTATTGGAGACAGTGAGTTTATTTATCTCTTTCATGTTTTTCCTCTGCTGAAAGCTTGGCAAATTGCGAAGTAGTGTGGCACTGGAAGTGCTGTGCCAATGACAGCCCAGATCTTGGAATGGACTCATTTCACTTCTGTCATGCAGATGGGTCAGTTAATCTCTATTACACCTATGTTCCTCTTGTTCTTTAGCAAATAAGTTTTTATGGCACTTTGAATGCCTTTGAAATATGCCCTCTTCCTAAGTTCTTTTTTAGTTTAATTTATTATTTTTTTTTTAATTTCTCCTCTTCTGAGAAGTCCTTCCAAGCCTTGAAGCATAATTGTCAGACTGCTTTGGATCTGAATCTATCACTGGTCTAGATGACAAAGAATATCTGAACAGATGTTTTTCAAGTGATCCATTCTTTCTCGGTTTTATTAAAACATCTAACTGCATGCAAGTCGAGACTTCATCCTGACTGCCTCTGCACCTATAAGAAAATGTGCTAAATCAAGCTTTAAACAACTCACTGTGCCTAGCACAGTCGGACTGATGACGTTCTTCATGCTTTAAGAAACCTTTGAGGCTCACAAACAGAAGTTTTACATTTAACAGTGTGGATACTAACAGCCTTGATTCATTTCCCTTGGCTTTATGTCACTGCTCTATCGTGGTGCTGTTATAGTTCAAGAAGGTGCTTTGGAAGCTTGGAGAATAGTAAAGGGAGGCCTGGCTTTGCTCAGCAGAACTTATTCAGGGCTTTACAAGAAATTTTCAGACAAACTCATCTGACAAAAGTTGGTTTAAAAAAAATAAATAAAAACCCAAGTGCCTTATTTGAGGAATGTAAATAAAACACGTCCTGGATATTCTGTTAACTGGTATATAGTCAGCCTTTGGATGATGTAAGAGGGAATTTGCCTTCACTTAATGTTCTCTCTGTGTGAAGTTTGATGTTTTGTCCCAAGTTATTGGGAGCTCTTTAAATCGAGGCTGTCAGAATGGATAGTGAGGGAGAGAGCTGTGAGATTTATTGATTATATCTGCACAGCACGAGGCTGAAAAGTACCTCCCTTTATGTGTGGGTGGGTTCTGTGTAAAAGCCCAAAAAGGATTCTCCTGAGACACATATCTTCCAGAGTCCCGTTAGAAATTTGGGGGAAGGATTCCCATGTGTTGCAAGATTGGCTTGAAAAGGCCTTATAAAATGCTCAGTGTAAGACAGACATCCACAGGGGGTTTCTTGCAGGACCTAGAGCCTGAAAAGTTTTGTTCCCATAAATCCTTTTGTGAAACCAGAGGCAAGATTTGGGTTTAATGTATTGGGTTTGTGCCACTTTGCCAGGTCTAAAACGGGAACTGAGTGCCCAATTTGATGGAAGGGAACTGCTAGAATAATTTTTCTAGGCTACTCATACTCAGTGCTGATGTGCTTATCTTTCTCACATGCTCTTTTTTCTCCTCATATGTACAACTCTTTCTAACTGTTCGTTTTGGATTCTGGTGCATCCTTCTGTTTGATCTGGGCATGCATAAGTGAATTTCTCTGTAAGACTCGTGTTCTCCTCATCTGAGGAGAAGGATAGTTAATTTCTGCCTTGAAGGCATGTAAATTTTAATAGCTTAGTCCCCAGTTTAGCAAAGCACTTGAGCACATCCTGTTGGAGTCCATGGGATTTTAGTTCTGTGATTACACTGTCTGGTGAGCTAGGGTCACCAAAAATGCTTATTGGAGTAAAGGTGCTATAGATCCATAAGATATCCTTTCGTTATCTAAAATGGTTTCAAGCTTAAAGAAGGTAGATTTAGGTTAGGTATAAGGGAAAAGTCTTTTACAGTGAGGGTGGTGAGGCACTGAAACAGGTTGCACAGAGATGTGCTGGATCCCCCATCTCTGGAGACTTTCTGGAGACTGGATGGATCAGGCCCTGAGAACCTGGCTGTGCTGTGGTGTCCCTGTTCATGCAGGGGAGTTGGACTAGATGACCTTTAAAGGTCCCTTCCAACCCTAAGGATTCTACGATTATCAGTATTTTTCAATAAAATAAGCCATAGTGATATTGGAAGCATTTCCAAAAGTGATGCTGGACATGATTTTGGCGATCAATTCATTTTAAAACAGTTCTTTCTTCAAATCTGAAGGCAGCAAGGCTGTGTGGTATCAGAAGTCCAGACACAAATTCTTACAGCATGGGGCAATGAATAAATTATCCATTAATCTTTCTTCACTTCTGTTTTAAAGATGCTTTTGGGAAGTTGTTATTGATCTTCTAGAAGCATGCTTGACTAGAAATAGGCAATTTTTTTCCTACCTTAACAAGAAATAAGTGGAGTTTCTGTCATCTTGAACACATTTTTCTTTTCCAATTTGGCCAATTTTTTTCTTTCTGGATACGTTAGATGAAAATGGTTTGGATGAACACTTTTGTTCTGGTTGTTGGTTTTTTTTTAATGCAGTAACTACTACAGTAGCTAGCTTTTCATCTCAGTGCTTTCTGTGCTCTGCGATGTCCACAGCTGGCTTGTCTCTAATGCCAGAACCTCCAGCTGCAGAAGAAGGAGAGTTGTAGAGAACAGCACTTATAGAAGAATACAAGAGATCCCCAGAAGAGGAAAGAGGAGGCTGTAAAGGAAAAGGCAGTGCCCAGGCAGCTTGTTTATATCACCTCCGAGAGCTGATGGCGTGCTTATCGCACACAGCACAAAGCTCAGTTGTCTAGACAATCGTCTAATTGTTTTTACTCAGTAAGTAGCAGCCCTGGTGACATTCCAGACCTTGACCTCTGCCCTGTCCAGCGCCAAAAAAGTGCCGTTAGGAATCATGTAACACTGGGTATTGAAGATTGTTGGAAAAGGCCATGAGGTCAACCTACTGTGGAGTTTTAGCAACAATACTGAATATAGCCGACTCTCTCCCCTTCCTCCCTTTCTCTTGAGGTTTGAGCTTATTGTATGAGAGTGATGGTACGGTTCCTGTGCTTAAACTTAGAGATGAGGCTGTGCTAGCACCACTTGGGGGCTACGCTAGGAAGGAGGAATTGCAGAGTCTGGAGTTGCTTAGACATATTGTCCTTTTTATAGAGGGCTTGGTCAATCCTTGGTCAACAGATGTGCTTCTAAATACTGTAGTTGGATGCTATGCCTTGAGATGTCAGAGGGTAAATCTACAAAGAGTCTGCTAGTTAGCGCAGCGAGGTTGTATGTGGTATAGCCCTACTGATAACAGTGGTTGTGGTTCAAGGACTTAGGAGATGGGAATCAGAGTGCCAGCCACTGCTGAGAACAGTACAAACCAGCTGATGGGATGGTGAAGGAAAAGGCTGAAAGCATTTGTTTGCACTGGGAAACATATGGGCTTTCAGAAAAATTTGTGTTCAAATCTCGGGTCTCAAGAAAGGAACCTATGTATAACCTCTCCTATCTGAGAATTCTCGTAGCTGCTGCTGTTGAAAAATCCAACTTCTCTACCCTCCTGCTTAATACAGCTACTGTCATTGTGTGAGTTTGATCTTCTACAAAGCTAATTGCATCAGTCTTTTGTTTTAAATAATGAGAAATGAGTTTGTTTGGGCTTTTAGATGAAGTAAATATGAAGACATTTGTACCAGGCTCCTCAAGTGACACAAACAAATAAGTACTAAAATCAGTGATGTAAACTGGCATAACTCCAGTTACATATCTGACTTTGTATTTCCAGGCACGTTAAAGGCGTTAGTGTGCAAATGACTGCAGAAATTATTGCTGAAAGGTTTTACACTCAAAGGCAGATCAGGTATCTGGTCCAGGGAGGGTACATCCATTGCTGTTAAAGGAAATAAAGGAGAGAAAATTGTAAAGTGTTAACAGATATTTTTAGAAGCTTTATAATGACAGGTCACATTCCCAAGGACTATAAAGTGGCAAATCTAACACCCATTATTCAAGAGGGGCAAAAAGATACTGCAAGCAATTACGGTTTAACACCAGTTGTGGGAAAAATATTAGAAAGCATTTTATGAGGGTTTGGGAGTGAACAGCTTGAAAAGTGTAATTTGATTAGAGATGGCCAACGTGGGTTTTTGAAGTAGGTTTTAACTAACTTAGAGTTCTTGAAAGGTATTGCTGGCATGGGAGATAATGGACCTTGATTGGATGGTGTGCACTTGTGCTATAGTTTTGAAGTGGCAAACTGGGATGCTTCTCTTACTTTCATTGAGCTGTGCTGCTTGTACCTATTTGAAATGTGCTTAAACGAAGGGAGTGATGGGTCTTTTCAGCCAAGTAAGGAGGGGAAAGCCAGGTTTTGTTTCAAGAAGTAAAATGAAGTGGATTTTTGTTTTTTTGTTTGTTTGTTTGTTTTTCTTCTACTTCCTGCAAATCTTAAAGACTATCACACAGGGCAAAGGGACTGAATTTGGATGAGCTGAAATCACGTTTCATGATTTCATTAGAGAATTAACTGAGCAAGGAGGTAACACTGCTACCCCCTTTAGAAAGGCTCGATTCTGAGGCCAGTAAATGAAGAGTGTAGTTTTAATGCAGATAAATATAAAATTCTAAGTCTTAAGGGCAATGAGCCAAAAGAATACATATTAAATGGAAGAGGCACACAGTGTACTGATCAGGGAGGGGATTTAGGGCCTCTGGTAGAAAAGTCCTTCAAGCCATCATGCCATCATACTGCTGCAGCTGGAAAAAAATACCGAATAAATAAATAAATGAAGTAGCTTAGTATAAAGGAGCAGTAGGAAAGAGGAGAAAAATTAAATGGAAGAGCATTGTGTTGTTCCATTCCTTCTCTGAGGCTTTTCAGAAATAGCTCGTTCCTCCTAGGAAGCAAAGTGTTTGCTCTATGGGGAGAAGTCAGACATGGAGTACTGATTCCTTGCCTTTTCCTTTGTTTGGAACAGAAGACAGTCATGCAACTATTATTTCACCCAAGGAACCAGGGACCAGAGGTCTTCAGTGGTCAAATGGAAGGAAAATGGCCCATGAGCAAACTAATATGGCTTCTGTGTTTAATCATCAGCAATTAAGGTACTGTTAATATCTCTTAATATGCATCTCTCCAATTTCAGATCTTCCATTTCAGTGTAACTAACGTATTTCCCATACTGCCAGAAAGTGCCTAGCCCTCTGTATGTGGTAAAGAGCTGATATGTGTCCTCAGGAGGAGGAGGAGGTGCTGGTGTCTAATGCGAGTCTGTAGGACTTGTCCTGCTTAATGAGGTTGTTCTAAGATAAAGGTCTTTAAATTTCAGCCGGTGAAAGATGAATCCTCATTCCTGAAAACAAAAGAGCTAATACAAAAGGGAAGGAAGGCTGGAGAAGGCAATGGGGAATCAATAGAGCTGCTACAGGGCTACATCACTTACGGGGATCAAGTCAGTTGACCCCTTTTTTATTATTATTATTTTAATTTCTTTATGCTGTTATCAGTACACAAGGAATAATAAATACTTATCTTACAAAAGTATGCCTTGGGATGCTTCAGTGATTGATGTCATGTTAGGTGTAGAACTAGCAATGAGGTTCAGAAATAGGGGGAATGGAATGGTGGCTTGGCCCTCATCTCTGCTTCTGTGCAGCAAACTGGTTTCTTATTCTGATTTCAAACAGCCTGTCCCTAAATACATCCAACATTAGGTGCTGCTTCTGTTTGCAACTGTAAAATTGTAATATTTGACGTGTGTATTATTTTTTAAAAATGTTAACATTGCCAGGATAGATTTTAAAGATTTATTGCTTGTGTATATCTTACTGTCCTTGAGATCAGACTTTTGCCATGACATAGCCAACCCTAGTGCCAAGGAATCTGTAATATAAGCAGATGGAACAGTTGTAAGAGGAGAAATAATGCCCCATGTACCTCAGTTTCTCTTAGTCATATGCAACAAGTCTCTTGGCAAGGGTCAGCACTGAGCCTTGGTCCTTGGACTGCAGTTTGTCAGCCTGTGTCCATCCACTGGGTCAAAAATGTAATTCTTCGTTGTTCAGAAGTACCCATTTGGGGATGGAGAAATTGGAATACTGTAACCAGAATCCACAGATTCCATCTTTAGACTGAAAGGACTTTCTCAATTTGATCTTTGGGGCCAATTATTGCCTTCTGCATTTTGTGATTATGAACACCTTAACACAATGGAGTCGTGGACAGTGACTGGTTTCCCTGGGTGCTGCTCCAGTGCAAATAGTGACTGCTGCCCTGAATTGCCATGTCCTGCAAGGAAATGGTTGGGAAATGTTGAGAAAGCATTTGCTTATGTTATTGTAAAGACAGAAATGTTTACTCGTTATATTTAAATAGGTTTGGATCACTGTGGATGAAAGTGAAACAAGATATAAGCCTGCAATGACATGCATAAATACATAATTAAGTATATTTCCTTTCCATATGGAGGGGATTAGCTTCCTTGCCTCAGCAGGGAGTTGCTTTATTTGGTGTCTGCTTTGGTGTCCCTTTCTTTTTGACAGCTTACAGAGGTACACTGAAAGGGAATTTCACTCCCTGGCTAATGAATGTTGGAATAAGGACTTTGAGGGCATGTGGAAAGGAATAAGTGATTGCCTCAGAAAACAGAAGTTTAGGGACCTTAAGGGCTGTCCTATTACCCTGACTTCTCTTTTTGACCTTAAGTGGGCCCTATGGGATGATACTGCCCACCTTACCAAGACTTATTGCTTAGTCATAAATCGAGACAGAGGGAGAGAGAGAGAGATGTGTCTTGTAAATGCTGAAGTGTCAGCAAAAGCTCCTTAACTCAGGTTTCATAACTTGAGAAATATTTTATCACCCTTGTGAGCCAAACCTCTGAAAAATCGATGGAACTTGAGAGTTGCCTGTATTGATCTGAAGGGCTGAGTTGTATTGAAATATTCATGGCTGAGTGTGTGTGTGTGTGTTTGTATATGTGTGGTTGGGGGGCTGAAGTGTAGGTAGCTATCAGAGGATGAAACACGCTCATTTTTCATTTAAACTAGATTAAGACTATTAGGTGACTTGCAAAGCATATATTTGAAAGGGAACACATTTATGCCTTAAAACAAGGCTTCTACATTCTTGTTATTATTATTTTTCTTAAATGACAAACTGTTAGGAGGAAGAAGTCAAGGAGATCTGATAAAATTAGCACCATGTTCTCTTGGGGATCTCCGGGCTTGCTTTGTTTGCAAAGCCAATTTGGACACTGTGTCTTTGATCTTCACTTTCAGTATTTGAGCAGGCATGTTTAGTATCACTCATTTCACAGGAGATTTGGGATCAAGTTTCTTCAACAATCTAAAAAGCAGTACATTAGAAAGGGAATTGTCTGCCAGTCGTCTTAGAATCTCAATACCCTTGATACTAATTTGATGTGATGCATTTCACCAGATGTCTACCTGAACGATGTTTTATGCCCAAGAGGTTTGTGCTACTGTAGAGTATTAAACGTGGCGTTTCTTCCAAGAGCAATTGAATGAAAAGCAACCATAATTTTAATCTGCATGTAGGTGTGACAGGGTACAAATATCTGGGTGGAAAAGAGTCCATCAGGCAGGATTCAAGGGAAGACTATAACGGAATCATATGGAAAATTGCTGCCAATAGCACCTAGAATTAATAAATAAATAAACTTCTATCTGTATTTAATAGTTTGGTATATTCAGATCAAACCCTGAGACCTGTCATTTTAAATTTATTCCTTTTTTAAAAGAAAAAGTTAAAAACAAAAGAAAAAATTCCATAACTTTCCTCTCTAAGCAAAATGAAAGGAGGAAAAAACACAGTTGCCGTTCTTTATTTATTTGCATTCCTCAATGGTAAACTGAATGTTTAAGCAACTGACATCAAAGATTTGATTTCTCTGAAGCTAAAAAGCCTATTAATCACAATTTTAAAGTGTTCTTTAATTACTCTGTAATAAAACAACACGCGCAGAGCGGGAGGAAAGATTGTGTACTTTTAGAGTTCCTCATGCTTGTTTGTGTTTCAAATCTCTCCGGAAATCCTCACTGATCCCTCTTGCTTCTGCTGCTTAATTCCATTCTACCACCACAGCCATTGTTTAGCACTGAGCTCTGTTAACCATCTGCAACTACTGAGAGTGCAGGTCTGGTTTCCCAGCAAACCCCCAGATATTACAGCAATGGAAACCTCATCCTTGGAGAGGCTCTGAAGAACTTTTGGATGTGTCAGCCCCCAGCTGTTATGGTCTAAAGCCCTTTGCTTAGCAAATGGTGTATTTAAGCTGCAGGGACCGTTCTCATAGTTGAAGTTTGAAGATCATCTCAGTACACTGAGCCTGTGTTGTGTTCTGGGAGAAGAGGACCTCTAAATAGCAAACTGGGAGATAAAAGACCAGTAGATGGTGCTCAAGATTCCATAGCACAGGGCTTAGTCATGTAGGGCCTCCTCCACAGCTTCAGATGTCTGGGTTTCAGCATTGAAAGTGGCCTCTTGATGTAGGCATTGAAATAAAGAGATAAGTAAAAGACACAAAAGAGTTTCGGTTGACACTTGATGGGATGGGACGGGTCAGGACAAAAGTAGCTACAGGGAAAAAGACAAGATAAATCTGTGTTTCCTCTCTAAAATGCATATAAATGTTGTAAATGAAGGAGTATAAAAAAATTAAGTCTAGATGACAACCAGCTCCTACTTTTACATTATGAGTTAAGTCTTGGTGGTAATAGAGAAAAGTCTGGAGTTACAAAACAAATCCAAAAGACTTAACAAGTCAGAGGCCTTACTTTAATCACTGAGACCATTCATTAAACTAGAAACATCATCTGGCAGCAAGGAAGCAGACTACAAAGCTGTGAAACCTCTCTCTCTTCCTGAAAGGAGATGCAGTGGTAGGTGGATGATGTCAGGAGCTGATCTGGGCTGGTGTGTTTGGTGTATGAATTGGCTGCTAGTGCAAAATTCAGCCAAGTGGTGACGTTCTGAGTTGATCTGTTTTCAGATCCAGACAGTTGTTAATGAAACAGTTGCAGTTTTGTTGACAGAACATTAATTACTTGATCTTAGGACTTGGTAATTGCGCGGGCCCCCTCTGTATACATCACTAATTACATTAGCAATTATATGGCATTTTAAAGACAAAGAAATGACTACAGCAATTGCAGTGTCATAGGGACCCTGCTGGTAAATTTCAATCAAGTTCCTACAATATCAGTGAAGTGCTGAGAACTCCTTCTACATCCAAGCCTGGCAGAAGCATTGTCTGGTTGGGTGTGTTGCTGTGGCCACTTGAACAGAGCATTCCTGGGCAAAATAGGGTGCTTGAATTTCTCACCAAGATGAATTACGTTCTCAACATTGATTTGAAGCATTCTCCAAAGCCTACTTGCGATTGGAAATATTTCTTAATACTGCTGGCTCTATTAATCCTAGAAATAACTGACGTATCTTAGAAAATGATGTATTGTTTTGTACAGTTCTGATTATTTTAATCTTAATCGTGGATGCCATTTTGAAATTGCTTGATTGTGTTCTTAAGGATCCTCCTCTTTAGATCATCCCCTCAAGTTTTCAGCTGGTGAACAGGGCGAGGTGGTATTATTACCTACAGAGAGTTGCTGGCTCAGGCTGGCTATTTGTTCCCCGATTCCACTCTCCTCTCATTTTACTATTCCTCAAGTATTACAGAAGGCTGGCAATTATAAAACAGACAAAAGGCATGCAGCCAACTGCATGCATCCAAGAGACATACTGTGTGTAGAAGCCCACTTTATAAACTGCTATTTGATAGGAAGTCCTTTATCCCAGCTACTAAATGTGGGATGGTGGCTGTGAAACAACTCTTTCCTGAAGTGTGAAAGGTAATTACTTGCTTCCTCTGTTCTGTGTTGTGGTCAACACGTTGTAGTTGAACTCTGCTGGGTAGTTTTTTCCTCACTTCAATACTGAAAAAAGAGCATATTTGTTTCATCTTAATAAGAGGAAATAGTGACATTGTTTAAACTTGAACTGCAGCGAAAGATGTGATCTTATTGGACCAAAATGTGTTTTTCCAAGGAAAAGAAATTCCCATTTTGGCCCAGAATCACATTAAAGCTTCGATTCAGGTTTAGCGTGGTAGATTTGAAGCTGTCACTAATTTTAATGCTGTCGGGATTACACCTTCTCATCAGAGAGCCTGACTTAACTTTTATCCAAAACTGAGTAGTGACAGCTACAGTTATGTGGGACTGAGTTTGAGACTAAGGACAAGAATTGAAGTGGGATGAGTTTCCCCAAGCAAGCATGCTGTAGAACTCACCCAGTAAGAAAACAGCATTCTGCATCCACCTACCACTACAGGAAAAGGAGCTGGCAATGGCCAGGCTTGTGTTTTATCACCATGTCTTTTTCTGTTATTGTTGTAAACAAAGAGAAACCTTAGCACAACCCCTAGGGAAACAGGGCAGCAGATATGATTTCCCCTTATCTCCTTATCTCTCCTCCATTTTATAGGATTTGGGTGCCTTCCACTTTTGGGGTTTCACACATCCCCCGTCTACACCAGTGTTTGCTTGGGGTTTCTCTGCCTTGGTGCTCTGTCTGCACCCTCTGCTATGGCCACCAGCTGTCTGTTTAATCCAGTTCTGCAAGTGGAATTAATGAGACATTCCTCCTTAACTAACCTGGTGCGATTAAAAGCTTCAGATCTTTGCACCTCAACAGCTGTGTGTTGTCACTGAGATAAATATTTTAACTGGTCTGGCAATTCCCTAGCCGCCCTCAGTAAGTGGTTGAAGGAGTGGCTATCATTTCCCTATTTATTAAAGTGAAATTCAAGTTCCAACAAAACAGCCCTCCAGAAAAGACCTGTAAAGGAAAAACAAGGGTGGGAGTGTGGGGTTGGTTGTCTGCAGGGTTTTTCTTAACCAGGGCACCATGTGCCTGCAACCAGCTGCCCCTGAGCAAATTCTTGCTGTGACTTCAGTGGCAGCATATGGGAGAGGTTTGTTTTTTCACTACTATTAGGAGAAATGTTCTTTTGGTATTCCTGATGCTGTACAAGCTAGAGGCCGTCGAATGACTCACCTTTGGAAATGGCCTTTTTATTTTTAATGTGGCAAACATCATTAAATTCTATCCTGAGCAATCTTACAAAGGAAAGATGAACGTATCAGGCAAGATGTTGGCATTTAAATATCATCGTGATGATCCTTGATGCTGGGTTTGTTTTTAACAGGTACAGATATTCTTTGATGATGCCATCTAAGTCACTTGGGGTTGGGGGGTGTTGTGCATATGCTTTCTTTTTTCTTAATTTAGTAGCTAATATGTTTCCTGACATTCTTTTACTGTGGTTCTTCAAGCATCTATTTCCCCCACGAAGGGTTTTATCAGGAAACTGCTCACAGGGAACCTGCTCAGGCTACAGGGCAGCTCTAAAGGTGACAGTGATAACCTGACACAGACACATGCTGTATTGTACATCATCAGGAGATAACAAATCGTTGGAGTGCAGGAGATCTCCAGGCTTTCATCTGCATAATAAACTTCCTCGCCTGAAGATAAAAGTAGGTCGTTGGTACAGACCAAGGCTCTTTCAAAGGAGCTGTTCATTTTTATCACTCCAATCGTCACTGAGTGCACTGCTGGGAGTTCACAGGGAGAAAAAAAGAGCTGAATCAGGTCTGAAGTAGAATGGGGCTCTGTTGAAGGGTGTTGCAGTATGGCAGTGGACAACTTTGGCATCGCTGCCAGGAAGAAGGTCATCTACTAATTGCATTTATCCCCAAATGACTAATTGAAGCAGATGACCAAAAAAAAAAAAAAAGAAGAAGAAGAAGAAAAGAAACCAACCTGTTTTCTTCTCTGCATTTGGTCAATAGTGCCTTATTTTCAGTTGCATTCATGGGCATCCACAGTAGTTCATACACTGACACACGTTCTGTTGTTTGTTAGTCAAACAACGTCAGTAAAAGGGGCTTTCATCATCAAACCAAACTTCCATTTGTTTCAACCTTGCCCATGATTTCACAGAAGAAAACTGAATGTCCCTGGCTTTGATAGTTGGCTACCATTTTCCAAGATGCTTTTCAGCAGTCTGGTTTATTATTATTATTATTTTCTGATAAAATAAAGCCAGTTTGTCTTTTTGACCAGTGTTCATAGAAAGGGAACAGAAATTCCCTGTGTTATGTGTGCTTTAGCTGGGCTTCAGCAGCCAGCACGTGTTCCTGTTTCTGTAGCACAGGTAGAAGAGAGCACAGGTGAGGTAAAGGGAGAGGTCAGAAGAGACCATTACTGCCTTATTCTGTGAATACTATAACCCAGAGCTTTCTCTCCCTAATTGTGGATAGGCATCTTACAGATAAGCATGAAGGTTTGATCTGAAAACTGCTGCATAGCACAGAATCCATAATTTTTAAAGAGTTATTGCTGTGACAGTGCCTTGAGTGACTCATGAGGATGAGAAAAGATGAAGAATAAAGCATACTGGATACTCTGAAATTAAGATAATTCCCCCCCCTTGTTTACAGTACAAAAATTTTATTTTTTTTGTTAGGATAATTTAAAGTTTAAAACGGAAGTAGACATATTCATTTTACAAACAAGATAATCTTCCATAAGTAGGACCATTAAAAACAGTAAACAAAACAAAAAAAAATGCTATCTTTACAAAAGCTCTGTGCATAGCAACTTCATACTGAATGTAACTGACAAAGCAAAAAAACAAAACAAAAATTAAAAATTAAAACAACAAAAAAAAACAACCAGCCAACCCCAAACAAACCCCAAAACTATACAGTAGGGAGAAATGAGGCCCTTAATTTACAGAAGGGAGAAAACGGTCTTTTAAAAACCATGCATATTGGAAGTGTGCAAAGAAATAGGGAGAGTAAGATGCTATACCAAGATAAATAATGAAATAAAACGTACTCTTTCAAAGTTATGATAAGACTTGTAATTACCTATTGCAACACTTTCATCTTTCTAGTGGCGAAAAGGAAAGTCATCAGGGAATATTAAACAGCAATAACTAAAAGAGGACAGATTTGCTTATTACATTGAAAAAATCCTTACATATATATATAATTTTTTTTTTACATTTACTTTTCCTTTTGCTGGGTGTTCTGCCACTGCCAGTGTCCTCCATTCACGTTCAAAGATTTTTTTTGACTGTATTTATTTACACACCTTTTCTCTTTGTAAAGCTACTGGTAACTTCTACGCTTATTTCAACACGGGGATTTACATGCATGAGCAAAATCTGCATTCTGAATCATTTCTGTGTTGACTTCTTTCATTCTTTTGGCTCAAACCAAACCCCAGTGAGTCATGTCTCCTTGTCTGCATCCACTCAGGCAGCTTCCTTTGCTTCTCATCCTATGAAGCACTGAAGGTAGCTTCCTTGGGAGGTTTTCTTTTTCACATGGGCTCACAGCTCTCCCACTTGTGGGACTGGACGGAGCTAATGAAAGTAACTGAGATGTGAAAGGAATGATGAGGACTGCAGAACCTTGTATTTTATTATTACTATTACTATTTTTGCCTGAGAATTTTGATTGCAAAAAGGTTGTTTGTTGAAAATGTGAGGAATCAAGGTGGCAAGGTGCTGCCTTTCAGCCTGGGTTCTATAAGTTCACCTCTGGAGTGTTTGCTGGGGATAGAATTTTGAGTATGATTAGGGTAAAATTAGAAAGTAGCGTGTAGAGAGAGGGGCTGGGAAGAAGATGCAATGCTTTTATGCCTTAGAGCTGCTTGAGGCTTTTTTTAGTGCATCAGAATGGAGGAAATGGAGATGGTCTATTGGAAATGAGTCTGATAAGACTCATTCTTTTACATTTCAGGAGCTCTTGGCTTCAACGCCGACTGTGTTGCTGACCTCCAGTGGTTACTCCTTCCTTGATGGCATGAAGGACACTCAAAGAACCTGCAGTGTATATGAACTTGGAACCGCAGTTAATGGTGAGTTGTTTTATTTCATCTTTTTCTGGAATTAGACACTGTTAGTATCCTGGCTGTAAGGCTCTGACTATGTTTGTGCTTCTTAAAAACACGTTATTCCCAGCAAATTTATTTTTAAAGCTGCTTTAAATTGCTACTTTTTCTGATGCATCAGGCCATGAGTTTTAGAAGACAGTGACCTTTCCCTTCCCTTTCTAGAAAATGAATTGAGAAGGCACCTAACAAATTCCCTCCTGAAACATCACAGCACAGTCAGGAATAACACAGAGCTGCTTCCCAACAAGGGGATCACCTTTATGAATGACAGGAGTAGTTCAGTTTCATTGTCTTTCCACTGTTAAGAAACAAATCCTGTAAATATATCTGTGTATACTGAATGCATTTCTCGGAAGCTGAACTGTATGCTACACCAAATTGAGCTTCGAGGAGGCCCCATTCTCAGCAGTTTGAACCAGAAGTACAGTCACAAGAAGTCAGCTTTCCTGCACTGGCCTATTTACAGGAATGATTTTACACATTTTCAGAACACAGTCCTATGCCAAAAGCCTGTCTGTTAGGTGGCAGTCTATAACAGTCATACCACACACAACACCAAGCCTTAGTCACTAATTGTTGCAGCTGGCTTTGAACCATGGATCTAGACAGGGACTTTCTAGTATATTACTAATCCAAATTTGCTTCAAATGGCCTCAGAGATTGCTGACCCAGATGTTCAGTTCAGTACTGGACTGTAGATGGAGGACATTTTCCACCATATATTCTTGAATCACCAAGAATGCTATTTAACTGGTAAAACTAATGGGCACTGAAGAAGTACAGTAATAGAGACCATATATTAAGGGTTTATTTATCAACAGAAAGATATTAAGTAGGAACAACTATTTATGCAGCTGTGAATGGTATGATTTTAGTAGGGAGTAAATAGTGACTTTTATTTTCCTCCAAAAAAATGGCTTTTTGAGACAATCAGTTTCTTCTGAGTGCTCTCTGCTTTATCAGATAAGTTGTGATTGCTTCTCTTGCATTCTTTCCTTCTCACTTCACAAAAGGAGAAGCAAAGGAGAACTAAATTTCTGTTTGAGGCCAAAATGCAGAAAAATTCAAACTGAATGCTTCTAGAAGCTTCAGCGTATAAAAGGAAAATACTTACCACTTGTCATGACTCAAGATAAAAGTGCATAAGTTATTCAAAAACATATTTACCCTTTATAAATGTGCCCTTAATATGGAGTATAACTGAATGTAGGGCGTTGTAACTGCACAGGAAAACAATGCTCGAGAACTCTTTCTCTCCCAGTTCACACATTAAGTGTATAAAATAAACTCAGTACCTCATGAAAACTCCAAATCGTTCAAATCCCTACGTGCCACTCATTTGCCAGTAGGGTCTTTGAAACTTACCAGTTCATCTTAGTACCTGAATATCTTCATTGAAACAAAAAACAGAAGGGGAAGAAGATGAGGAGGATGAAAATTTATACATGAATCAGTGTTCTGTATATCATCACATGTATAACAGTTTCTGATGATTTCGTTAATCGATCAGAAAGAATCCTATTACATCCTTGCACATGAATTCACTAAGAGGAAAGAAGTGAGGAGCGACCGCAGCAATAATAATATATCTTGAACTTGTCACTACATTTTTGCATCGTTTTTCTTCATTGTACAACGGGAGGAAAAAATCCAAAAAAGGTTTAATTTCTACCTCTACATACAATAAGTTACAAGTTTATTTATTTAAATAATTGTAAAACATCTTACATTTTTAAAGAGGTTAAACTATAAGCAAATACACACATACACCAAAGTTCCATCACTCGTGTCAGTTTGTCCTAGAAATTCTTTCATGCTGGTACCCTGTTTTGTTGATTTTTTTTTAATTTTTTTTTCTGCATAAACTAAATTGATATCTGAAAGGCTCCATATAAAATAGAAACTTCAACTTTTTTCCCCTACAAAGTAAAACAAATTGTATCCAAAATATCGAGCTTGAATCATTTTGCCAATTCCTTTTTCCTTTTAATATTTTACAAATCTTAGGAAGGTTTTGCGTCTTTCAAGAAAGACTTTGCATTTCTGATCCCATTCTGCCAACTGTTGTTCGTCCTCTGGCTCTTGGCTGATTCTTCATTCACAATGTTCCTAGGAGTTGACGTGGTTGCGTCAGAAATATGAAACAGGTAAAAGATGCAGCCTTCTATCTTGTCCAATCCATTAAAAAATGTTCCATTTATTTCCTGGGCCTGGCTTTTCCCCCAAAAAGAGCTTGTAGTGCTATTTCAATTTTTTTTTCTTTTTAGTGGTCCATCACAATAAGTAGTTTTGTGCTGTAAAAGAAAAATGGAAAAAAAAAGAGGAAAAAAGGGAAGAGGGAGAGGAGCAAAGCTGCCTCTTCCTTACATCGGGGGAACGACAAGACCAGTCATGGCTGAAAAAGAAAATTGACAAAGATGAAATGCTGGCATATCCTTATGGAACAAAATTTATTTGAGCCCTTCACCCTTCTGTGTGCTGTCGTGTATTGCAGCAGTGCCTCTATTTGCAGTTTACATGATGATGTTAAACGACCCTCAATGTCTCGGAGTGTTTTTATGCTTGATTTGTGCTTTAGTGAGAAGAACCAACAATGCAAGCCTGACAGTGGCTACAGAAAATGGACAGTGTGCTACTTCATTATAAGTTCATCAAAAGGCCAGGCCCATCGTGGCTTTTAAGTCAGTAAAGGAGAGAATGGATTAACTGAAGCCTTAGTACATGAATTTTCAGAAATGCCTAATGATCTACGGTGCTTGTGCTCCTGAGACTTCTTGGAAATGGACACTGAATGTTTGGGACAGTTCTTAGCAGATTCTTCATGCTTTTTCAAGCTGAACACTCAAAATCATTCTTGAAAAATCAGGACCAAGTGGGGTTCTTTGTTTTCCACTCAACCTGCTAATTTGCTTGCAGGAAAAGGTTATGGTGTGAGTGAGGAAGGATAATGTGAAAGCAAATGGGAATTTACCCAGAAACTGCTTATGGGACATAGCCATAGAATTGTGAGTGCTGATTTGTTGGAGAATGACCAGAGCTGGGGTTTACTAATTTAGCTTCAGTGGAAATAATGGACCAGCCTCTCTTTCTCGCATGGTTTACCCCATATGTCTGAATCACTGTAGTCTTACTTGGCACGTTCCCAGAACACCGGGCTTATGTAAATTATTTATTAGTCACTCTCACTGCCTTTAATTGCAGTTATATTCTTCGTAACTGACAACAGCAACACTTGAAGCTGCCTGGAACTGGTGCCGTTCCCAAAGGTTTTGAGGGGTAAGTTAAGTTTATATGTATTTATATAACAAATGAGTGATTCATATTTTCAAAGGGGCCTCAGTGTAGTGCAAGGTCCTAATCCTGTGAAGATTTACGTTCATTGAAATTTGTGGGATCATTCATGTGTTTAAAGCCCTGTCCTCCGAGAATTAATTTCACCCTTATGTTCATAGTGCTTTAAAAAATGCTCAGGGCAAGATCCTCAGCTAACATGACTCTTTTATTGGAGCTCTGTTGATTTTAAACAACTGTGGACATGGTCTGTGATTTAATACAATAGGAAAACAAATATTATCATATTTTATAAGTGAATAGGGCTAAAATTTCCTGCCAATTTTGACAGCTGAAAAAGAAAGTGAAACTGAACAATCTTGAGGCAAATATCTGCTGTTTTTAATGGCCTACAAAGTTGTTAAGTGTTTTTCAACTGGAGCTTTTTCAAACAGGCAATTGATATAACCCTAAGTAAGGTAGGTAAATATCTGCATGCCTACTGAGGGGCAAGGGGGGAGAGAGTGTATTTGAAGAAGGGAGGTTTTCTGGTCATGCTAAGGGGCTGCTCCTTTCCTCTTCCTCACTCCTCCCAAACTGGAAAATGACCTTAATTTCCTGGAGGGCTGAGACACGGGAGAGTTAACTGTTCACCTGCCTTTCTACCCCCTAGAAAACTGGCTTTAAGCCTTGGCTTGACACCCTCGTCTGGATTCTGCGATGCTGGCGGAAGAGGTACGTGCTCTCGGCTGCTCACGGCCATCCACAGGTTTCCCAGTGGAGCAATCTGTGCGAGCACTTCCTAATCTGCTTCGGGCAAAATCATCCAAGTTAGCTCAAAGAATTTAAGTTATTTGTCTGAGCTATCCTGGCTGGGTCTTTTGCCTGAAGCAAAGAAAGCAGCACTTGCACAGACTGTGCCTGGTCGGTCCGTACGTCCAATCTCTTCTGCTGGCGTAGCCACAGACTCTGCACGTGGCTATTTAGATTCTCTCTGCAGAGAAGCAGCAGTCCCTGTTACAGCTAGCATGGTTTAATTTGAGACGTGCAGGGTCTGCTGTCAGTGTAGTTTAAACTCTGTTCCTAAGGGGGAGAGGTCACACTGGCATAAAAGCCGATTCTGATACTGCTCTTATCAACAATATTGTCATTCTTTTAATCAAAGAAAACTTTTCAGCAGATCAAAGCAAGGACCAAGTCTGATTTTCTTCAATGCACCTTCAAAAATATTTTTAGAATGCTTGCAGAGGCAGCATTTTGTAAAGCCCCTTACAGTGAGAGAAATAATACATTTTCACGTCATAATTAAAGAGGTGACATTTAGATCCAGCAGCCCTGGACTCAACAACAAAACTGCCATCTGCAACCCTCTGTGTTAGTACCCCTGGGGCTCTGATCTCTCTTTTGCTACCTTTTCCCCTGAGCAAGTCTCACTATCCTCTCCATTTGCCCCCCCCTCAAAAAGTTTGGTTTGTCACTGCAGGTTGTGAATGCTCCAGAGTGGCAAGATACCCCTTGGAAACCATTAGGATGGAACCTGCCTGTGCAGAAATTGAGGTAAAACTGTAAGATAGATAATACAGAAAGGACAGTCAACAAGCTTTATTGCTGTCCTGGTGTTTCATCCAAATGTTGCAGCTTCACCTCCTTCTGCAACGAAGAACAAGTAGGTTGAGGACTGTTAGCTGGAATTCTCACCTGTTCTTCCCCAGCTCATGTAAACAGCTTTGCTCTGTGGTTCTCTTTCTGCCTACCCTTATCTGTCCATTTCCACCCCACCTCCACTCCCCTTTGGGGCTGCACTGTCAAAAGCCTATTCCCAGCCTGTATCGCTTTTTATTGAATGTTTGTGAGGTTTGGATTAAGGTCTTACACTGCTAGCAAAGCTGTAATTATTTTTGCCTGTATTACTATATATTGAATCGATGTAACTTTTCAATAAAGGTGGTTCAATGCAGGACACTCCCTGATGAGTTGGGAATATAGAAACCACAGTCATTATCCCAGAGGGTGGTTTTTTTTGTTTTTTTTTCTTGGAGGGAAATGGAAAAAGAATTAGAGATGAGCCTTATTGTATTAACCTTGACAGCTTGCAATTATCAACTGAAACACTTGATTAAAATTGTCACAAGGTTGGAGATTTTTTTTATAAATAAATAATCAAACATAGATAGTACCCAGATGCTATGGTGATAGGCACCTTTAATGGGTGTAATTAATAATGATCATAAGCCTCATGTACACAAGTAGCTCCTGAAAACGTCGTCTTGCTTTGCAGTGGAAAGAACTCTGCAATTCACATAACCATGTGGTGAGTGCTGGAGATGGGCTCTGCACTGCATATCCACTGTCTAGTTCTTCAGATAGCATAGGTGCTTTGTTAGTGGCTTAATTATGACCTGTTTTACAGACCTCACTTTCTAAAGAAGAAAGGCATTGTGCATTTTCAGCCACTGTGTCTCTCTCAGTTGGCTGTATCATTCTGTGTTTTCCTCTTTTGCCACTGTTTCCAGTCAACTGCAATTTTATTGTTCTACAGCTCTTTGAAAGAAGTGCTGCAGTGGTACAATTCTGAGTATCTTTAATGAACGTTGCTATCCTACAACGTCAGAAATGCCTCTATGCATGAGATGTCCTACACATAAAGGTAGTTTTGTAATTGCAAAAGCCACCAAGCTGTCAGTACTGCAGCTAGCTGCCATCTCACTTGCTCCTATAAAAGATGCAGCTGGTAGGTGCAAGCTTTACCCTATTGCTGTCTTTGACTCCCATCATGGCTACCACTGGAAAATGCAGAGTTTCATTTTAATGTTAAGAGCAGGTAGCTGTTTGTAAAATGATGCACTGTTTCACAAATTGAGTAATCAACTGAGAAAGATAGAAAAAAGAAAGGATTTTAGGAGGAAAACACAGCTGACTCATATAAGTGTCAGTAGTTTAGATAAAGGGCACCATTGTCCTCCATTCTAGAGTGTAAGCAAACTACACTGCAGTTTCTGTGAGGAACCCATAAGGATAGTTTCAGCTAAGATGCTAAAAAGTCACCTGATACTTGTATTTCCTGAATAATTTAATTTTATATTTTTCTTTCATAGGAAAATAGCATCATTCTGGGGGCAAAAGTCTGCCTTCACCTGGATGGAAGATTTCCATTCATCCCTTCGTGATCTGCTAACCACAAGCAGGTAAAATATTTTCAAGTCAGTCATGGTTTTGTCCCTTTTAGATGATAAGCAGGTTATGTCATATTTTAAAACCATAAAATGTTTCTAAAAATGTAGACAAAGCCTTTGCCAGGTAAGTGACACAGAAGTTAACTTGTTCTCACCCATTGAGTTATACTGCTGTAGTTAAAGATCTCACTGTTGTACTAAGTTGTAAATGTGCAAAAGTCTCCCTGTACACTTTCTGATTTAGCTCAACATAGTTTGGAAAAGAATAAAAATCAAAATCAGTTTGCAAAGTGCTATGCATTAGTTTAATTGTTAAAGAGCACAGGAATGTATAACCCCTCTGCTGGTATGGTTCCAGATGGACTAGGAAGTGGCAAAGCTTTTCTACCTGTAAAGGAGAGGGAAATATTCTCTCTCTCTTTTTTGGTGACACGTAACAGTCCTGAATCCATCTTTCTATAAATACAAGAGGCAGATCTTTATGTTCTCCCATTAAAAATGAAGCTCTTGTCTACCTTGAGTAAGTCATGACACAATGAGCTACACTAACATCCCATCAAATGAAAAGATAAGTAAATGATAGGAACAGGAGGGATTTTTGTTTAGTTAACTGGTAACAAGAAATTTTAAATATCTTTTATGACTTTCTTTATTTTGAAACAGTTTGTGCCCCATACATCTCTGCCAATAAACTGCATAGGAAAATGTACTTTTTATCCCTCTTATATATAAAATTTAATCAGATGACATATATATAGTTTTCTTCTATATTGACATCGTGTATAAATCATTTACTGTCTGTGAGGTACTTAAAGCACTGTCTAGGCTCTGGAATCACTCTGACTCAGCAGCATATCACTGAATGTTCCTAGCAAGGAAATGCCCAGTTATTATTTTACCTACAGCTGTTAAGAGTTGGTTTAAAATGCTGTGTTGTTAGTGTTGACTGGAGCCAGGCTTTGAACTGGAACAGCAGGTCAGGGACTGCACTGGTAGCAATCAGGAACAGTGCTTTGTAAATGTGAGCCATCTGAATCTCACCCTCTACAAACTTCTCAGAGCAACTATTCTCTCATTACCTGTTTGTACAAATGTCCAATGCAAGTGGACAAGAATCCCTCATGTTAACACCTCTAGCTTTGTCAAGACAAGATATGAATAATGAGGGTCTTCAACTCAAACACCTCTATTTCCTTAGGAAATAGTACAGATGTCCCCTTTGCTAAATTGAGGCTGTTCCAAAGGGTATTGGACTTCAGTACTTTTTGGGTTGGCTAGGATCCTGATGGTTAATGGAACATCTGACCTTCTGGGGCTTTCCTGCTATTCCTTGTAACTGAGCTTGCATTTTTATGTTGAGATGTGCTGAGCTGGCCAAAGGTAATCTGGGCAGTCAGCGGTCCATGCTGTTCCAGCAGCTTCTAATTTGCTTACTTTTCCCCATCAGCTGCCCTCCATCTGAGATGAGTTGATTAGGTATTTGTGTACTTAACATGCTGTGTTGCATCACGTCACATTATATCTTCCCAATGCCTCTTTTAAACTCCCTTGACATCTGACATGAATGGAGAATACAATTGTTCCAACCAGGATCACCTGCTCTCAATTTGGATAACACACAGAACTGAGTGGAGTCCAGTACAGATTGCTGCTTGTTCTCTACCTATCATGTCCTGTAAGAGTGTAAGAATGTATAGCAGATGGCAGGTGAAAGAGGTAAGCAAGAACACGTGGCACAGGATGGGGTTATCTGAGGGTATTCCACAGGTCTTGGCTGAGTTGTTCAGCCCAGAGCTGAAAGCCAATAGATAGCATGTCTCATGCTTCAGCTAATAGTTTTGACTCGCAGTGTATTTTCTACAAGATGACCTATTAAGTGTCACAAGATTGCCCTTTAAAAATGCATTTTCTCATCTCTGAATGGTCAGTAATAATGGGAGTGCTAATCTGAGGATTAAGCTTGTAAGGCTCCTCCTGTTTAGACTAGTTTCTATCCAAGCTTAAACACTGCCATGGTTAACGTACACAGAAAGCTATATTCAAGATTTCTGCTGCTGCTTGTAAGCAGAGTGGCATTTCCTGAGGGACAGGTAGTATTTTTGATACTATCACTGCGACAGGATGTGATAAGGAGGATGGAGATTGTATCACTAGGAAACTTTTTGCCTTTCAACAATAGATGTACTCAAAGTACAACACTGCAGACGTTACATTAGAACTCAAAAGAAAAGATCCCTGCTGGAAAGATGTTTTTGCTGTACTATGGGTAGGGGAAACTGGGAGGTGATGTCAAAACCATTGCATGATGTGCTTTAGGTTGGAGCCTGAATATACTTACAGCTTGTTCTGTGCTTTTGCTGATGCCCATGTTTAAAAATAAAATTAAAAAATATATTAACAGCGTAGCTATTCTTAGCTTATATATTACAGGGCAGTGGCATAGCAATGGAGATTAACAGTGTCCCATTGCTGCAGCACAGTAAGTCCATTCAAGAAGCCTCTTTGGGAGCCTCCTGTTGACTTTTTGGCCACATCTGTCTGTCAACACTGTGGGAACATTAATTTGGATATCAGGCTGTGCATATCTGGATCCTTTCCAAATCATGTGCTCCTCAGCATGCATCAATTTCAGCAGTTCAGCTGGAAAAAACTTTCCATCTCTGGCTGAAATAGTTAAATAGCTATGAAAACCTGACATAATGAACCTGGGGCAGAGTGGTCTGTGAATCAACTGCTGTCTTTGCAGTGAGTCACAGCTGTAGTTTGTTGTCCCAGTCTGACTGACAAGGTTCATTGTACCAGTTACTGTATCTGCTGAAAGCTTATTTAAATGTCACTTGTGGCTTTATTACTGTTTTTATGCATTGCAGTGCTGAAGTACAAGATTTCCTACAATGAAGGGGATACAGAGGACTTCTATCAGTGAAAAATGCATAGATGTGAGTGCTGGGTTTTTATGTTATATTACAGTTCCATTACTAGAATCTCTTACTTCCAATTAATAGATTGAATAAAATACATCATAAACACCAAATGGCATTAATAGCACAAAACGAACTCTGTTACTTTGTTTACAAAAGGAGTTAAAGAAAAATAAAAGAACTCTTGTTAAGTAGATTCTTAAGCAGATGGGACAGACATAGTAAGTCAAGGGAAAGTATTAACTAAAGTTAATGCATAGGCAGTGTGATTTTTATTACCTGTTCTTTTCCTTTCTCCCAGGAAGTGTCTTTTGAACTGCTTATGTTAATTTCTTAAAAATCAGCCCTTCCAGCCTAGTGGTTACGTAAGTTTAAATTTAAATCCACTTTAAATCTTCTCTGAACACACAGCTGCCCTTGAGTGAATTGTCTATAGATTATATAGCAGTCCAACTACCTTAAGCTAAAGAAGCAAACTACTCCTGAGCTGATAGGCCTTCCTAGTTAGATGTTTAAACCTGTTAACCTGTTTGAAATCACATGTCCTTGGAACAGTTCCCTAAAACAGCTAAAATCTCACCATGGGTTTTGTTTGTTTCTATATATAAAAATACAGTGAAATCGATAAGCTTTCCTGTGAGCTGATAGAAAGAACTCAAATAAAATTAAAGGTAACTGTAGACCAGGTAGTGATGATCTCTCTTTAGAGACTGTGATCATACCAGAAACAAAGATAAATTGATCTATAAACAGTATAGATAAATAGCTCCAGCTGCTGGGTCAACAAAGCTTTCTTTATATACAGATTAAAAAATTGCTTCAAATACTTGTGCCCTTCTCCTTTAAGCAGACCAGGAAAGAGTGTTCCCTGTCAACACGGCGCTTGTGCATTTACACGGATGAAGCAATGTGTTTCATTCATGGGAAGATGATCTTAAAGAGGCACAAAGTTCCAGGTAATTGGGGCAGGGGAAGAAGCTGTTTCACATATACAGCAGAATTCTGCACGTTAGCTTTTAAAAATGTAATTATTTTTGTTCCACACACCTAAAATTTCCTTATTATATAAAATAATCACAGTTTATGTAAGTCCCCGTGGCCTAGCTAAGGATTTATAATGCACCCAAATCAACAGGTGCGGTTTGTAGGACTCATTTTTAGAATTACCACTGGCTCTTGGCATGGCTGAGTTCCCAGGTTTGTTTTTTTTCTATGATATCTCTAGTGAAGTCCGAAGGAGCCAGATGACTTCTAAGGCCCTATAAAAGCTTTCTTTTATGGAGACTTGGAGTGTATTTATGTGCTGCATACCCCCCCCAGCCCGTTAAAGCAAAGAATTTAGTACAGGTTTCCATTCTTATCTTAATGCTCACATTTGTTTTGCAGATCACCTTTAAAAAGGCTGTAAATGTACTATAGGGCTTAATTCCCTGCATGGGCCTAAACCTTGCAGCAGGTTTCAAGACACTGGCCATTGTGTGCAGAGCTGTCTATTAACTGTGCAGGGCAGACATTTGTTTTACAAGTCCCTGCAGCTTAAGGAGAAGCCATTCCTCACAAAAGAACTGGTATTTAAAGGAAGCACGGGTGAAACCCTTCTTGGTATAAATGATTATCTGTCCCCCGTTGTTTTAACATGAAATAGACAAAACTTGGAGCAATGTTTTAATCCAGCTGAGTTGGGTCAGGTTTTTACTATAGAGTCCTCTAATGGTGTAATGGTCTTTTTGGTAATTATTGTATTTACCCAGGCAAACACAGTGTGCTTTGTATGTGCCAGCTGAATATGAAGTGTACATTTCTTACCTCTAAACCCATTTCCATTGCCACTGGAGCAGGCAGGAGAAGGAGACCCTTGGGGTCTGATGACGGGAGCAAAGGCACTCTTCTGTTTGACAGCAGGAAAGACGGAAGAGGAGAATGGAAGGATGGAAGAAGTGCTGGAGGAACCAACTGTGGGACTTGAAGACATTACTGCAAGAGAAGAAAAAGTTATTCCTCATCAGAGATGCAATCAGACGTGCTTTGTATGGCTAATTTAGTTCATCCACTTCTTCCTGGAAGCAGAAGTCATTTTAGAATGTTGTTTACAAAGGATATTCAGAGTATTCCCTTTGCTGTGACTGCTACTTGTCTCATCACCTAACATTAAAAATGTACTTCATTTCTAGTAGCTTTTGCCAATTAGGTAGGAAGCTGAATAAGGGTAAGAATTGAAGGAAATGCAGGTAAGGTCCAGTTTAAAGGAAGGGTTCAACATTCCTCTGTTATTCTTGAAAGATGGAAATGTTTCTAGTTGATACTAAAAAAAATACTAGAACACAAATACTGAACCTCTTACAGAATTTTCACTGAATCTCAACTTCTCTCTAAAGACATTGCTGTGTTACCTGATGTGCCTGGTCCTGCTTAATTTCATTTAGCACAAATCTAAGAGAAGCAAAGCACTTACTTCCATAAGGGGATCCTGTTGGAGAGCCGTTAATGAAACCAGGGGAGCCTGGAACGCCCAGGTTTGACATGGGGACGTTGCTGTAGCCATTCATGCTATTGCTGGAAGTGCTATAATTGGACTGTTGAGGTGTGGAACTGGATGAGTATCCACGGGGTGAGATGCTGCTTGTATTACGAATGTAACCTAAAAATAAAATGCATTTCTCAGAGTGTAAAGGAATTCAGCTTAAAACTTTCACCTGTATAAATAAAAATAAAAAAATAAAAACCCTGTCTTATGGTTATATAAATTATTATTTAATCTGGATTTAAATAAACACAGTCAAGTATAATTAAACAAAGTGAGTAAATAAAAGCCATTTGTTGTCTTTAATGTTTCATTGTAAAATATTTGTGATATAGAGATCCAGAAAGAGATCTGAATACTACAGCTATCAGCCTTAAAGTACTATGCTATTATTACAGCTACAAAATGTTTTTTCCACTAAAAAGATTTCATTAGAAAGATGTGATCCAATGGATACTCTTAACAGTGCTTACCCTTTAGATACCAAATCAATTTATTTCTGCCCATTGGTATTATGAAGCTCTAATTCAGGATAAGATCTTATTAAAAAAAAATAGTAAAAATGTCTACGTTATGACTTCTAGTGTGGTATATTTAATATTAACTTGATATGATATGGTTTTACTGCCTCAGTGTTAAACAACACAGCTATCCATGCAGTCAGATACCACAGAGTTGTATGTTACTGGGATCTTGTGTTGAGAAATTAATTATTCAAGTTTCAGAAAGTACCCAAAGGTTACATAATCCCATGATGCTAGTAGTACTATTAATAAGTGATTTTAAGGCTTAATTTCCTAAAAATCAGTAGGATGTAGTACGTACAACATATGCAAACTAGTAAAATTAAGTAACCTTAAAAAAGTAAAAGAACATTCCCCACCTCTTTAACAGTTTTTTCCTGTTGTTGTTCTTGTCTTTTATAAGAACAGGGAGAGAATTCAGGGTTAAGCTGGTTTCAAACAGTACTCAAAAACTGCTTCAGCCCATGACCAGAACTTGGCGTAGACATAATATCACCCAAAACGGAACCACAAATCAATTTCTGACAGTTTAAAGCAATCTTCCTGTTCTTAACGGAGTGGGTAAAGAATTGCAGAGGTTGGAAGGGGTCTCAGGAGATCATCAAGACTAACCCCCTTGCTAAAAGCAGGTTTCCTACAATAGGTCACAGAGGCACGCATCCTTATGGGTCCTTAGGATCTCCATCGAAGGAGACTTGAGTTGAGACTCTACTATGGAAATAAATAAGATTCAACCTCTCACTGTGTGAATTAACACCGTACTGCTTTTGCATTACTCACCTTGGTTGTTCCCCTGTGCAGACTCTGAGATGCTGACCCCCAGCTGGCTGCCGTAGGAGTTGATGCCCATCATACTGCTGTGTGCTGGAGAGCTGGACAGCGCAGGGATCTGCGCGGGATTCCGGGGTACGCTGTACAGAGCTTCAGCGATGTCTGCAGCTCGTTTCAGAATGATGTCCTGTGGAATGAAGGGCACAACTTCAGCGACGTGCTGGGAGAAAAGCTTGTTTGTGACAAAAAATCTCAAGCTATCCCACTACCCCTGCCCAGAGTAGTTACTCTGACCTGGTTGTTATGCGGTGTTCCGTACAGTGCTTCAACTAGGTCGGCAGCTCGTTTCAACAGCATTTCCTAGAGAAGGAGCAAATGACAGATAGATAAAACAGACAGTTGAAAAGGAAAGGAGTCCGGTGCAGGGAATGGGGTGCGGTGCGGGAGGTGGACGGCAGCGGGCGGTGGCTGCGCAGCGTGCCGGGCGCGGAGCTCTCCAGCGTCCTGAAGCCGTTCAGCAATCCTCCAACAGCAACTCTGCTTCCTGCTGAATTTCAGGACATCTTTTTGCACAGACACATTAGACAATAACGCAGAATCCGATCGCCTATCATCACGCAGGGATAAATAATAATATTTAGTCTTTTACGGCACTGACATCGAGGAATAAAGTCATTAATGCTGATCTCATAGTGCTAGCCACTGCATCAGCGCACTAATATTAAAGACAGAGCACTTTCAACACACATGTGATGCAGTTGTGGCTGCAGAAAGCTGAGTTTCAAGTGATTTTTTTTTTTATTTTTATTATTTACTAAACGATTCCCTTCAGAATAGATCACTGCAACAATTTCTTTATGCTTATATATTTAGGTTCAGAGATTTGCTAGCGTGGATGAAGACAAACAGCCCTGAATAGGAATTGGGAAGGTAGGTATCTACCATCAACACTCATTTTAGCAGTAAAAGAAGTCCACAGTGCTTGAACTCTAAGAGGTAAAAATTACTGGTAGCTGTAGAGTCAATGTGATCCAACTGTTGTTTGGACCTACAACCAATTAGTGAACTAACTTATGTTTAGATATAAGCATCAGTTAAGATACAATTTTCCCTCTTTATGAGTTATTTAGAAGTGAAAGAAAACACTCACAGGGCTCAGTTGGAATGCTTAAAAATATTTTTACCTTAGCTAATCTTTCAGGGTCGCCAGGATGCCTTGGGATGACCTTTTGCAGTCTTTGGAAACCATAATCTATGGTAGGTTCATTTAAAGCTGAAAAGGAAACAGAAAACAATGTATTACACGATTATGTATCTCAGGCAATGAAGTCTTGCAAAGAAAGATGATTTTCACAGCTTCTCCACTTTCACAGTATCTAGCAAGTTATGGTTAAAAAACAATAAAGCAAAAGCAAAAAAAAAAAAAAGCAAAAATTCTCATTCTGTATTGATTATCCACGCAGAAGACATGAGCACCATATCTGGACATCTAATAAACACATCACTCACCCTGCACACATTCTGCTGTCACAAACTAGGGTGCAGCTATTCATTAGACAAATTAAATTCTTTAATTGTATGTGACTATTATGCATACATAGCCATTTCACTGCAACAACGATAATCTCTAGTGGATAAACCAAGATATTTTGACCCAGATCCTTAGTGCAAGCTGGTGGAGCCCTGATGGCATCGTTGATAATTTCATAAAACTTCAGACACGCTGATATTCTCTACTTTGAGTCTGGCAGTAGCAATGTAGTTTCTGATTATTCAAAATTAAAATCTGATTGAAATTAATATAAAAACCAACATCAGTTCTTTAGAATTCTATATGCTTATAGGATTTGCCTCTACTATGTTAGGACTGATAGTGTTCAGAAATAAAATTATACATATATTTATGGAATTTCTTTATCCTTCAGAACGTGCATTGTAATGTAAATGACACATTCATGCAATCACATGCTTAGAATTCTGTGAACTATTTAATAAGTGATACATGTAACTCCTGCAGCAATATCCTCACTCAATGCTAGCTTCTTTCACCCTTTTGTACTGTTTTTCCTTCTTCTACAGTTCCTTTGTTTTTTAAGAAGAAAAACTGGTGAGAGCACAGTTGAAAAAATGCCCAATTCCAAGAAATGCTGATGGCATTTACTGAATCTTCTGAAATATTCTCAACACCTTCCAGGATAACCATTTCAAACACCGGGAGAATTAAACTATCAAGTGAGACAGACTATTATACCGATCCGAATTCTCTGTTTATCTCTGTCTATCTTTGGTATAACAACATGAAGGTAAAAGGTCATATTCCCCACTGAGATACATTTTATATTTACTTTTTATTAAATAATTATGGCATGGCATGAAGTTTAAATATTACAGGAGATAATCAAATGGGAATTGTGAAGAGAAAACCCAGACCTGAGAATTTAGTCTTGGCTATACTTAGAATGTCTTTGCTCTCCACTGGGAGCCATTCTGGTTTGCTTAAGGAGTTTAATAATACACATTTCAACTGCCACAGAATCTACATCCCATTTGGGAAGAGGTTTTTTTGAGGGGGTGGGTTGTTTTGGTTGTTTTTTTTTGCCAATAATCCTGAGAATTATAGGCCAATTCTCTCAAGAGCCTATACATCATTGCGTACCATTTCTCTTCTTGATTACAAGTCTAATGAGTTATGTTGCATTTTTTTTAGATATAAGCAAAAGCAATGCAAAATATACCAGAATTATAACATATATACCATATACATGGTTGACTAAAATTAGCTGACGGGAACATACAGCATTCTACTTCAGGAAAAAAAAATCTACTGTTAATCAACAAACATTTTTCCAAAGTACTGACATGGATTATTTTTATTTTAATTCTGTTCAGATAGATAAATAGCAACAAATAATTTCTCACCGATGTCGAACTGTCTAAGAACTCAACCATCTTAAGTCAATGCATACATTATGCCTCTTGTCACAAAAGGTTTTCCATACAGTTTGCAATAAAAAGATCACTTCTAATTTTACTATTAATGAAAGAAAACTATCTCCATCATGAAATCCTATGAAGAAACAACATTTTTGAAAGTAGATGGTACTTTCTCAACTGAAGCTGCAACAGGAGAGGTGAGATGTAGACTCTACCAGCAAGTTTAAACAGTTTCATCACAATACCACTTCCACTGAGAAAAGAACTATTGGATGAGTAGTGATTTTCTACGTGTTACAGAGACCATATGAAAAAATTATACCCAAATGCTTATTGGTTAATGGATTCAGAGACCATAAAGAGGCCTGACATAACAGCAGGCTGCTCATTATTTCTCCAACTCAGATAAGTATCTGAAATGAAACCCCCAAGAAAACTGATTGAGGCACAGCAAAATCCCTTTGGCCACTCACAGATCCCAGGCACTAAGGGTCTCCTGAATTTCCCAGAACACGGCTGCAAAAAAACCTGTTCATGACAGGAGATAACATATGCAAAAATGAACACCCATCTAGTAAATAAACGATATTGTTGGTTAGTTTATAAACTGCACTCTAGCATAATTGTTTTAATAACAGAATTGTTAAGAGTCAGCAGCAGGGAGAGGTCTACACAGCCTGCCTGGCAATTTATGACAAGACCCAAACAGAGTATGGAGTAGTGCTGCCTCTTTCATATCATTACTGATCCTATATAACCCACGCTTTCATTTTAAATACAAGTCTCCAGTTAGTACGACTCAGTGGAAGACGAAAAAATTCTCTCACACTTGAACAACTGATGCCATGACATCTGTCTGCATTAGCAAAACCTGAAACAACAGCTCAGTCCCGTTCATCTCAATGGGGACTAACTCAGATACCCAATGATAACTGTGCTGACATTTAAAGTATTAATTATTTCACCACACATCAAAGCACATCAGGCTGGTGAAGGAAGAGGTTGTTTTGAAGATCTGCACAATTTACCATGAATGACAGCTCATTCTGATATCGTGGTGATGCCCTGGGAGATGCGTGCTCTCCCTCTCCGCCACTCAAAAAAGAGCTTCAGTCAAAGCCCACGGTGAAGTTCTGCAGCTCGTCCTCGCTTTACTCTATGACGTAGAGCAAATGCATACAAGCCCACTGTTTGCAAAGAATAATCGGGAAGACACAAGGTATACATACTTCTAGATGTATCTGGAACACAGAGCTAGGGGGCATATTTGATATTTAGAGTACGAATTCTAACCTTGGAGAGATTAACATAGAGAAAATAAAGCACCAGTGGTCTTAAAGTCTTGAATTCCAGTTTTGCACTGGGGACTACCGTCACTCAAAACAACAGTGAGGAGATGCTTAGTATTCACCCTACAGAATAAAATATTTACTTCCACACTGCTGACTACAGAAGCTCCCTTGCTATAGCCAGCAGCAATTTTGTGCACTGGGAAGCATGTGCATCTGGTCAGTCTACTCAGAGCATTAGGACCAAGAGGTCTAGAGCTGGAAGGATGCTACCAGAAGTATACACCTTGTGTTATACTTGCTGTTTCAGTAGCAGCTTTCTCAAACACCACGCTCCCAACACAGCAATACCTTTAATAGGCTGAAGCAGCACAGGAACTGCTCTCTGCAAATGCTTTTAGATCACATCAGCTGTGTTCTGGCCAAGTGAACTCACTCTTCTGATTTCTAGAGCTCATCGTATCCTTCTAAGCATTGCTCTCTACAAGCAGATAACAAGACCTTCTCAAATCTACTTACAAGCTTCAGCAAAACAGTACCTCCTATTCTTGGTACCTGGCACAGAAAGTGATACACCACAGCCTGGGAGTCCAACATATCCTACAGATTAGTTTATATTGCATTGCTCTGACAAGCTAACTCCAGGAGGATTTTTGCTCAGCAAGGAGAATTACGTTCAAAATCTCCCTGATATACACATTTCCAGGTTAGCAACTCTATGACAAAGTAAATGCAGAGCTGTGATAAAACTTAAGACATGAAAGCCTACGAGAGATATCTCCAGCTGGCATAAACCAAGGTAAGCATTATTAAAGTCAATGGAGCTATAATGGTGCTACTTACAGCAGCAGAGAATTTGAATTTGTGCAGTATTAAAGCAGAATATGAGGCTACTGCTGGATTAGCAACAGGGAATACATGCCCTGTTTTAAGAACAACTGATAGAGAAGTAACACAGAACATGGAGGTGTATGTGTAACCTGCATTCACACCAGTTTAAGGTTTATATGGAGGATAAATTTCAATTGTGGTGATTTAAAAACACACTTATCACTGTCACTATACTAACTACTGATGTGAGTTGCTTCAGCAACTGTCACTGCAAGTAACAATCCATTTCACTAGATTTTTGCTATACTCCAGTACATTGTTAGACACCCACAGAATCCTATTGGCTTCACTCTTAGAAGGGTTTTCCATCTTGGATCCGTAGGGAAAAGTCCACACATCATGTCTGGGAGATGAGAGGAATTTGATGGGTGACTTGCAGCACCCTGAATGATAGCACTTAAGAGTGGAAATGCTGACAGAACTGTAACTACAGCAATGCTAGCACAGCACACTTTGCTAGGAGCCCATTATAAATACACATTACAGGATGCATATGAGCTCCCATAACAGCTCCACTGTGGCATTCAGATTTACCCTTGAAATTTATATCTAATTTTCATACTCATCTTTTTAAAGATTTTTATCATTTTCTTCTTAAAACAACCTGCATTGTTACTATTAGAAAAAAAAAAAAAAAAGGACCAAGTATAATCAGGTCAAACATTAATATTTGATGGTATTTTAAATATTGAGGGCATAGACACGCTCCACAATACTCAGATCACTGCTTTTCTGCTTCCATGTTTTAGAAAAGCACTGGTGGTCTGGTGACGAAAGGATCTGCCTAGGTCCTGGGAGATCTATTTCCCTGTCTATCTTCAGCTCTCCTGCACAACCACAGGCAGTGCTTAATCTTTCTTCTTCCCATGGCAGTGCCTCATGCATAGAATGGAAGCACACGTCTGATGCAGTGAGGCCCTGATGAACCTTCTGAGGTCTGGTTTTCTATGAATAATTACCATTGCTATGCCTGTGATGTGCCTATAGCCAGCTGCTCAGTAGTTTTATATGACTTGACCCTTCGTACTTTCCATCTGAGGTTATCTCAGCATTTAATAATTATTAAGGACTTAATACAACATGACCCTGCTGGTACTGGGGCTGCTCGTTGGTGCTGCTGTTATTAATTTTGACAGAACTACATCTTCTCATGCTTTCACTTTGCAGAATTTCACACTCCCCAGTCTCCTGGGCTAGATGTTAATGTCTCTGCATTTCTTCAGCTTCTGCCAAGTGCAGGTTGGACATAAAGGGGATATATTTCGGGGAAAAAATCCTGTTTATAGGAAAAATTCCACTATATGTTTTCCTGAACCACAGTTCAAGAAAGAAGTGGTCTTATTTGCATCTCCAAGCTGTCCCACACTCTGATATTTTGTCAGATAGAAGCTGTGTGACTGCTTCATCACAATATAAAGCACTAAAAGTATCAAGAAAGTAATAAGCTTCAGTTCTCACAAGGCAATGGATTTTCATTGTGATGCACTGGGCTACCTCCTCAATAATTAGAAAATGTATTAACTTTCCTGTACAACAGTTTATATATTTATCTGCTCTACTCTTCCCAGCAAATACCTGCACTTCTCTGGTGCTACTGGGTATATTTGCCAGAGTGCTATGGATACTGATATGGATATGCTGGTAGTTTCTTTCTTGTCTAATAATGTGACTGAGCTCTGCAGCCTTTCCTTCGATGGAGGATTGATTCAGATCTCTCCTATGAAACCCCATTCCCACAAAGTGTGCTCCAAATTATGCATCTTCGATGCCTCTACCTTAAATCTGGCAGAAACTGATGGTTCAAAAGTTGTTGAGAGGGTCCAAAAAAGACTCACAAGCAGAAGGACCTTGACTGCACGAACACAGCTTGCCTGGGGTAGGGATTGGTGTTTGCTCACAGCAGTTTTCTGATATCACAATTGCAGAAAGAAAAAAAAAATAATAAAAAGCCACCATGTTATTTTCATAGCTAAGAAGTTGTTTTTATTGCTATTAGCAGCAACGACCTGGGGGAATTGATTACACAGGTGAGCCTCTACCTAATAGCTGTGTTTATCATTTTGCCTGCCATGGTGGGAGAGCTGCAGGTTCTCGAACAGACAGATTGAAACGTTGTCTATTCTACCCTCGCTCGACATCCTCCGTGAAGTGCTGTTTTGTAACATATGGCAGTAAGCACCCACTCACTCCTCAGAGAATGCTAACAGATATCCCTATGCCAGCAACAGCAGTAACACGGGGATAGTAGATTTAACTTTCTTCTCTTCCGCCCGCCCATACATACATCTTCATGTCCCTTTTCGTGGAGGCACACTAATTAACATGTCGAAAAACCACACTACAGTCTGACTCCAGTCCCCCTAGATGGTACAGGTAAGTCTTGCATTTGAGACAGCTTCACATTAATAAATATATTTTGCACATTTGCACTGACAGATGCACATTTCTATTTTACACGTCCCTGCATCACTCCATTCCCAAAGCTCTTTCGGAACAGGTACTAACCACACTCAGTGAATGGCCCTCACTTTGTGTTGAAGAACTGTACAATCAAGGCCTAAACAAGCAAAAAATAGTACAGGAAAAATTTATTTTTTCTATCTGTAATAGCAACTAAATTATTAATTTTCTCTCACTGAAGGTAAAAGCATCACACTTAAAGCTGCCCCTAACAGCCCTTTACTGCACATGAACCAACAACCTTTGGTGGCTTTGACCAGTTATTGGTCATGGAAAGAAGAAAATGTATTTCCAAAGCTTTTGGCCAGATCCTGATCTCACAATTCCAGGCCTAATTCCAGAACCAATCTGCACTGCTT
Source organism: Odontophorus gujanensis (assembly GCA_013399175.1). Taxonomy (NCBI): domain Eukaryota; kingdom Metazoa; phylum Chordata; class Aves; order Galliformes; family Odontophoridae; genus Odontophorus; species Odontophorus gujanensis. The sequence continues at coordinate 104,943 of VXAB01003367.1, read as the reverse complement.
CGGGGTTGTTTTGGTGAAAGATCAGAACAAAGTCCTCATCTTCACTCAGTCAATGGATATAACTTTCAACTGACCATGGGACAGATCATGATCGTAATAAAAATAATCCTTTGTCAGCTAAACTTGTATTTCTTCAGAGTATCACATGTCATTTAAGACTTGTTTCTTGCTGCAGGTTTCGAGGTGTGACAGTCATGAATAAAAAACTTCCCACATACAGAGCTAACAGTAATTTAGCATTTGTACTAATAAAGAACATATAAAATGGCACATGACAGGAACAGGAGTTTCACAAAGCATTGGTTCTTCTTAAAGTCTCTGACTTCCACTCAGATTTTTCCGGTTTTAGACAAATTCTAACTAGTTCACTCAATACATGGTCGAGGTTTTCCCTTAACATTTTTAATAAAAAATTCTTGGACCTTTATATTGGACTTTTAACTGATTTCTTAAAATTTGACCAACGTAATACTCAAAGATTAGTTAATGAAGGTTGTTGGTAAGAAGAAGCCTTTAAAGAGCAATCATCCCTTGGCATTTTGAGAAACCTGAATGTGATTTGCTGGGAACAAGTCAACCGATTTAAATACAAATCCACTGGTACAACTGTTCTCCAAACATGGTTAAATAGGGTACAGAAAGTTGAGTGCACACATTTCATGACATTGCTGGCCTGATGTTCAACGAGCTGCTCATCTGCTCCCACCTGATTTTCCCTGTCTGATCCATGGACTTCTCTCTCCATAACATCAGTGCTCTCCTGCTAGCTGAGGTGAACACAGGGCACTAAACAAGTTGATAATCCATTTAAGAAGAGGGGAAAAAAAAAGTTATACTTATTTTCCACTCAGTTCATTGGTTTCTCTCAATACAAGACACTCCTTGTCCTCTGGGATTACCTTGAAAATGAAAGGTTACCCCCAGTGAGGGAGAAATGTAAAATAAATACTGCTATAAATAAAACATCTTCTGATATATAGAACAATGCTATCATGTTACTGTACAGACAAACCCACATCATAACAGCATGAACTCTATTCTAGAAGAACATTAACATGTAGTAACAGTTACTTTAACACCTCTGCACAGCAATGAAGCTATCCTATCCAAATGTCACAACTGACAAGAGTAGCCTTCAAACAGCAAGAAGCAAAACACACAAACAAACAAGCAAAGCACAGAGTTGTCAATAGTGCTTAACAAAACAAAGAGGCTCAGAGCTTGAGCTCCTCCAGCGCAAATCGCAAGCACCTACCTGTGTAAATAAACCTGCCTGGGGCGCCTTTGCAAAACTGTTTGGATTTGTATGATAATGTCACTTCAACCACGCCGGGAATGTGACGTGGAGGTGTTTGAACTCGAATGGCATGAGGCGTGATAAGCTGGGAAACAAAAGGAGAGACGCAATTACGCGGCTGTGCTACTCCCACTGCTTCCACCTATACCCTCCAAACGTGCTTTATGAGTAAGGGCATTGCTTACGGCTGTGTAGGAGATGCTATAGATTAGGAAACTGATATATCTCGTGTCGTTTCTTGTCTTCAGGAGAGGAAGAAGCATTTTAGGATAAATTGCCATCAAGGAAAAATAGTGTTACCTATACCCACTATTTCTGCACTCAGAGGGAATTCTTTCTCCTTTACGAACTCTGTGTGCACTCCCACTTTCTTTACTTCTATACCTTTATGTGTTTCCAGACCCCTGGAGTTATTCAGTCCTATTCTGGATATTACTGAGCAGTTGGCTTCAATAATATCATAGAGCAAGTAGCTCCACAGAGTAGATTTCTATGAATTTCCTTAAAGGAGTTTTATATCACCATTTCTGCAGCATTACTGGAATGGGTAATAACACTGTTCCCTCTCCACTTTCCAAAGAACATCAGTGTTCCTTCAGCTCAGTAATGGGGAGGTGCTCCTACTTACCTCACTCCATACAAGCATGGTTCCAAACACTACTTGAAGCCCATCAAAGAAGTTGTCTCCAATAATGATCACCATTGCTCCTCCCGTTGTCCACCCTTCGCTTGGGCTGATGGCTTTGATGCACGGTGTGGCTGAACAAAACCAAAAGGACAGCAGAGCATCAGACAAGGGATCTACCACGCTGGGCGTAAACCCTTGCAGAAGATAAGTGCAAGTGACCTCTATGCACGTTAAGCAGTCCTAAGTCATACTGGGGCAAACCAGTAAGCTTAGGGAAGCTTCACCTGTCTGCTCCTGGGAGTTTCTGCACTGCCACGAACTCCCCAGGGTTGATAAAGGCCTAGGACAAGTCCCTCCAGCCAGTCACCCGTGAAGGCTGCTTTTCCATTTCAGAAAGCCAAAATAAGTAGGTAAATAAATAAATAAATACGACTAAATGCATGTTTTCTGCCTTGCTAGTGTTAATTACTTGCCTATTCATTACCGGCACTTAACACTGTGTCATTAAAGCCTAATAGGCCAACTGTAGTGGGTGTAAAAATGAAATGCTTAAATGATCGTGCACAGGTTGTTCTTTTTTTTTTTTTTTTTTTTAAAGAAAAACAACCCACACTCATTAGCATATGATCACACAAAAGCTAAACCCTGCGCAAAGAGACATAGATTAAGATTTATTAAGTTTATCAATGGGCAAGAGAGATACGGAAATATCAAATGTTTCCTCCAGTTCTTATCAGGAGACAATTTCTAATGATTTTCTTGGTTTTGTGGAATAGATTATTTTTTTCTTCTCCCTTCCATATGTTCAAGGCCTCTGGACTATACATCCCATCAGGAACCCAATATGGTTTCCAGGCCATAACCAAAGTCAATCCATCACTCCATTCCCAATGTTGACAGGGTCAGAGGTGGAGGGGAACTTTGGCAGGGCTCCAAAAACATGAGACTCCTTTGAACAGCCAGTCAATCACATCCAATCAGTCAAGGAAAAACTGGATGGCTTCCTAGGCTAGGAATCCTGGGATTTTCCTTCTACCATTTCACTGCCCGCTGGGGGAGAATTAACACCACTCTGAATTCTTTACTGATTCAATCATTTTCTTCCAGTTCATTAATTCTTCTTATAGGTTGATATAGGGCACATTTAAGGAGTTGGGCAGCAAAACATTATAATGAAATAATATCCTTGCTTGTCTTTTCTGCTAACATCACTAGCTCTTCTCACTTTCACTAGCTGCAGGGGAGGGAAAAGTAGACACAGATAGCATTTGCTAGTAATTTGGAGTACTGTCTGCATGAGAAGGTGGAATGCATTGGTAATGAACGCAGGAGAAGAGGGAGAGGAGGGGCCAACCACTCTGAAACGTAACAGACACAAGTATTTGTAATTACTTTAATACAGTCCAAAAACCATCCTGTAGACGGCCATGAGCTTTACTTAGCCAAACAAACTAAAATCAATTAGTGTCAGTTTCCTTCTGTGCATTGTTATGCTTTGCACATAGTTTGTTTAAGGGAACTAGTGACACTTTTTCATACACATCTTGTGCTGTAACAGCTCTGTTTAACTAAGATGTCATGTTGCCTAATTTGCCTGAAATCAAATCAATCCCAGCTGAAAAAGAAGTCTGAATTTCAGATACTACTCAGTGTTTCTGGGTATTTAATCTCTGCAGGACAAACTAGTTAATGAATTGGGAGGGGGAGGAGGGAAGTCTGCATCTTAGATGTGAAGAGGATCATATTTTGCATGCAGTAGACACTGTTTTTCTGCCTTTTCCTTCTCTAAGCCCCCTGAGGTTCTGTAGCTCCCTCTTAGCTTTCCTTTTCCTCCTGAAAACAAACAGAAACCAAAGAATGGGTAACGCTCTTTTGCATTCATTTGTGTACCATTCTTCACACAGCGTCCTACCTTCAGAGGGGTCGAGTCTCCTTGCTCTCCGTCCATGCTTGGAGTTGTTGTGAACAAACATGTTGTCAGACACTGCCAGCACATGCCCATCAACATTCACTGTCGTGGATAGCACAACCTAGATATTTTCAAAGGGAAGAAAAAGGAGGCAGGTAAACAGCTTAGCTGGATATTCAGCTTGTAAAGTATTAGTTATTCAATTTAGTTAAAACCTTATTCTGTTTGTAAAATGTAATCATGTCCTGCAAGGTTTATTCTCTAGCAAGAATGGGAGAAAATATTTTCAGCCTTTACTCTGTGCATTAATTCCATTTAACACAGCATCCTAAGGGCCATATAAAGTCCTTAATGTATAATGAACCAGCTACTGCAGATGGCCCTAAATTTCGTTTCCTATGATGCACCGTAGCATAGCTGATGGCAAAGAGGTCTGTATACACCAACCAGGAGGACAGGCTGCAGAGCACTGCAGCAATTTGCCCTCTGATACATACATGCAGATTCAGAGCCATCTGCTGTACCGTGCACACATGCAAATACATCTGCATCTGCTTCAGAAATAAAGGTCTCCATTGACCAAGCAAAAGAGAAACTCCTACGACGTGAAAAAAGTGCCTAATACGATGTCTGGTTTTTACATACACAGACTGAGCACTCAGAAAACACCTGAGCCTGAGCACCCGGAGTCAAGCACCAGATTTGAAAGCCTTGGCCTCCGTGGCTTTGCTGCTGGGCTCTGAAGGCATAGGAATTCTTAGAGTAATTGAATATGTTAATGAATCCCACTTAGCTCTCCCTTTCAAACACCATGTCCCAAACTGTAAGTTGTAAAAATCCAGAAACAGACCTGTCTTTAGACCACAAACTTTAAGGAAAAAAAAAAACCCTAAACAATCCTGCATTTTAACAACTGAAAGAAGATGCATCTTGTTGAAACTCTGGGGTCATGGCCATTAGTTGGCGTAAATCAGCTTAGCTCTACTCAGCTGCCACACAGCGACAGAAACTCACAGCCATTGAGGATATGACCCTGGATGTGTTCATGAATTTTCACAGATACAGCTGTCCTGATCCAGGTAAGAGAATGCCAGGCTCTCTACTTGTTAATGAAGCAATACTCATCATACACCATGAGAAACCTCACCCCCCCGGCAGGATTCTGTGAGTTTAAAGAATAGTTTCTTTCTCAAGACAAGTTTAATTCATTCCAAAAGGCTCTTGTCATACTGTACTCTTATATTTCTCAAGCATTCTTGTCACAAAATGTGTTGCTTTCCGTGTGCCAACGGATTTCATCATTGCACATTTGGGTGGAGTGGGACTCCTATCCAGAGTGAACGTTTCCTGCATGACATAGCTGAACCCACTCAGATGCACTTCATTATTTTCCGTTAAACAATGGAAATAAATTTTAATCTCTCACTGGCCAGCACAGAGCACACTGTGGTAACAGGGGAATAGGCCTGAATTATTCCAGTGTCTGAAATATTTACGACAAGTGTTTAAATTGCAACCAAATGTAAATCAGAAGTATATCATATATATACAGTTACATTATATAATATACACATACCTGACCTCACATACACAAGGTATGCATGTGATAAATGCACACCCATGTGCCCTCAGTATGAGATTTTTTATTGTAACTGCAGACTGCGAGTATGAAAACTCTGTTTGAAAACCCACTTGGGTGTCAATGTTGCACAAAAAAAATGAGTCCTATCTCAAGAGTAATAGCAAAAAATAGTCCTCTGTATAGAACATAAGTTTTAAGCATCCACTATTCCAGCAGAAGGCCTCTCTCTGTGCATCGCTCAATTTCTATTTACCTCTCCCATTCACCACAGGAGGGTCAGACCCAGTTGGCATTGCAACTGCTGGGCCCCGTGGTAAATAGATGCAATACTCAGGGATAGGACAAAATGCCAAGTGCAGATCCGGACCAGAATTTTTCAAAGTTTTGGACCTTCTTTTCAGTAATCTTCAAGGCACAACTGAAATTAGCACACACCTTTGTCATCGTTACTACATCGTTATCAGTGCTGTGGAGTGAGAACGTGCAAGACTACGGACATAACAAGGCCTGAGCTTCTCCACTTTGATTTGGTCATTCCTTCTTGGCTGGTGAAGATGGCAATCTAATACTGAACATACATACTGAGGATTAAAAAACAATGTTTTATGGATAAAGGGAAGAAGAATGCACATTCCGCTATGGTCTCTAACTCCCAGGCCCTTCCCTTTCACAAGCCAACTGCTTTCCCCCAGTGAGTATTTCCTGGGTCATGAAGGGTGACCCTTTCCATCTGGAATCAATCAGTCAACTCCTGACAACTTCCTGAAACACCTCACTCCATTTCCTGTTCTCTCCCCCTTCTCTCTTTCCCCCTGGTTTGCTTCACTCTTCAAAACTGCAGGCCACAGCAGCTTAATGTTAGAGGGTCAGACACAGTTAGACTCCAAAACACTACACAAGAACACCTTTGACCTTCAAAAATCTTTACATCTTAGCTAAACAAATCAAGGTCAACGCTTCTTACCATTACCTTGTTAACCATTTCTAGGCTTTTTTTTTTTTTTTTTTTAGGCAATACCTTTCTGAGCACATATTTATCAATAACACTTGTTCTCCTAACATCGTAAAACATCCCAGGCCTTTTTGTAGACCTGTATATAGTGCTGCTGAAAGGCGATGTGCAAACTTCTCCAGAGATTTAAATTCTCAGATTTGCCCACATCACTGGCAAATTATGGACAAATGTTTTGGGGTTTCTGTTTCCTGACCTGATGGCACTACTTCTAGTGTGTGGAAATTTGGCTTCTACACCAATTCCATTTGTGATCTTTTCACTAAAATCAGTAGTTAAGGCAAAATACAATTCTGAGGAAACGACCTGAGAACACCAAAATATGTCAGCTACACAGCACATTCTGATAATTGTAGCTGAAGGCCAAATTTGACATAGATGGCATAAATAAGAACGATTTTATGCTCCTAAACATCTGGATCAACCAGTCACCTCTGGTGAAGCTTCAGAGGACAACCACCTGAGCTAGAAACAAACACAGCAAAGGCTTCACTCATCCACCAACCATGGGTTCCATCTACAGCAACAGCAAGGGAGATGCAAGGATTTAAGTGGGGCTTTCAGCAGTTCCCCAGGGTCTCTTTGCACAGCTCTGAAGCCACAGACCTGGAGACAATGATTCTGCAGCAGTGCAGAAGAAACGTGTGTGCCGTCACCTCCGCGTTGTTTTTGTTTCCCAGGTGGATTTCTGTAATGTACTCCCTCCTGAAAAGCCACAATGAGGGCTCATCACCTCCTGTGATATTCAGCCAGACTGGGTTTAGTGCACTACACTCGGGTTCCCCAAGCTGGACTGCCCCTCTTCCATTTCCCTGCACAGTTCAAAGTGTTGGTATTACTTTACCTTAAAGATTACCTCTCTGACTCCCCAGTACTGACAGCACCAATCAGCCCAACAGTTCATGTTACCAGTTTTCAGACTAAAATCTTCACCTCTGGCAGCAGCCAGTCTTTGTTAATGACTGCATCCCCTGCAGTAGCCCACTTGAAGGGTGGGTAGTGGGGAAGGTTCTGCACCTGCATAAAGGTTTCTCAATGAAAGGTTCAGAAATACTACAAATCCTTGTTCAGAGGCACTACAGTCTTTCCTTCCTCATCTATACCTTACATGGATACCTCATTAATATAAAGTATGCTCCCCTTCAAATTGCATACCCAGCATCTACATACGAAAGCTGTATCACTCACAGACACCTATTTAGACATATGGTACAAACATTCTAGGCATAGAGGCGTTTATTTACATGTAACGTATCTCATCACTGTGTAAATGATCTCTCTCAAAAAATTCCTGTTACCATTCCAAGTGTGGAAAAAATTCTTATGACACTGTACATCTGGAAACAATATTACATTCCTGATGCACTTTCCCTTACAACTCTCTAGTCACAGCACCATGTTATTTTAACTTTTCAGAAGAATAACTACTAGGAGGATTTTAAAAATTATTAGCGTTATTATTATTTTCCAGCTGGGTGGAAGAAAAGATGTCAGGCCTCATCCTGCTGTCTTCACTTGGATGGGGCTCCCATTGATGTCAATAGGCGATTGGGTTGAGCGAGTAATACAGGAGTAGATGCTGTAATATGTGTTTGCTTCATAGTTGGATTAGGAATAAGATAAACAGAGAGAAAAATGCCAGCAGCTTCACTCTGCTCAAAACTTCCATCAGATTCTTTGGGAAATCCTCTCTGATACCTGAAAACTGCAAGCTAACGGGAGCTCTGCACGTGGCCTTCATTTTGGGAGTGGGGCCTTCTGCCATTTTAGGGGCACTGGGTAGGAGGTAACTCCTGGGTCACTGTCATTCCATCTCCTGCTATTACAGACAACTAAACCATTCTAAACAATTGTCTTAAACCAGCCGAGCTTTTGCCTTTGGCTCTTCTCTGGTTTTAAAGCCTATTTCTTCTGATGGTGATGGACTTCATGGTTTACAGCCTAAGTTTATTTGTAATCAGTTCATACTCAGCACTAGTTTTGAAATTATTATTTCCTATTCTGATATACCTCGGTATATTTTCAGAGAGCAGTTATGCCCTAAAGCACACAAGCTAAGTACCCCTCCCCATTCCACACAGCTCTCCAGTCCTATACAAATCTCATTTCCATCCTGTTTAAAGTTAGTTAAACCAGTATGCTGTATTCCAGACAAGATCAGTGGAGTACACTGATACAAACATACCTTACTTTCTAGTAGCAGAGCTTACCTGAGATGCAGTGGGATCTCATTTATGGTTTGCTTTAATGGATGATGCACAACTCTGGCAACCCACAGTGGCAATGGCCTTCAGATCTGAGCACATTGAGCTCCTTCAGTGGTTAAGCTGTAATCAGTCCCTCTCTTACACACATAGACACTAAAATAACATCACCTCCAGCAAAGAAATCTGTCAGCAGTAGCTGGTACTAGTTGTTCTCATTTTGTATCTACAGCTGGGAAATGAATTTCCCATAATGACATTAGTCCCTATAGTATTCATCTCCCTAGCAGAGATCTCAGTCCACATGCAGATCTGACCGTGGGGGTCCTTAGCACGTTCTTTCACCACCAGTCTGAAAGTGATTTTGAGTTAGTCCAGTTCTGTTTTCCCCCTACCATCCCTTTCTGCTTCTTTACAGAGTACAGCATTCCTGAGTCACAGCATTATCCGACTGCTCTTACCCGTATTATTCTTTCCTGAACAATACAGATCCTTTGGTGCTTCATACTGAGCCTAGCTGGGTGAACTCTCAAACACAGCCAGCTTGGCTCAGGTGCCTGATGATGAACTGATCCAACCACTCTGAGGTCAGGAAGGAAATCTCCCCAGGGAGACACCTTGTTATTTTTCCTTTCTCTTTCTCCCTGGAGCACCTAGAGGGGAATACTTGCCAGGAAACATTCCATGCCATGATTTCTGCTGAAAACAGAGGACAGTTGCCAACCTTTCTATTTTCTGTTTCTAAAAAATGATGTTGATTGAAAGATGACCATCATTAACATCGCTGTTCTGTTGCCTGGTCCCACTCACAACCACAGCACCATAGGATCTGTGTAATCAGTGTGACTGGATGCAGCAGAATTCCCTATCAACAGGAGGCTAATGTGTTAGCACCAAGTCTCAGCTGAAGCATTTGAGCTCAAGTGCCTCATCTTAATTCCACAGAATTATTGTCCCCCATTACACACCGGTCGTTACCATTAAGTGTCATTGGGCTTCAATCAAGTTCTCTAGGAGAACTCCTCATTAAGTGGAGGGCATCACTGTTTCTTTTTTAATTCTGTTCCTGGGAGATCACTCACTGTGAGTACAGCAGTGACAGTAATGAGAATACATATGAAAGCTCAGATTTGCAGATTAGCTGAACCCAAAGAGCACTGTGTTTGAGCAGGTAACTTAAACATTCCTGGTTGTTTTTTTGTTTTATTGTTTGTTTGTTTGTTTCATTTTCCACTGAAAATCTTTTCCTTTCATTGGAAAATGTTTTAACTGATAAATAATCAATATTTGCTTCAGCTGAATTGACAGGGATGTATTCCTCAATCTGTGTATGCATTTGGGCAGCCAACAAGTAACCATCAGTAATAGGAAGATTCCCTGTCCCCACTGAAATAGCCTATGAGTCACAATGAAATTATGTTATTACTGGATACATACTTTGTGTTATACACTGAATAATCATCACATGTCCTTTAGCTTCTGAGGTGCAACACTTTTCAATGGTAGAAAAACCATTAGATGGACAACGTCTGTTAAAGTTTTATTATTTTCATCTCTGAAGCTCTACTTAGTATCAAAGCAAATTTCAAACAGTTATTGTGATCACAGGGCAGCTGGTGTTGCTCTCCAAACTAAGGAGTAATTCTAAAAACAAACCAAAAAAAGCAACAAAAAAACCCACCAAACCCAACTCTTCAGGCATCTGGCACTGTACTGAACTTACAATGCAGTGTTAATGGAACCTTTCCACCCTTTTTTCTCCCCGCCCCCAGTGTTTTAAGTGGGTGTGATATAAATGAAATCTAGCATTTAATTTAGTTTAATAAACTGTAACTATGCTATTTGAGAGCTATATCTTCTATCTAGAAATACAGAGGCTGAGGCCAGGATCTGGATCCCAGCTCTCTGAAACCAAACCGAGCAGCTTCACACCCATCTCTAATCAGAAGCATTAACTTGACACACTTCCAGATATGAGTAACCATTCTTCCTTGCTTGGAGAACTCAGTAAGACGCGTCGTACAGCACAATTTCCATGTCTCTTATTTACATTTCTGTCTCAACAACAAAGCCAGAGCTCTGGGCTTTCATTCCATCTCCATTAAAGAGCAGAAATGTTTTGATGAGACCCTTTCAGTTCCAGATTTTCAGTAGCAATGGAAGCTTGGAGACTGGGATTTTCTCTTCTCGTTTTTTTCTTTTTAAATTATAAACAAAATAATAAAATCAGTAAAGTAGCCAACTGTACTGGCCTTTTTGACCCTGCTTTTATTCTGATCCCACGTTCTTGGGCAAACAACCGTATTTTCAAACCCAAGAAGCAATCCTGCCCATTAATTACACTGCCTGATGCAAATCTTAAAAACTAAACTGAAAATGGCTGTGTTCACAGTGCACAAGTGTGTACTGCCAACATTTGGAACAACGCCTCCTCTTCCACATACAACTTTAAGGGAAGCTGACAGACTATACACAACAAGAATCGGGCAAAAAAGTATTTGCCTAAATTAAAAGACAATAATAATAACAACAATTGAGGAGGATCCAGAAGACACGGTAGACCATTAAAGAGGGTTCTTTTTTACATTACAACCATGGAAGTCATGTTTCTATCCTTAGAAGCAAGCAAGCAGACTGAAATCAGGCTCTCTTTGCAGTTCATCCTGGCTAACTTCCATTGGGAACTTTTTACACCCAATGCATACAATTTTAGCAATGGAACTATGTTTTTTTTTGTAGCTTTATTCATACACTCTGAGCTCTGTAGCCCAGAACCGAGTTCATCAACCAACATGCCCTGAACAAAGATTCTGCTTTCCCTCAAAACCTCAAACATTTTACAATTTGTTCCAAAGGATTCATTCATGTAACACCGAAACAAAGTCTTGTCGACATTTTGGGTTTCGACAGACAGATGAACCTAGAGGCTTTGCCTGATCTTGATTAATGTTGAGGTTTGAACTTAAATCTCACAATGAAACTGGAAAGGATATGAATCCACATTGACTGCAAGTGCAAGAAGAGTTTAAGCAATCCCTGCAAAATAGAACCAGAGTTTTACTTGGCTCGTTTCTACAGGCTTGGCTGTTGTAAGGCAGAAAATCCAAGTTAGGAGGAGTCTGCCCCAGCTCACTTTTGTCTGCAATAAGCTGCTGATTTTGGTACAAAGATCAAAAGCAAGCCAATACTTCCTCATGTACAAGAACGCCAGGTGGATGGGCTGAAGGTATTCCATCAGTAACATACGCATGCTGTAAAGCTCATTTCAGTTTCACTTTTCAATGCCCACTGAAAATTTGAACCCATTTAGATACTTAATAAAATAGCTATTTTTGCTATGGAGGTGCGGAGGTCAAACAAATAATGAAGTTGAGAGAGAGACTTCCATTAAAATAAATAAATAAACAAAGGATCCAAAATCCTCTTGCAATTCAGCATCCACCTGAAATCAATGACTTTAGCTTCAATCACAATGTAGAGTACTCAGATGTGTCTGGATCCACCCTTAGCCATCCTAGCTGGCCCTAGGAGCTAACAAGATCTATTCACACATCGCCATTTGAGTTTTCCTTTACTATCTTTTTTTTTTGCATTCATGGAAGATAATAGTGGTGGTTTATTTATTAATTTATTCTTGATGGAAATTGCTGATTGAAATAAAAATCAGTACAAATTTGCTAACAATGGCCACCTCTTTTTTTTTTTTGTAATTATTATGATTTAATTTTTTGATGTCTTACTGTCTCCAAAAAACACAATGAGAAAGTAACTACAGTTTCATAAAACCACTGGTGCCAAACAACCAAAGTTGGGTGGGATTATTTTTTCTTATTTATTTCCACTAAAAACAAAACAAAACAAATTTGTATCTTTAGCCAACACTTCTCTAAAAGTTTTGGATATCAGAGTGGATTTTTGTTTTCATCAACCTGCGGTATTTCTTTTTCTTTGAGAAAAACATCCCTCTTGTGAAACGTTATTCCTAGTAAAAATATAAACCAAAATACATCATTTAGTGGAAAGTTTGACACGGGGCTGTAAATTCCTGTGGAGTTTTCACGTTGTTTCTAAATGAGGAAACTGAGGCCAGAACCCAATCACCAACCATGAGCTGGCAGACCTCAGGATGTCACTGCCCTCTGCAGACTTGATGGGTCTACAGGAGAGCCACACATCCCCCTACAGCTAAAATCCCCTTTGTGTCACAGACCGGTTGCAATGAGGGAAGATAAAAATGGCAACAAGTAGTAAAACCATTTTACCCTTTTACAGGTAAAATAATAATTACACATAGCTGCTTAAAAAGGAAGTCCCTCCGCTTTTCCTTTCTCCTCTGCTTTTAACCTGACACACTTCACCCCCTTCTGTGCTTTTATTAGCTGGTGTTCACAATACATCAGCGACAGCTATGATGAAACCAGTGGCAGATTTTACTGCAAAGCAGCTGGGTCATTGTCCCCTGGGTCTTGTTGCTTTCCTGCGTGAGATCTTAAAGTGACCATCGCTATTTGGGCTTTTTATTTTTATTATTATTATATTTTTTTAAGAAGCTGAAAGGACGGCGTGAAAGAGTTAAAAGGCGAAAGAGATGGGAAGAGAGAGTGCAGGGAAACGGGGAGATGCTTCTGTACCACGTACAGAGCTACTTTGAAAAATTCTGAGGCATCTAAGTATCACAAACACGATCCCTGCTGTGGGCAGCTGTATGTGCGAGTGCTTTGCCCGAGGGTGTCAAATCAAATATCCACTGCTGGTTGGTACAGTGCATCACTTCCCCTTGGGGATTCGGAGTGGGAAAAGAGAGAGGAGAGAGGGGAAAAAAAGGTTTAACCACAACAAATGGAGAAAAACTTTAACAATATCCGATATGGCTTATCACAGACGGTCATCATATTTATTACAAGCAATGCTGTTGAGAGGAGAAAAAGAGAAAGAAAGAGACAGCTTAATGCTGAGGCTTACCTGGAACCGCCTCATATCTCGTGGGTTTCCTGCTGTTTTCAAACAATTCTGATTGCACTTGAGAAAAAATTTTAAGAAGAATCTGTAACGGTAAAGAATTGTGTCACTGTTATTAACCGTAACAAAAGGTGTGTTATGTTCTGTCTGAAATTACACAGCACAGTGATTTACATGGTGGTATATCAGCCATCCAGGACTGGGAGAACTTAGAAGAAAAAACAGAAAATCCCACACAACCAACCCCAACAAACAAAAAATCACACAGAAATACAGAAAAATCAGGTGAACTGCACTCAGTGTGACTATAATCAACTCTGAGATGGGCTGTTAGTTGATGTAAGTCAACACATCTACTTTGATTTATCCCCATTTCTCCATTGCACATTTGACCACACGATTTGAGTCTGTTTCTTTATCTCTCCTGTGCATACAAGGTCTTTTTTTTTTGCTGTCTGAATGGATTTTCCGTGAAACAATACAGAAGGATAATGTTGTTGTGAAAACTACAAAAACCGACAGGGCAACTCTGAGGCTGATAAGCATTGAAACTACATAGAACATATAAAAAAACATGGAGACAAACAGAGCTCCCAGAAGAAGCTGATGAGATTTCATCCTGACAATGTTTTTAGCTGTTAAGATTTTGGTAACTAAAGCAGAAAAGAGCTCACATCAGAATCTTACACCGATTTTCAGAGAGGGTAACAAAAACACAAATGGAAGTAATAGGTGACAGCTCATGCTGTCCCAGCAGATAAACCCATTAACATCATACAAAGCGTCCGTGCCAATTATTTTTGCCTTGTCACATATATCTATCTTTATACATTATTCTCCCATCGAGTTTAGCTTGCTGTGTATGTAAGTTGAACCTTCAGGATGCTGATGGGCTCAGCCAGCACTATGCATTATAACAAACAGATCTTGCACTTCAGCAATATTAGGAGGCATTTTTCAAATTCGGGTGCTCTGCAAAATCTTTTCATCGGGATTCTTCCCTTTATTCCTCTGATTACATTTGTGAATTTCCGAGGTAAAGCAGCCAACCCTATGTGAAAAATCACAGTTGCTGGATTCAAAACGAGTATGTCTTCAAAATTCTGGCGAAACAGGCAAAAAAAAAAGAAAAATCTTACAGATTCTTCATTCTATCGTAAGTGAAAATATTTGCTGTGACTCCTTTCTGCTGCTGCCTTTCCATTTGTTGGACAAAATGAGTTTAACTGCAACAATTAAAAGAATCAGAGATTTTAAGATAGGTTTGGAAGGGAAAAACACAGATATGAGAAAAGAAAGATACAGTTGAAGAATTGGTTCAGAATACAAAGAACAACTTATTTATTTATTTCTCTTACTGAGTGCTTTCCTTAAAAAAAAAAAAAAATCAGCTTTTGCAGTAAGTTAAAGTCCCAGGTGAGCTAGGCCTATTTCCCTTTCTGTTACTATGACAACGATTTTTTACCGCAGTCCCTAAGTCCCTTCAGAACTCACACATTCATGCCTTGAATTAGAACTTTAAAGGAGAAAGATGTATATTTCCTAGGGTTTACCAACAACAACTGCCAAAATAGTCCTAATGCAACACAATAAAGCAGAAATTCACTTCTCCTTGTTATTGCTACTTCTTTGCATCACTTATGGTGTGGTATTTCTCTTCCATCTGCCCCAAAAATACAAAGAAATACCGAAGGATCTGATCCATTTAAATGTGGCTTGAACAAACAAAACCCTTTGCAGACCCCCCTACAACCAAACCCATGAAAACAGCCCAGGGAACGTCACATACAATGACTGTCACAAAACACATCCTCCTAGAGAGCACTTGTTTGCCTTAAATCTGTCACAAACACTTTAAAAATATCTAAAATGTTTATTTGCTGTTTGAGTGCATTTTGCAGATCAGTATTTTTGTCTCCACCATCCCTTCTTGGTAACGACTTAGCAGCTCTGAGTGCATGGGCTGCAATGGGAGCCCAACATACTTGCTGATCCCATTGGGATCCAAGTGTTGGGAGACTGGTATCCCCACTGATCCCATTGGGACCCAGGGGCTGGGAGTCTGGTGGCCCCATTGACCTCATTGGGATCCAGATGTTGGGAGCCTAACAACCACACTGATCCCATTGGGCTCCAGATGTTGAGAGTCCAGCATCTCTGCTCACTCCTTGGGATCCAGGTACTGGGAGCCCAACGTCCCCACTGATCCCACTGGGTTTCAGGTGTTGGGAGCCCAACTTCTTCACTGATCCCATTGGGATCCAGGAGCAGTGGGAGCCGGGTCCAGGCTCTCTTGGGCAGCTTCAGGGATCCCAACCCCGATCACTCATACTCTGAGCTGAAGTCACACAGATCTTCATGCCTTGGAAGCACGCTGCACGTCTTCTATCAAATAAGTTGCATCGACTTCTCACACTAAAACTATGACCTCTTTTATTTGAATGGTCGGTAAGCAAGATTTTATCTGTAAGAATGTTTTCAAAACGAACAATATTATGCATAACAGCACACTCAGACATTCACAGGAGAATTCCAGCCAGAAATGTTGCTCACAAACACTCCTTGTTATCCTGCCCTCTTCTTACAGATATCAAAAAATATTTGCAGATACATAAACTGCTTGTATTACTGAGATCTGGCTGTGCAGGGAGAAACTATAGAACACCGCCAAACTGTGTAATGAAACCAAGGCAAGCAACTTCTACATGGAAATCAGTGAGCCAATGGATAGCTGCTAGTTTGGGAGACAAAAATGCAAACAAAAACCCACAAGATTCATGGCTTGTCGTTGCTTTCAAGGAAAAATAAAAGATCAAATTAATCAGGGAAGTGTTCCGTTTCCTTTGTAATGTTTTAAAATTCTTGTACACCTTCCAGATCAGAGAAACGAGGCAAACTAAGGGACAAAGATCAGAGCACAGAGGAGTCTGACAGAGCTCGCCGTGTCAGCAGATCTGCCCTGGGAAGAGTTGAGGTCCCACAGCACTGCGTGCTGCACCAAACTCTACAGCACAGGCACAAAAGGTAAAATTTCTACGCTAATCTGTGTTTAATAGCACACAGGACTGAACTTTGTAACGCCACATGGCAATTAATGAAATTCATATTTTCTGTTAAACATCTCCAGAATATTTGGGTGTGGATGCCCAGCTAGAGTAAATCAGAGGCATATGTGGAAATTAACTTGCACTTCAATTAGATCTGCACTGATTCATCCCACTGGGTGCATTGACCATTAAAACTACACAGAAAACAGAACTCTCCTTCTCCAAGAGCTGGATGCCTCCTTCGAGGAGAGAGCATCTCAGCCTTCCCCAGTGGTTGGGAACATTCAGCAGTGAGATGGGAGCATTCAGACAGCATCTGTAACCAGGAGCACATTTGCAAGCAGCAAATGCAAGATGCCTGGTTTTGTGTGCCTCTAGGATATCACAAGGTGGGCATCAGTAATTCCTCACCTCACTTTTCAAAGTGCTGTCTCAGCTTTGAGGTCACAGCATTGGAGCAGTACCCATCCGTTGCTGTGCCAAAATATCTGTGGTTTCTTTAGAGCACATTGGATGTGCTATATTTCTATTTCTCCCTTCAGAGTTTTTCCAGACAGATTTTAGCTGCAACTGGGTGCTCACATCAAGTATTTGGTAGGTTGCTAAATATACATATATATCTTAAGTGGTTGCATCTGGGAAAGGTATTAATATTTATTGCAGCATTAGAATAAAAATGACTGGGGGGGAGCAAAGAGAAGGGAAGGTTTAGCACTAAATGAAGCTGATTTAGGGGTAACAGGAGAATTGCAGAAGGGCTGTATTTTTTTTTTAAATGAGAACCTTTAGCCAGTTTTTGGCCTGAACATATATATACATAAAAAAATGAATTATTATTTTTTTTTTTTAAGTTTCAAAACTGCTGACTTTCATGTTTCTCAGCTGACCTTCATTCCTTCCAAAGGACAGCATCAGCTATGGGTTTAGCAGACAACCGATTGCTGCCAAACAGAGGGAGCATGGACTGGTCCTCCCATAGATCAACAGGGCACCAAAGGAAAACGTAAACACTTCTGAATAACTACCACAAAGAAACTCTGGCACCCCTATAGAAAACCTGATTAACTTTACGTGTAGACGTAAAATTAATTAAGACATGCTACAGACATTCATTTCAATATGGTCAAGCCTTCTATCTATAGACTGATACACTTGCAGAAGTCTCCAATACTTCAAAAACATTCCCACTTCCAGAATTCTGAGGGAGCTATTTTAAAAGTTTCTGCTCCTCCTTTTGGGAGTTACCATTGTGCTGGGGAGTCAGGTTGATGAATCATTTAAGTGCCCCTTTTTCACTTTAGTGCAGAGACAGCAGTGTTATCTCCGCAGTGCTGCAGGCCAGCCTGCCCAGCCACATGGGACAGCAGGATGGGAGTGCTCAGACACCCCATAACACTCAGAGTGGGACAAATTCCCCCGCAGCTGGCTGCCAATGGACAGGGAGAAAGGGTGAGGGCAAAGCAGGTGAGGTTTTGGATCTATTGGCCTGTTCCCAAAGTGATGCTGGCCCATACTGTCATTTTGCATCTGTATACCTACGTTATAGTTCTGAAATGGAGGCAACTTTAATATGTGTAACCTTCCCCCGGGAACTGCTTTAGCAGGGGGATTGGATTGGGTGCCCTTCCAAGGTCCCTTCCAACCCCTACAGTTCCGTGAATCTACATGGCTGGAACTCCACCTTTGAGGATGTTCGTGCTCCATCTCAGCTGACGGAGAAGAACCTTAATCAAATCCTGTTGGAGTCAGAAAAATCTTCATGACTTCAACAGGACTAGGCAGAGGCCCTAAAGAGCAGTCCCACGTGCAAGAGAAGGTACAGATTTCTCTTTTTAAACAAAAATCCATTACTGTTTTTTAAAACCCTGCCACAAGACCTGGGACTGATTAGTCCCCCCACATGGAGCCAGAGCACTAGATAATGTGCCTTGTGCTTTTGTAGCACCATTCTGTGGGACTTCAGCTTCAATTAACTCAGCCTCACCAAAGCCCTTTGCAGCAGGTGGTGTCATTCACCACTCTATGGCAAGGAAGTTGGGACCTGGGAACTGGAAGGGAATTGCTTGTCACAGGACTGCGGCTGGGACATGGGTCTCTTGACTCCTGCTTCTACATCTTAACTAACCTTCCCATCCACCTCGTGTGCTTTTTTCAAATACAGCTACAGAATCAAGAGATATAACTTCGTTATAATCTCAGAACAGCCTCAGGAGACAAGAAAAACGTCCCTTGTAAAGCAAACTGTGGTAGTCCTGCCTTATTTGGACTGCTGTAGAAGTTGGATTCATGGCCCCAGTCATTCTGTGGCACTGGAAATTGCTTTTCATGAGTGGGATCCTGTTTATCAGCAAGTCTACGATGCTACAGCCTAATGAGAACATAAAGATACCACAGCAATCTGATTAAGTAACTAAAGTGCTTCCAAGAAGTCACAAAGTGAACTAAACCAAAATAAAAACTGGAAGTTGTTATTAAGAATATCTTTCTTCTAGTGGGACAGTATCAAGAGTGACCACGCTATGAATCACAAAACCATCATTACAGTGAGGATCTGCCTCCAGCTGCACCAGCACAAGGAAATTCTGAGATCAGGGTCTCCCATCACCTCCTGGAGTCACCCATGTATGTCTTGGCACTGTGAACTCTGAGATAAGTGTGACAAGGAACCTTAACCATGCCACAGTGCAACAGAGTAGAAGGCTTCACTTGGAAACTCTTCCTTTCAAAGGGACCAGATCAGATTTTGCACATATGTTAGAAGGTTAGTATTTAAAATCTATTAATTGCGTTCATCCGAAATCATCATTTTGACTTTAATGACTATCACAGTAGACGACTTCTTTATAATCTGAATATTTATCTCTGGAGTCATTCAGCTCTATTATGTCAGGGTATATTATTAGAGACCTGATGAGAAAATTTCCTACTCTTTCCAGCAGTTATAGTCAATGTGGGATCAGGCATTGCACAAAGGCATTCTAAATGAACATGCACCATATAATGTCTGAGAAATGATTGAGGTTATTATAATAATCCAGAGTATTTATATGATACTCCACAAACAGCAGCTAATTAATCTTCACAAAACTCCTGTGCATAAAGTGTGAACCCAGTTTAACAAATATGAAAGCCAACACATGTAGGTCAGAAGACTTTTCTGAGTTTGTCAGGGATTTGCTGTGAGAGAAGGGAGTGGAATTTGGACAATACCAGGTCCCCAGCCTGGGCCAGGAGAGCTGGTTGCTCATTTGGCACTCATTTTTCAGTAGAGCAGTAGCACCAGAAAACACACGCAAGCATTATGCCTTCCACTCCTGTCCCAGCAATGAAAAAGGACAAACACTTCCCTACCCTCCTGCCTTCATCCACAGTAATTTCTTCAGTTCTGGGAGCATCAGACTGGTTAGGCTTTTCTCCAGTCTAAGATACGTCCTCAGCTGTGCACAAGATGAGCACTGAACCACCAAAAGAACTTTGCAGAGTAGGATCCAGTGTCCTCACTTGCCTTTAATGAACACCATGTTTCCAAATCACTTGGTTTTTTTTCTTTAAACTAATTCCTCAGTTATCAGGCCCACCTACTTCCTAACCTCTTTTTGCCCTCCGCTTCCCAATCAGTCTCCTATCCAATCTTTGTACCTTCTTCACAACTGGACTGTAAGAAGGTAGACAGAAAACACTACTGGTACATGCAAACCCTAAGGGAGTTGGACTAAGTGACAGCTTGAAGTCCCTTCCTCATCAATTTCTCTGATTCCTCCATCTTTTCTGTTCTGCTGCACTCAGTCCTTTACATCACCATCACGCCTCTCTCCTCGGCTCACCTCTCTGTCTCTCAGCTTCCAGGCACAGATCCCAACTCCTCTCTCTATGGGAACTTGTTCCTGTGCTCTGCATTCCTTTGGAATAGAAGCTTGCCAAGGTAAGGTCAGCTCCTGCAGAGGTCTGAAAAATGCAGCTCAGGAGTAACTGCACTGATGCTAGCAGAGTTGCAATGGCAAAAGTGAAGCTGGCTTCAAGATGTGAGGCTTTCGTGTATTCATATTTGTATTATTAAATCAAGGTGCTTTGGACCAAAATCTACAGGGCTACGTATCCTTTGCACTGACGGAAGTCCACATCAGAAGTTTTCTATTTTGGCCCATCTTTATTATTAAGTCAGTATCTGATCAATCAATAAAAGCATGCTCATTCCAAGATGCTTGCAATGCAAAGCACATGAAGACATGCAGATCAGATAAGTGTAATAAAGAACAGGTGGAATTGCTGTTATTTTAAAAGAGAGAAAAATTCTGAAAAAAAAAAGACTTCCAAATGCCTCGAGGCACTGTATTCCACAAATAAATCAGGAACATCCAAAAATGTTAGTTATGAAAACAGCTCTGTTTTACAAATCTAATGGTCCAGTGTTCGGTGGGCATGAGAGCAGAACAAAAAGGATCATAGGGGAAGCCAGAAGAAAATCCTACCTTAAAATTACAGGCTGGCAGCACCCATCTTAAAACTGCTTCTAACTGCCATGCCAGGCAGTCCTAAGCACACTTGGGTGAGTAACACTGTGCAATGTATTAAGCAAAGATACGGGATGAAAGTGATGACATCCTGTCCTTCAGATAGATCGTGTGAGAACACTGTGCCCAGAGGCCACAGCAAAGATTGGACTTGAACTCATGTCACCTCCATAGTGCCATGACAAACCACTGAACAATTCCTCCTAAAATGTGCCATCTCTCTGCAGCCTAGAACACCATCCTTCTCCACCACTCTTATCTAAGCTCTTCTTTGGAAGAGCTTAGTTTCCAAACTAACCGTGTCAGAACATGAGCTGCAATATGTCATCCAAACCCAGAACATGTCTGTAAACTAGGTATTTATATTCTGTACATTTCCACCCTCTGCACAATTTCCATCTCTGAAGCAGACTCTGCTCCCTCTGAGCAGCAGCAGGCACACACATCCACAACTGCAATTCACGCTCATTTGGTAAATGCTCATTCTGTCTTGCAAAGTGATTCCAAGGGCTGGAGGAAAGTGCACTGCCAGTTACAGAGACAGTCATTTCTCTGTGCTGAATGCAGTTATTTGGCACGGCCACATTTGCTAGGGAAAAGGAAAAAAAAAAAAAATCTCCAAGGAGAACCTCCTTGTTTGTGTGCTCTGATGAAAACCTGACACCATTAATGAAAATAATAATTGAACTCCATGGGCTCGAATTGAAAATGAAACACAACACTAACGGCATGTTTGTAATTGCAATTATTCCCCCAAAAAATCTTTGGAAGACTCTCTGCAATCTGAGCAGTTTCCCTTCACCTTTGGGTTTTCCTTCTTCCCCTCACACCAAGACTTTCCAGTAACTTGCAAGACAATGGCTAAAAGCTTATTTATACTGTAAGATCCGTATTATTCATGCCACTTGGCACACAACCAAATATCATGGCATAATCAAAAGTCAATAGGCAGGGAGGTAATATCGTGGAGGATTGGGCTGGCGGGCTGTTGAAAGGGACGTTCTGATAATATTCCCTGCTTTATTAGTGTCTATGGGCTCCAACTGTGCTAAGCATGGCACAGACACGCTGAGAAATTCTTACAGGAGACAAGATGCACAAGAGGAAAGAGTTTTATACTCATCTCATTGGTGAAGAAGTCAAGGCGCCTGGAATTGAGGTGACTTACTACATAGTAAAGCTGTTGTTTCAGTCAGGAACCAAACAGCATTCCCACAGGCCCACGGTTGGGATCACTGCAGCTCTACACAGGTGCTGAGTTAACTCATGTCTAACTGTGCTGGTCACAGATTCAGAGAACCACTTGAGTTGGAAGGGGCCATGAAAGGTCATCTAATTAAACTTCCCTGCAATGAACAGTGAGAATACTACAGACCCCAAAACAGAGATATGTAGGTGTCAGGTGAGCGCAAAGTCTGATCCCCATTTGTTTTTTCCCTGTACCTGGGGAAACCTATACCCACTTTACATCTGCCCCCCTCTCCTCATTTCCCACTGCTCTCGGAACGCCTGCGCCAAGCCATGCTAGGCTGAACAGTGAGCACCAATTACACCTCCAGCCTTTTTGCTGCTGATGGGTCTGCTGGTTTTTACTATTCCTGCCAGATGGTAGAGGCCAGCACATAAAAACTCTTCACCCTGCAGTTAATGTGGAACTTGATAATAACTTCCCTGTGACTCCAAGAGATCAGAAAGCCGCACCGATGCGAACACTAGCGACGGAACCAAGGTTAGGCACCTATTTTACACCTGCCAGAGTGGATATCACTCAGCTGAAAGCTCTCACTCACTGACTAGGTGGGGAGCATTGCCTGTCCCTAAACGGTTTTTGTATGGAATAAAAACGCATTCATTTGCTAAAGAGGCAAATTGACATCCAAGCAACTCGCCTCCGTGCACATCCGTCTCCTCCCTTCTCCGAGGGCTGCTCAGCCAGCAGGTTTTCACCCGTTGTGCTTCTGGGTCTACTCACAGATGACCTTGAGCCTGAACATTGGTGTAACATTATATTCCTATGACAGATTTATAGATTGGCAGATAGGGGTGCATTCAGAGCATTCCTTCCCTAAGACAGGACAGCATCCAATGTTTGTTAGCATCATTAAACTAAAACTGACTTTTCACCTGCTCCCATACCATATGCAGCTGCAAATTTTTAAATTAAACTATGAAGCCATGCATAAATTTACATATATTACAGACTAGCCTCTCCATTTAACATGCAAATGTACTCCAATGTTTCAGAACACCTTCTGTCGCTAATTAATTTGCTGAATTATAATTAGACTAATCCTGCATAATTAATAAGCACAGATTTTTTTTTAATTTCTAAGCAGCTTGATGAGATCATTCACTTCCTTCTATAAACTGCTAAGTAACTGTTAAAAAAAATCTGGAAAGAACATATGTGAAAAGGTATGTTTGATGTCGCATACAAATTTAAACTAGCGGGCAAGCTTCAAGAAAGTCAAGATTAATACAGGTACATGGCTGGAGCAAAGGGATCGGTAACACTTTATTTCCAGGGGCAAAGACCACGACTTTCCTGGTCTGTTTTTATTCCTTCTGCTTTGCCCATCGGATCTTTCAAGATCATAGAGCGAGACAGAGAAGGATTACAGAGCCGTGTGCAGCAATAGGAGATGTTATGATATTAACACACCGTTGTATATCAAAACACTCTCCTTGTACATGCTGTTTGTGGATAAGCTCCTTTGATGGTATTTGGAATTGTTTTCATTTCAGCTGCCAAAACCAACAGAGATCATTCTAGTGAAACAATTAAGTGCTATTAGCACTGGATTCATTCTGTAATGATTAAAATGAAGGGTCTCGCTTTAATGTTGAAGAGCTTAGATTCAGAGAAATATGCGTGCCAATATGGTTTGTAAAACGTGTCGTGCTACATCAGGCCACTCCTGATGCACAAAGCAATGTACCACACTGAGCAGACGGGTCCTGAGACCTCACCCGCTCACATAATCGTGCAGATGAGAGGAAGGAGCATCCCAAAATATCACGGGATATTTTGCAAATGAGAACGCAAACAATAATATGAGGGTATTATATGCACACACATGCATTGTTTGTAATCCCATTTGATAACTGTTGCATTTATTCGTCTACTTTTGGATACGTACTTCAGCACTATTGTTAGCACTGTTAATTAGTCTCCGTTCCATCTTTCTCAAAGGCAGCACTCACCAACTTCACCGGGTGAACATTGCCACACAAAATCCAAAGCACGACCTCATGAGCTGACCCAAATAAAAAAGCAAGAAGAAATGAATCCCACACTAAGAGATTACTGAGCCACTTACAAATATCTGCAGCAAACAGTGTATGTTAAATACTTATCAGCCACTCCTGCCTGAAAACGCCTCCTTTTTTTTTATTCTTAAAAATAAAAATTGGACAAGTGCCCTTGTTCATATAAATATATCTTCTAAATTGACAAGGATTCCGCACATCACACATAAATAGAAAACTTGAAAGGGACTCAGCTTACACAGGACAAGTTCTTGGCACTGGGTGCCAATCTAGTGTTTCCTATTGGGCAGGCAAAGGAAAACATCACATTTTTTTTTATAAATAATAATAATTTTTGCCCAAGGAAGATTGGAAATGATCCTTCTGTCCTTCAGCTCACTGTCGACCTTATCAGAAAAGATAAGCACCTGCAAATGGCACATGTTTAAAAAAAGACATATTTAGGAGAAGAACCAATATCTAGAAATTCAATACAGAACAATTGCAAGCTTGGAATCCCAAGCACTCCGGGAGCAGAGCAATACCTCTAGACACATCCATCATGGCAAATTACCACGGGAGTGAAGGACTCCAGACAGGGAATATCTTCTGTGCTTTGCATGCTTTGCTCATTTTGGACAGCCACTGAATGAACCACCAGACAACAAGGGAAACTAAAGACAAACACAAGGAATAATATAAACAGAAAACATTCTGTTTTCTGTCTCGTTTGTCTCTATTTCTTATCTTCTCATATCCCAGCTCAGCAGACACTTACAATATAATGAGTAAAACAAAAATAAAGACTGAAGGATTAGGTCGGTTGCTTTCTCCCCTCATTTCTGCCTGCACCTCATTTTAGGCTGTGGACAAATTGGCCCAAAGATATCTGGGTCACAGAATAGACCCAGAAATAGAATTCATATCTCCAGAGCCACAAAGGAGGGTACATGAGCACGTCACTGAAAGTCTAGTTTTATTTTAAATTATTAAATTATTAACAAGCTATTCTTGTTTTGCCAGAATAAGACTTTTTTAAGACCTTTTGCAGCCACATTATATTGCCACAACCAAACGCCAACATCCACATCTTTCAGGAGACTTCTGATGGCCAGGACTTGCAACTGCCTTCCAGCTCTTTGGCTGTGGAATTTGCCACAGATGATATTTACTTTGCATCATATGCTTTATGCAGTCTGTTTTTATTTCAACTTGGGGAAAAAAAGATAACATTTGTGCATATGTACAGAAAGAAAATTCTGCTTTAAAGAGAAAAATGATGGCCTATGAAACTTACCTCATCCTATGTTTTACTGTATGTCCTCAGAAATCAACTAATTTTCTGTTGGAAAATAGCACACAGTCTTGGATTTGTGAGCAATAAAAAATTTCCAGCATGCAGTAAATGAAACAATACATTTAAAGTAATTCCACCTTTCACTACAAACGTTTAGTTCGTCTCTGCTCACCAGCCTCAAAATTTAATTGACCTTTTCAGTATCCTTTGATGTAGCACACACACACCAGAGGCCAAAAAAGAAGCAGCGTTCTGGGGTAGGAACTTGAATCAAAGAGGATATCAGGGTAAACTCTGTTAATTGCTGATTGCTGATCAACGCAGCTGTTTGATTTGAAGAAACACCCACCATTCTTGTGCCTTTCCAAGGACCAAAATGTGAGGTTGCAGTGAAAAAAAATAAGGGAGAAAGGGAAATCTTTCATTCCCACCTCCGCTGGGCTGACACTCAATAGGTGTCCATAGTGATAGGACTAGAGGGAAGTTGCACCAGGGAAGGTTCAGGTTGGACATTAGGAAAAAATCTGTTCTCCAAAAGAGTGGTGAGGCACTGAAATGAGCTGCCCAGAGAGGTGGTGGAGTCACCATCCCTGGAAGTGTTCGAGAAATGTTAAGATGTGGTACTATGGGACATGGTTTAGTGGGGAAATACTGGTGGGGACACAGTTGGACTAGATGACCTTGGAGGTCTTTTCCAACCTTGGTGATTCTATGACTCGAGTGGAACTTGACCTCCTTCCTTGCTGTGACTCCACAGTTGTTTCAGAGGAGCTGTCTCATCCTAAGAAATTACAAAGATTATCAGGATGCATAGCACCAGTTTTCAGAGCACTCAGTGTGAGGTCCTTTAGAAATGCCACAATATTAAGTTGTGGACTCCAAAGGTACAAAGCTCTGGAGTCAAAGGGGTCAAGACGCTAGCACCTAATTTCTGTGGGCATGCAGAACACTGTGTCTATACAGTCACACATCTCTCCCAGCTCAAAGCACAAGTTTCATGCAAAAGAAGCCATTGTGTGCCACTGCACATAGCATCCAGAATGTCAGCATTCAAAAGAAGCCTGGATTTACACGAAACATGTCATGAAACCATACTCCTTCAGAGTGAGCATCCAGGCATCAAGATAAGGTAAGATTCAAACACTTGGGCAATTAGTTTGCTATAAACTCATGGCAGCAGCAAGCTATGTTGCCTCTGGCAAATACTTTATGCTACAGGAGAAATTGCTTCTCTTCACTCCATCCCTCTCTCTCACACAGACAACCCCAAGTTCGCACAGCAATGTTAACAGGAGAGGAAAATTGCTTCCTGACCTTCCCAGTGATCAATTTACACCCTGAAGCATGAGATTGGTTTCATTTTAGTGTATATATGTAATACTTTTTCTCACATCGCTTTAGACAATGCAAAATTTGCTGCTCACTTGAATGGGTGCACATGTTTGGTTGTGTTTAGCTGGGTCTCTTTCATGACAGCTATTTGGTGACTGAGCTACTTCCAGAGTGCAGCCATAGGTGCCAGTGAATGTGTCGGTGTTATTTCCCCATGATCCACGTATATATTCATAAAATTGCTACAGAGCTTTGTCTCCAGCTACACAGCCTCACCCTCTGGCTAAAGCAAAACACATTCCTGGGATTTCTGTGAGAGATCCTGAGTGAATGCTCTGCAATTGCAGCTCCTGACCTTCCACCTACGGAAGCTGAACAATGGTTGGGAAATGCACTGAAGGCGAAACCCAAACACCTTACCCCTGGGCCTCTCCCTAGAGCAGACAGAGCTCTGGTTTGGACCACATGTCCCCAAGAGGAATTGCAGAAGGCTGCAGACAGCCTGGGACCAGCCTAGACTCCCCACTTCCCATCCTACCCCCAGCTTCCATTACACCCCTCCAGTTTAACACCATTTACAACCAGTGCTACCAGCAGCTCGCCAAAGTGGTCATTCCCATGTTGGGCTGTTTGTTTAAGCTCACCCCTGCAGTGCTGTGCTTTATGACTGGGCTAACATGAGCTCCAGGGCTCCAGATGTTGGCAGTCACAGCAACTGAGAGCTGTATTCTTCCTTCCCTTCAAATTACAATAGTCCCCAATCTGCAGGGATCATAGGGACAGATGCAACTCAACTTGAGCACAGGTACTGCAGAGGTTGGAGCTGGGGATTTTCCAGGAGTTTGGCAGTGTGAGAGAGCTGGGACCAAACCCCACACTTAACTGACTTTAAAAGGCTTCTTGGGAAGTAAATACAACCCATGTTACCTGGTGTAGGGAACCTGCTTTGGTAGGGTGGTTGGACTCCGTGATCTCTTGAGGTCCCTTCCAACCCCTATGATTCTATCTCTTGAAGAAGTACAACACATTTCTATGCATACGTGTGACATGTTTCACATACTCCCAACTGCAGGAGTACTCAAATACATGCAGAGCATTGGTTTTAAGCCCACAGTTGGCTCACTGATTGGAAAACATTCATGTTCTGAGCCTCTGACTAAGAGGGCATCGTTCCACGTGCATCATCACAATGTGCTCTACTGAAAAAAATCTCTTGGCAGTCCCCAACTTCCAGCCTTCCTGCCCTTGTCTCTGGTGCAATAAGAAGCTGATGCATGCAGTGAAGTATGAATTTTTTCCTTCTCAAGTTCTACTGCAGTCACAATTTCTCGAGAGAAGTTTTAGAACGCATGCAACGTTCGCTGAATGTTTTCTTCATTTATTTAATCCAGATGTTTGCATTTTAAATAATTGAAAAGCTGCTACAGTAAATAGACATCAAGGGAGGCTAATGGGAGTAGCACTATCATTAGGAAGAACTTGTATGATGAGACATTAGACTGAGGAGTCAGTCCTGCAATGTCAGGATGGGTTACAGGAACAGAAGAGCACAGTTTGTTGGAAAGCATCACCCATCAGTGTGGGACAATGACGACGCATACAGACTGCTGAGCAAGGCTGAACAAAGACCTTACACACAGAAGTGTGTGCTCTGTGAGCTTTCCCTTTAAAAATGCTTTTAGTTCTTCATACGGTTTGACTGAGTTGCACAAGAAAAAAGGTAAAAAAAAAAAAAAAAAAGGAATTATTTCTATTTCCTCACCTTTTAAACCCAATCACTGAGCTCACTTAGCAACAAGGGTGATTTCTGGAGCTCTCAAATGAAATAATGCATGACTTTAACATAAATGGGATTGTTCTAAGACTGCGATACCAACAGTGCAACCTGGATTCTGCTAACAGTGCTGAGAATTTGCAGATTTGCAGCCTCACACTTTGGTTGTCCTAATTTTTGTCTGTCATTAAACTCCTGCTCTGTTATCACTTGAACTCCTTAAAAATCAACATAAAGCACCATGAAATCAAGTCAGTCTAAATGGAGGTGGGATTACACGCAGGGCCGCAGTAGTTTATTCAACTGATTCTTAAATGACACAGAGCTGTGGAGGGTGATCAGTGTTGTGGCTGCTGAACTCTGCAGCATTTCTTACAGTTACTTCCAGAGGTTTAAATACCTACAGCCCTACCTCAGCTCTGTAACCTGACACACAAGTTGTGAGTTACAATAGTAACATGATCCAGGTAAAGACTTGCTCCTTGGAAGCAGCCACTGCATATTCACTGCCTTCGTCCATAGCATAAATGTGTTTTCCCCAGTCTGAAAAATGCTGTTTTGTTGGGGACCTCTTGGAAAAATGTGGTTGCAACTCTTTCTAGAAGACCAGCATTTGCTAGAGAGACCAGCTAGAAGGCTTGCACATCTTAATACACATGCTAAAAAGATGTGCCATAGCTTCAAAGCTCATGGGGTTTAAACCTACTAATCACAGTCATAAGGAATCATCAAACCAATGAACGTCAAGGCAGAAAGTCTGATCCCTGCCAGGACACTCAGAGATCTTTATAATCAGCTCCTCCAGATCTCTCCATTCTCTATTTCCCCTCTCCCCCCTAAAAGAAAAGTTAAATCAATCAGTCTAAATTCTGTTTTTGCAGCAATTCAGCAAACGTCAACATAATCTTTTGTTGCTTCATTAGACAACCAATCCAATTTGCTGGACAGTTTAGGAAAACATTCATTATAATTCTAGAAGTAAGACACTATAAACCATTCAATCTGTCCTACATAATCACTTTGTATTCGTCTGTTACGAAGTAAAACGTGCAGGGAAAATGAGCATCTCTTACACACAACATGGTTTCACACAGCACCACTCATTGCTTAACTTGATGAGTAAGCTCATGCTCCTGAGCACCTGAGCAAAACAAAAAAAACAACCCTAAAAACAGTGCAGCTATTATTTTTGGCATTGCTTTTACCTTAGCTTAGAGAATGACAAGACTTTGAAAAAAGTGAAATTGTTTTTCTGAAGGGTTTTTCCTCCACGGCTGCTCTGGATAGCTCTGTAGTGTGCCAGGTCAGTGAGAGGCACTGGCTCACACATAGGGACTTGTGAACATTGTTCCCTTCTAATGACAGCATTTGATTTTACTAAGAGACTGTGCAAAAGCTTTAGAGAGGGAAGGGATCAGGGGTCTCTGTCCCAGCACTTAGAACAAAGCAGGAGGCTCAGACCCCTTCCTGAGCCCCCAAGAATGCAACAGTGAGGGGAAATTGTTCCAAAAACTGTCTCAGATCCAACAACAGTTTGACAGGGGTTTACAGATAAGTGTCCCCAACTCTGAGCATTTGCAGCTCAGTCACCACAGGCTTGAGCTGAAGTCACAAGTGGGAAGTGAAGCAGATTCTTCCCTGTTTATTAAGCTCCTGATTCCTCAGGGCCATCCTCTCACCAGTTGCTCTTCGTTCATTTTGGGGTGGGATGATGCTTTTTGGTTTCTTTGAAGCATTCTGGAGAGAATGCTTCAAATTCAATGAGAATGAGAAACACCAGCCCTTAGCCTTGATTTCAAGCAGTCTCACTCAATATGAGTAGGATTCTTTGACAAATAAAGTAAGATTCCAGATCCTGGTGCAGCCAGGATTGCACCAACCTGATGTATCTGTGAATTCCAGTGCATACACCCTGCCAACATAAAGGTTGCCCCAAATCTTGCTCTGCATGATGTTCTTCCCTATTTAATCACAGGAAAATAACAGAGAACAGCAGCACTCAGAAGAAAACGGAGTTGTGTTAAGAATTTGAGGACTTTTTAACAGTGACTTATTGGACGATACTGGAGATGAAGGTTCCCTAAACATCCTATGAATCATCACTGTGCAGTGCAGCACAGGACAAAGTCACCTCACCCACTGCACCAGTGCTCAGTTCCTCCATAGGCTGAAGGACAATCTCTCCTTCCCCCTTTGTTTGCAATCCTATGGCTGCTCATTGACCAGGCCTTGCCAGCACTGCTCACCAGACAGACACCAATCTTACAGCAAGGGAAGACAAAACCCAGGGAAAAAGGGCTTGGGATGAGATGGGTAACAGCAACTGCATCCACAAAGACAGAGTTGACCCCAAAGGTCTGGGCTGGAGAATCCTCCTGGCTGTGTAACACCAAACAGACATGCAAGAGTGCAATTTTGTTTAGGGAGAGCTCAGCATACCTGCAACCTTGCAGCCGAGCCAGGGAACCCCGTGCCAAGAGCCAGGAACATCTGCAGCACAGCCTAATTTTCTCCAGGTGCTGAGCATCAGCCTCTTCAGTGCCTGAAGTTTACAACTCAGCATTCCGGACACTTTTCCCTGTATTTTCATGGCCGTTTCCAGAAGAGCTCGTTTTATTACTCAGAGACACTGGATTTGTGTCTGCGTGCGTGCGTGTATGTACAGAGAGAGGCTTAGAGGGGTAAGGGGCATAAATCACTTCAAATTGCTACTGTAATAAATGTGGACGAAAGAATAAAATTTGTCACCAGCCTAATATTACCATCAATGTTTTGTCTAGCTACATTCCTTCCAATTTAAAAACAGTTCAATACCCCTTTTACCTTCAAGTAGCAGCACTTAATAAACAGTGATGGATGCTTTTTATTCCCTTTCCCCCCTTCCTCCTGTTCCAGGCTTCCCTATGTCTGTTACAAGGGGATTGTTTAGCTTGGGGGAGATGTAGATCCTCCATCCTTCTTGCATTGACATGCATCCCTCAAGGAATGACGACCATATTTAATTCATAACCCCCGTTGGCTACACAAACATACAACTTCCCATCAATTAGGCAACACAGAGACGCTGTTAAAAATCAATGAGCTTATTATTAAATATATTTTCTTTTCGTGTAACAATAATAGTGATTGCTGCTCCGTTGTAGGAGCGGAATATCGGGAGGTGAATCCGCTCTCCAAAAAGGGGCTGAGATTGCTTTCTGATCAGCCCTGCTGATAGCAGAGAGCATCACAGCAGTGCTGCCCTCACTGCACGGCTCAGCACGGATTCTGAAGGGATAAAGGAGACAAGAAGTGACCAAACGGATGTTGCTTGGATAACATCACCTGGCAGCAGCCAGAGCCCAGTGCTTCCTGAGTATTTACCCAATTTCCATAGCCACGCATGGACTCGTGGAACTACAAGGTGCCAAACACCCAACACACACCAGAGCCATCACAACACGGACAGGCTCCTGTTTGTGTTTTCACTGTGGCGTGTTTATTAGAAATTATTTGGATATTTTGACACATGCCACTACTGAGGGAGCTCCCTGCCTGCAAACAGAGACGTAAAGCCTGTGCCAGCTCATGCAAAGGTTAAAAAAAGCTCTGCGTGCACACGCGAGAACCCACAGTGCACAGATTTTGGCAAGTACATCACATGCTGTCTGGCCACAGCTGATCTGAAGCGAGTCCCCTGTAATTATGGGAGAAGGTGGAACAGGTTTCCTGCTAATTGGAAAATTCTGCAAATGGCACTGCTGAAGTAAATTGACAGTCGTTAGAATATTAGCAAAACGAGGGAACTGATTAGGAAAAAGCTCAGATGTGGATTTCTTTCTTTTCTTCCTTCCTTTCTTTTTTTCCTTTTTCTTTTTTTTTTAATGGTGCCCGAATCTATTGACAAATTGATAATAAAAGCTGAGCTTAATAATAACAGCTGTTGTTTGACCTGGATGCAAATATATATATATATATATTCAAACAAAGATTATATATATACATTCCCCACCCCACACTTATATTAATTGCATATCCACATCCACATTATTCTCATCACTCTTCTCACATTAAGACAAATACATGGAATGTTTGCTAACTTCTAAGAAAACAAATGTCTCCCCAAAACATACACAGAGTTTGGGGGGGGGGGACCATCAAGAGACCTCTCCTAATGAAGCTGTCCTCACTTCATGCTTCAAACAGATCTCACAAGATACTTGTTTACATCTTTAAATCTTGAAGTGATTTGTTCCTAGGGGGAGCTGCATTTCTGTCGTAGATTTGTTCCTGACTGACTGCTGCTGAGAATTCTGGTAGCAACTTCTCTTTGTGTTTTTAGTTGAAGCAGTGCAGGATGCAAAGAGGGATTTGGCCACGACTTCGGCCATCCATCAACGCTTCGGTGTTTGTGCTCACTACTTTTCAGCTACCAGAGGTAAGGGAAAAGCAGACGTGAGGGAAAAAATAAGGCATCCTAATTAGACACACTCTCTCCCTAACTTCACTAGGAGCCTCTCCTGTCTTCCCCTACAGCAGTATGAAGAACTAAATCCTCTGTTCAGCCTCAACAGAACAAGGGCCAGATCCTTCTGCTGGGACATCCTTGGGAGCTCCATCTCCTGCAAAGCCAACAGCCCTGATGGAGCTCTGGGTGCTGAGCTTTCCCTGGTGGCCACTGGATTTACTGAGAGAATATTTGTTTCTTTTTTTTTTCTTTTTTTTTTTTTTGCTTTAAACATGCTTCAAAATTTACTCCCCTTCTCACAGACAAGTCCAAAAGATGATAATGCAATTTAGCCAAGGAAATAAAAAGAAATAAAAGATATTCCTCCTAAATCCTCTAAAACTTCTATACGTATGTATTTTAAATGATAAATAATACAGATACAGATGCTATCCATAGATGAGCAACATTCTTAAAGCAGTCCAGCAGAATAACAGAATACACAACTCCCAGTGAAATCCTATAGGCAGCCCAGAAAGACTTCCTACTATCACTGTAGTAAGACCTTCCTTCAGATCAGCTCCCCTCGAAATGCTCATTCCATTGGAACCAGAGCACCCTCCAAGTGCTCACTATGAGTTGGGGATCACTTTACTCACCCCAGTGATACAACAAAACCAAATAACCACTCCAGTCTGGATCATTATATCAAGCTTCGAACAAAAATCACTACAGAGTGATTTCAACACAATAATATTACTTTACATCCTGCTAAAATTCTAAAGGACTCTCACGGTCTGTGGTTTTCTGCATATTTTTGGTGGATCTGATGAGCAGACAGCCTGCTGTTTGCACTTCAAGTATCCATGTTTATTTTCCTACATTTATTTAAACAAATCAGGGAGTCAAAATAATGCCAGCTCCAGTCTCTTCGTAGTGGTCCCTAGATGGCAAGAACACACAGCAATTCCCAGTCCTCATGCTATTTTGGCCACTTCAGCATCTAATATCCTGCCCCAAAGCCAATTCAAATCAATGGACTGATTCTCATCAGCTGCTATGGATTTTGGATCAGCTCCTTTAGTGCCAAAGCTGGGCTGAATGTTTTCTGCGGGAGCAGATCTGCGTTCTCATAGGGCTAAGCCTGGAAATAAAGCAGCACGCCAGAAGGGAACAGGTAGGATTTCTTTATAAGT
The DNA here is from genome assembly GCA_013399175.1 of Odontophorus gujanensis. Lineage (NCBI taxonomy): Eukaryota > Metazoa > Chordata > Aves > Galliformes > Odontophoridae > Odontophorus > Odontophorus gujanensis. The sequence goes on along the minus strand of VXAB01003367.1, from coordinate 70,520 downwards.
TGGAAAGGAACTAACACAAAGGTGCTTGGGCTTAGGATGCTGTCTCCCTGTCTCACAGTGCAGGTGCTGTTCCAGCTCAGACTCACAGAAGGAATCCTCCGTAGGTCCAGGAGGCACAAAGACCTCCGAGCTGCCAGCCCTAAGGGTGAGTGGGCTCTGACAGCTTTTAGAGGAGTCACCAGCCCTCGTGCCACACGAACCCGGTTTTTCCTTCCCACCTTCCTATGACTTTTTCAAATTTTGGCTTTCTTTTCCGTTTTTTGGTGCATTCCCTCTCCCACTTTTCATCCTTCCCGACAATTTCGTTTCACAAAAACAAAAGCCGGGAGGAGAGGGAGAAAGGAAAGGGAGGAGAAGGAATCCCACCGAAAAATTAAAAAATAAAAAGAATCCAACCCAGACAGTTTGTGCTAGGGAGAGAAAGAAAAAAAAAAAATCAAGTTACTTTCAATCAAGTGTCACACCTTTAAATAGTGGTTAAATCTTTGCATTATGCAGCTCATCCCTTTTACAACACGGGGTTCCCGTAGAGAATTCCCTGTTTACACTGGGAATTCCTCCAGGAGAGCATCAATAAAGCTGAACAGATGTCAGGGTGGAATGCCAGCGGCAGTGGCTGTTGTCAGGGGTGGTGGGGAGAGCGCAGGGGAACAATACGAGGCGGCATCTGCTGCACAAAGCACGGCGTGTGGGTCGGGGGCTGCCAGCGCGCCGAGATCCCACCCTCTCCTTTGTCTGGGCACATTGCCTCCCTTGTTCCTGGATGACAGGGGTTGACACATGTCACCCAACCCTATCAGAAAGGCTATTTGTTTGGCTCTTGCATATGCACCAGTGTTTTTGACCTCCGCTGCTTGGAATACATTGAACAACCCTGGAAGGGGAGGCTGGGGAACGTGGAGGGGAAAAAATAAAAACAAAACAAAACCCCACAAAACTCACGAGTCCGCCCTGATACACAATTTCATTACGTACTTTGTGTCTAAGTGAGGATGGAGAAGCCCTTCTTAATTAAAAGTGTTACTGATGAAACTTTACCAACAGAAAAACCCAGGGTTTGAAATATTTCCTAAAGAGGACTTCAACCTAACACTTGGAGCGGGTTTTGTTTTATAATGAACGGACAAAATTAAAGTTAGTAGACTATAAGGGAAAAAAAAAAACAACCCTCAAGCCAGGCTTCAGGAGGCAACAACTCTCAAGACCCATTCTGACACAAATAGCATCACAGCCCCAACTGGGGTAGGCAAGCCCATGCCAAAGCAAAAGCAGAATCTGAACCACATCAAGGTCTCACTCTTATTCAGATCATCTGATAGCTTATGATAATAATAATAAAAATAGATAATTAAACAGTAGTATAAAAAGTAAACTGCCTTAGGTGACTAAGGAGAGTTCGTACTGATGTTAAAAAAAGGAAGCTGACATATGACAGAGAGGGGTCCCACCCCAAATGGGAAAGCGTGCACATTTGGAGGCCCCAAATGAAATTCTGGTAAAGTCTATGGGCTTGGGGGTTGGACTCTGTGATCTCTAGAGGTCCCTTCCAACCCCTACAGTTCTGTGATGCCATGGACTTGGTCTTCAGAAACGATAATAAGAAAATAATAACTATTTGGTTAGCTTCTCCTCTTTATGAAGAACTTCTTTACAATCATTCCCCGCAGTTAATATACAATCATAGAATCACCAAAGTTGGAAAAGATCTCCGAGATCATCCAGTCCAACCATCCACCTACCACCAATATTTCCTCACATCCCTCAGTGTCCAAAATCGCCAGTTTTGGTTTGACACTGCCAGGTATGGGGCAGAGAATGAAGTCCAAAGGCCAAACCTGGGAGCAGTCATTCCATCACTGCTCCATGGATCTGCCACTCACAGACCCAACCCGACCACTACACACCAACTTATATCACAACAGGGACTGTCAGACAGTCTGGGTGGGGTGTTTTTTTTAGCCAAAATAAAATAAAATTTGACGAGACGAGATGTTCGCATCATCTTTTGTCTCCTACTAACATCCTAGCTGTGAAAGGGATATTTTTTAGCAAACAGCATCTCCAGTTACAGGGCAGGAAAGCTTGATCTTTCATCTGAAGGGATTTAGAGATACGTTCCAGGCTGGCACTCTGTGCACAGAGTCAAACCTTTGAGCTGTCTTCTCTCCCAATTTCTTCACTACTTTCACAAGAGAGAAATGCATACATGCAGAGTTTAGGATTTCTCTCTGATTGCAAGACAAACAAGAAATCCCACTTTCTTTTTTTTTTTCAACCATTTTATGCTTCAGAGGTTCAGTGCTCGGTGTTTTTCTTCCCCCCTCATTTGACAATTAGAAATTATTTTTGGCTGCTACGTAGCTAGCAAAGGTTAATCGGCCTTGCTGCTGTAAAATACTGAATCCTGATCACTTGATTAATGAGGTGTCAGAGGCCACGAGTAACCAACACTACTTTATTTTGGGGGGGGGTAGGGGGAAGGAAAAACACTGACATATAAAGTACCTGGAGAGATTTCCCATTTCTCTCGCTCCTCTTCCCATCACTGATTCAAATGCTGTTTTAATTTTCAGCGTGGCCAAGAAAGAAAGAAAGAGAGAAATCCCTCAATCTAAGCGCCCAAAAACCATGTTTGGCCCCTGAGGACACAAGATGGGAAGATGCCCAAAGGAAAGTGACAGAGTTGTGTGGACGTATAAAATCCCCACTCTACTCCCTCTGCTTCCATTTCTGTCATTGACAGCAACATGGGATGCAGGTACAGGGATGGCTCCTCAGCTAAATGCCTTCTTTGGAGAATTTAAATAGACTCCATGCAATTTTAAGGAACATACGTTTCATGTAGATTTGCCTGATGTCTGCAGTGAAAAAAAAAAAAAACCCACGGTAGTGTTCTGCTCCCATTTGACTCCACTCAAGAGCAAGCTGATCTCCCCCTATTAGCAGCATCGATGCACTTTGTCACAATAAACCACTGTATATTATGTTTATATATGTCCTTCAGGCATGTCACAACAGTTTGGCGTTCTGTGCCGCTCTACCACTGTGTACATTAAATAGTCATGTAGTTACATTAAACAGTGGGGAGTTCACACTTCACAACCACTCAGTGTTTTAAAACAGATGTGGGCTGTCTGCTGTCAGGCTGTAATAGAAAGACTTAGGAGGATCTTGGTGAGAATTTAATCTCCAGATGATTGAGTGCTCTCTGCTCTCCTTCCACCAGCACTCCCCAGCCCCGAACCCCAACTTCTGGGATAGGATGGAGAGGAAGGAGGAGTGGGAGCTGCGATCCCGACGCTGAGAACAGAGCCGGGAGGAACGAGGCAGAGCACGGAGCACTTTGTGCCACGGAATATTTCTGAGTTGGGGAGGGGTGGGGGGGGGCTGCCAAGAGTGCCCAGGGATTTACTGACAGGAGAATTTCTGACAGTTGATGGACAGATGAATTCCGTCATGGAAGCGTTAGTCGAAAGCGGCAAGGCCAGATGGAAACTCACAGCTTGTCTTTAATATTAATTTTCTCTCTCCCCCTCCTTTTTTTTTTTTCACTCTTTTTTTTATTTTTTTTTTTCTTTTTCTATTTTGCAGGAGATCAGAATTCCCTAATTCCCTAAAATGTTTCAATGCATCTCGAGGTATTATTTTTCCAGTGCCTCAACCCACCTACTCTTAATAAGAAGTGCTCCTTTGTGTTAATGTTATTTTTTTTCCTCTTCCCTCTCTGCCTATTCCCCTGCCTGCCCAAAAGTCAAAAGAAATCAAGGAGAAAGAAAAAAAAAATAATAAATCTGTAGAGCTCCACAGCTGTTGAGGAGTCTCTGCCTGGGTTAAAACACACATAGATGAGTCACATCTCAGCCCTGTGTAATATTTTAAAGATGCAGATGAATCCACTGCAGCCAACGCAGTTTGGCTGTGGTGACACAGAACCAAACCCACACCTGAAAGGCACGAGCCACCAGGAAGGAAGACCTAATGACATCAGCTGCATTTCAAGAGGAAAAAGCAGAGGAGTGGGAGCGCATGTCATGTTCCAGAGGTTTCCAGCAGCTGCTCAGAGAGAGCTCTCTTTTGATAAAAGCAATTTTTTGCTGTGACAGGGAATCAGAAAATCAGCCCAAAGTCACACAATTCCAGAATTCTTTTTCCCTATTTGTTTATAAGCTCAACCACCACAACGCCTCTGTTCCAAAATCAAAACCGACCCCCAACATCCCACAGTGATCCTTTAAAAAAGGAAGAAAGAAAGAAAAAGAAAAATGGCTTCATTTCCCCAATATATACTCGTGAAACTGATGTAAGTATACAATAATGGTTATGCTGAATAAAATTGATGCTACCATCCTCCTTTTCAGAAGTCCTATATTCAGCTGGGAATAAACCATATGGTTCTATCATAATTTAGCACGTAGGATCCTATGGATATTTACCCCGTAGAATTCCAGGACGGAAGGAATAAACATTTTTTTCCAGCGACCCTCATGAATTCAGCCACAACATCAACGACACAAAACTCAATGGGATGGAAGATTTGAAAGCCCATTCGAAAGGGCCTCCCCTCCCCAGGAAAGTCAATGGACAACTGTCAGCATTGCTAATAAAAGCTCACCCCGGGCTTTGCTGTCTTAGGGAGATTCTTTGGTTGTGTTGCTCCAAACTTGCTGCATATTAACAGGCTCGATGATGATTATTTCACATTGAAATTAGAACATATGCGTGTTTTGCCTATTTGTTTTCTTCTCAATCTTGGTTATGTGCAAACATTTGCAATGCAAGATGATTGATGTGCAGTATGAAGCCCTGCTGTAATCGCAGTAATTAAACATTTGGCCAAACTGCTAAAATCAGGGGTGTACGGTGGAGCTGCAGTTTAGGGGAAGAACAGAATGCCACTGCCTGCTGCAGGCAGGCTCGCTTCCACAGAGCTCGTAGAAACACAGCTCAAACAGGAGTAATTGTTTGCACAGAACTTCAACTCCCTGTCACCGGAATTGCAATCTGGGCATTACGATCCAAAAGTGGGGAAACGTGCAAGGATCACGCAAGAAACAATTATTCAAATGTAATGTAAGCACCGTGCCCAGTCAACGACATTCTTGCACATCTGACCCATGATTGTTTCATCATGCATGCAATAGTTTTGCATTTTTGAAAGCCAGACCCTTCTAACAGGGGTTACGTGCACTGGCTGTGGCTCCCCATCCCAATTCTGTACCCGCTGACAACACACTCTGAATCCAAGAGCTCTGCAAACCTTCATGAACTTAACGCTGGGAGTTCTAAGGGAACAAAACAAGCTAGAAAAGAAAACACAACAATCTCAACTGGATGGGGACCAAAGGAGCAGCTCAGACTGCAGTATCACATCCCAACGCCCATGACTGTGAATCTGGAAGTGCATCCAAACCCTGTGGCTCAGACATATCCTTACTCACAGCTGCAGTTTTTGCCTAGTTTTACACAAAAACAGCACCATTAGCCACCCACACAGGTCAGGAAGTCCTCTCAACCTCATTAGCAAATCTGCTCCTATTTTTGAGTCTGGAAAAGTACCATCTTCCTTCCCCAGCTGGTGCCCTATCAATCTCTCCAGCTAAGGCAAACTTAAAAACGAAGATATAAATATGCATCCATGAAACTTAGCACAGAAATTTGTGGAGTCTGACCTTAATAGAGTACAACTGCTGAGAACCTCAGCTAGAGGGGACCCCACTGTGTTACAACACTTACCCTGCAGGCAACAATCTCCCAGAGGTATTTAAATCACTAACCCAGGACATCCATCCCAAACCACTGAGTGAGTTAAATGGGAATCAGGGAATCACACCCAGGTTGTCCTTCCCTTGGAGCCAGCTCTCACCAACAACTGCCTAAGCTAAATCAGACCTAAGCCTGTGTGCTAACATCTGCAGTTTTAAGGCTGAGACCAATCGTGTCACAGTCAGAATTTCACATGTCTTGGATAACAGAGAGAGGATCTCAGCTGTGGAAACATTTCTGATCCTGGTCAGTCACATAACCTTTGAGTCACTGATGTAGATACCATGCAGCATTAACTTTGCAACCTAAATCAAGCGACTGCTTCTGAACAAACCACTGCTTCTTTGTCAGCAAAAGATTTTTAAGATCATGCAATGGGTGACAAAGGTGCATGACTCATCTTCAGCAGTGGAACGCAACCAGTAGTGCATTACAGGGCTCTCAGGTAAAACCTATTTGCTTGCACAAGGTTTCATGGACAGTCTGCACCTTTCCTTTTGCAGTAGGACAAGGAGCCTCCCCTGTCACACTGCCACACTGAGTTCTTTCCATGGGTGCACAGGACACTGCACCAAACCACTGTGCTGCATTGCAGAGGTGGCTGCATTCTGCACGTGCATACACACAGGAACTGAAATACGGCTTTGCAATTAAAAAGTGTTCTATACAGCAATAAACTTATCACCAGTACGTACCAGAGTGACCTCCTGATGATCTTAGAGGTCTTTTCCAACATAACGATCCTATGACACCAACCCTCTGCACCTCTGAAAGGTAACCAAGAGCATCCCCACCCAGGCCCTGCTGGTACCGAAAGGTAGAACTGAGCAAGGGATTTTTTTCTCTATTTTCTGGCTCCCTAATGGAAAATTGGGTCCCTCAAGTCCTGCATTCTGTCACCACTTTTGTAGGAAGGAAAAAGTCCTGCTCTGAGAAGCAGTAAGAGCTTTTCCATTTTTGGTCTCACTTTTAACTTCTCACAAGAGAAGAAATCAAGCTCCTTGAAGCCCTGATGATCAGATATTTGGGAGACCTCAGATCAAAATCTGAATTTTTCTGTGTTTGTTTATGACTGAAGTACATGAACAAGCCGTGTCAGTCAGATTCCTGCTAGCCACAGCACTCCCTAGCAAGAAGGAGACTGTCAGAAAGGGCTGGGGGGGGGGAGCAAAGACAGCGAAACTTGAGAGTTCAAATGAGAAGGGAGCATTAAGAGGCCAGCTTTGAAACTAGGAACCCTGCACAAAACGCATTACAAAGAACCCACAGATGCAAGTGTTACACAGAGCTGAAGAGCTGAGCACGATAAGCCCGATGTCTGGGCACACGGGATGGGGAGGGGCAAAGCACAAAGCATCACCCCAACCAGCCACCACAGTGCTGAGCTGTGCCAACATGCCCTGCTGAGCAGCAACAGGTCGTACCTTCCCCATGCAAACCTCTGCTCCAGCTGCCAGAAATTCCCCATCTCTACCTCAGCAAGATACGTACTCACAGGCTCTGCCACTGCCTCTCCTGCCCCAGCATGCAGAGCTCAACTGCAGCGTTCTCCTTCACACTGCCCTCTGGACAGGGGAAGAGGTGATGAGCTCAGGCTCCTGATGTGCTGATAGCACTGTCTGTGCGTACATCTCACTGCCACGCATCTGGTCAGCATTTACAGGGGGCTGCACTGGTAGTTTTACAGCTGTTTAGGCATGTAAGTAGCATCTATACTTAAAAGACTCCAGAAGGGAAGGGTGGGGGGAAAGGGGATGAAGGATGAAGTAAAAATGGAGAAATAGAAAAAGGAAGGTGGCCAGATGCTGCTTTAAAAGCAGGGATAACAATCCTTTTCGTGACCAGGATTTGTGCCCCTTAAAAAATGTATTCCATGTTGTAGGTTTATTGCTTTGTTTATTAATGCCATCCAGGATTTGACTCAGAGTCCTCAGCAAACATCTAGGCCACCTAACAATGATTTCACAGAGGAGTTTGATGGAGTTCAGCTGCAAAATCCTCAGCACTGCCATCCATTCATGTTTGCATTTATGCACTCTGCCAAACCCTTGAAACTTGGGAAATAAAGGCAGAGAGTACACAGCACTTTGCAGGACAGGTCCTATGCAAAGGAATGTAATCAACATAACAACTTATTCTAACATGCCAAGGATCCTCAAATTCGCACAGGAGTTGGGCACACCAAAGTTGCTTGGTACCTCATGGTAAATTCTATAACAACCCATTAATTGAGAGCCAAAGCCATCTGAACACTGAGGCTGGGAAGGGGTTGTGATTACAGGATGGGGAAGCCTTCCCCACCCTCCAATTCCTAGTTTTAGAGTTCTCTAGGGTCTGAGGATGATGGTTCTGGCAGAACAGAGTAGTAAAATTTGTAATAGACAATAACATAAGAAAAATATTTATTTGCTCAGTTTTTGTTGTTGTTTTGTTGTTGTTGCTTTTTTTTTTTTTTTAGTAATACCCTGAATTATAAAGGAGAAGTTGTGCAACCTCTACTTGTGGTTAAGAGCAAACAACAGCTGTGAAAAAGCACTACAAATTCCTTCAAGAGTTTAAAAGACAATTAAAAAAAAAATCTGGATACAAAACATTTTATAGTTGAACAAATTATTGAATGATATTCAGACACCAGAGCATCCCTTATTTTCTGTCTTAATAGAAAAAAAATGTATCCAGAATCAGATGTCCAAGTCCTAAAATGCTGCAACTGGAATAGAATAACAAACACGCCTACAATGATTTAGCTAATTGCTGAAATTTAAATTCTTTTAAGATGCAATACAAAGGTTTGATTTATTGTCATCTTATTAAATCCATTTCTTCCATTAAATAGCCATCTCTGCCTTTTGTTCAATCTTTGCATGCCCTCTCCTTCCACATCTGTCTTGTAAGCATCACGACAGTGCATGAAGTTCTGTTTGTGAGCTTTACATTGAACTTGGAAGGAAAATGACCAGCAGGTTACAAGCCTGAATGCCTAATCTATCAGTGAGTGTCAACCTTTGCAACTGCAGATCCTGATCCTACTCTGAGCTCTGCTACAGCCTGTGAGAACATTTGGCAACTCACAGAGAGCATCTCTCTTATTTTATGTGCTCAAATCAGTAGGACACCAATGGCTAAATGCCTTCAAAGCTCGCAGTGTTTTGGTTTACCAAGTGTGCAGCAGTGCAACATGAACGGCAGGACTTCCCTCTGTCACTGCAGCAATCTGAAGCCAGATGTATAGAGGAGCACTCAGAAGCAATTGCAATGTGGGCCATAAAAGGACTTTAGGGAAAGAATACAATAGCATTACTCATCAGATGAACTGCAGAAATGGAAACAAAACTGCAATTAGCCTGCCCAACTGCAGGGAAAAAATGGGTTCATATTCACAACAGTTTAAGAAAATAAGCCTGCTTTGTAATTAGGAAGAACATACCCACTGTCAATAGCCATAGTGTGGCTTTATTTAAGTAATACATGATAAATTTTGATTGTGCGACCATATGCTGGATTTAGGCATAAGCACTACACAGAAGAGAGGCAGAGAGGAGCAAACAACAATTGAGAAAAACGGTGACAGCAAAAAGCCTGCAACGAGACCCATCTTTACAAAGACCCCAGAAGCAGAAACCCTGTTGTTCCTGCAATGACATCACCTTCTCTTCCTAAGGGTACAGCCAGAGGAGAAACAAGCAGCTCCTCAGCCCACAGCACACCTGGATGCTGCCTTCTGCATGATCCAAAGGAACACGGGGCAAGACCAAGTTACAGTGTGCTCCCTGTAGAGCACAGCAATGCAAACACAACCCAGACCTGCTGTTCTCTGCACACCCCAAGAAAAATCACGACAGAAAACCACTAAACATGAAGGCATCTACTTGCAGCATTATTTCTCCTCAATTTTCTCCTTTTTCCTTGCCTTTATTCCTCTCCTCCTCCCCTCCCCTACTCCCCCCATCAACTCCCCTACATTCTACATCTGCACTTTATTCAATGAACACATCTGCATTCTTTCTTTCTGTTTTTGGCCAGAAACTCTATCCAACCTTTATCACTGACACCTCTCCGCAGTTTCAAATTCCAACCTTGTGCCAAATCCCCATTTCCTGCTGCTTAATTTCCATTCATTTACTCTTGTTTTTGCTTCTTCTGCCATTCCCAGCATGGATCAGCTCCAACCCAGCTTCTTCTAATTTTTTAAGGAAGGCTCCCTATTGAGTGCTATTGGAACTTGATCCTCTGCTCCAAGCCAATGGCTGGCTATTGTTTATACTACCTAACAACAGTTGCCAGTATGACTGCTTTTTTCCTTTTCTTTATTTCACTCTTTAAGTGTATATCCTAAGACCCAAGAGAACTCCTCTCCACATATGGTGACCCATTAGGTCTGATTTTATTATTACTTCTGCAGAATCTGAAGTAGCCTCTTTAAAGTACGCCTGTGTGTGTATGTGTGTGTGTACGTATGTGTGTACATATCTAAAATTAAAAATAAAACATAAAAAGAAAAAATTCAAAAGAAGTCTGTGGTGTCTTCTTTACACCAGTCAGTTGATCTGGCTCTGTTCCTACCTGTGGAATAAACTGGGATTAAGATATTAAGACTGTGGTCTTTCAAGAAAAATCATCCTCCTAGTGGTTCAACAAGAGTTATGTTTCACGCAGGTGAAACCCAAAAGCTGCAGCAGAACTTAAGCCCTGACTTGAGCTGCTGAGGGCACAGGAACTTTCCAAGTTCTAAATTACACAGAACTATTCTGGTGGGTTTGCAAAACTTCTCTCTTCTTTTCACACAGAAGGAAATACTTTTAATAAATAGTAACCAGAGTTTCAGTGCTCTGACCCTAAGCAGAGGTAAGTTACCAATACATGAGCAGAGGAGCAGGTTAAGGACTGCAATGATGAGGCAAAAGCCATCCATCTCAGCTGCTGGGAAAGCTTAGGACGTGCTCCAGAAAAGCTGTCTAACCCTCAGGGAAGGCTTTTCACTCAGGAAGAGAACCTAAGCATTCTATTCCACTCTTGCAGGAGCTGATCACTCCACAAACATCTTTATTCAAGGGCTCTTTAAACTTAAACCAATGCTCACCGTAGCTCTGCTTGCACCCGGGCTGCTTTTTCCTCTCCAAAAAATGTTCTGCACACGTTGGGTAACAGCAGCATTAAGGTCTTCTGCTCCTTCCCTGCTGGTATCACTCACAGCTTCAACATCTCCGCTCCCATCGTTTTTGGCACCTTCTCCCTTCCTAGATTTTGGCCTTTCTCCTTTAACCTAAGAACTGGAGATCTGGGATTTGGTGTCAATTAACCATTAGAATTCAAGTTTCTGCTCTTCGTTCCAGACAACGGAGGCCCTAGTTCTGAGGACACTTAAAGGCAGCACTGTGTCTGAGCCTTCAGTGGGAGCTGGCCATGTTCTATTCTTGGCAAAAGCAGACCCCACTGTCCCCCAAAGCTTCTCGTTTAACCCCACTGTGAGAGAATACGAGAGGACTCAAGCAATGGTTATGTTAAAAACACATTCAGGCACAGATGAAAATTTCAGGCCCATGGTGTGAGGGTGCCTGAAACGTGCTCCAACACTTTCTCCTGTCCCTGGCTTGCACAGCAATGGTGTTATATCTCAGGTTTTCAAAGGGAGTTTGCCTCCTTGCAAGGTTTTACGACACAGATGTGTTGCACACTTGGCTGAGCTGTGTTCTCCTTTTATTTAATTATTCTGTTCAAAGTTTTAGAAGCAGCATGCTCCTTCACAACTTTGGTCCCATTTCCACGTTTCCTAGCAGCCTCGTGACTAACACCGCAGCTCACAGCTCCTTCCCACTCTACTCAAGGACGATGACCCTCTGTTCAATGTTTCTTGTGACCAAGTCTACTTCTTGGAGTCAACAGACACCATAACACAGTACTTCAAGCTCTACATGCCAGACAAACTCCATCAAGGTGCCTAGAAGACTTTCACTGCCATCAGTGGCCTTTGGTCTTCAACTTTTGAACCATATGTTAAGCCTCACGTAGCCTCCCTAGGAACCAACTGTTACACAGCCCTGACAGATCAGTGCTAAGCAATCAAAGCAAAAATCATTCCTTCAGCCTTGATCAGCTGAAGAATGTCACATTAGCAAAGGAAAAACAGCACTAGAGCGAAGGCAATAATGGAGGTCTCAGGTTTTGACAGGCAGAGATTACACCATCATCACTTCTTCTGAGATATGGAGGATGATGGAAGTTCAGCATTTTTTTTCTACCCCAGAAAAAAAGCAAAATAGCTGATAAACTCACTCTTAACTCCACATTAATTAATACAGAAGTGAGGTAAGATGACACAATTTTGCTATGAATGAATTCTAGCAAGTCTGAATAAAGCCTCATCTCTGGTGTTATCCCAACCCACTAGCACGTGTGGACATTAAACCCAAGCTTCTCCTCACTCAGGATTTACCCCGCCGCTTCAAATTCATGCATCTGTCTCCCATTTATTTTTATGAAGATACTCTTCTCAGTTTAGAACATTCCACGAACATGAGGGATTTTCTCTAAACCCATTCTTAATATTTCTTACGCATGCTTCATTTGTTACACAGCACGGCCGGGTTTGGAGCAAACCCCACCCTGGGAGCAGATATTTCCCCACTGCAGAACGTGCACACTCCTTTGAGGTGCAGGGTGCAAACACAACCACTCTTGTCGCTGTCGAGTATTTTGTGGTTCTTACCTGTGTGATGGACCCCAAATGGCTTTGAAAAAACAAAATACCATCCTAACAACCAATAGTATTTTAACAGTAAAAATAAACGTATAAAGGGAAAAGGCAAAAATGCTGGGTAGGGAAGAGAGGGTAGGGTAGAGATACCTGAAATTCGTTCTATTTTTCAGAGTGGGCAGAGGTATCAAATATACAAAAGTGTTCATGGTCAGGTTGGATGGGGCCATGGGCAGTCTGATCTGGTGCTTGGCAAACCAGCCATGGCAGGAGGTTGAAACACAATGACTCTCGAGTTCCCTTCCAACCTAAGACACTCTATGATTTGGTGAAAATAAGAACTTCAAGCTTAAAATGAGATTGTTTTTAACTCCAAAGCAAACACAAACTCCATTCTAAGTCAACCTGAAGTTTTGACTTCTTGCTATTCCATTTCTGAAATTTTTTCATATGGGATCTCAAATACATTAGCTGATAAACCCTTAACGACAGTCTTTTCCAAACAGTTGCATTCTGCTTAATGTAACAACCATAAACCAAATCAGAAAACTTCGCTGTCAGATGGGAAACAGACCGAAGAGAATGAGACTTGCACAAGAGACTCTGCAGCAGATTTAACAAATGACTCAGACCTTCCACACCCTTTCGTTTACCCACAAAGCCAACCATTTCCCTGTAAACCTTGTGGAGGATGATACACGAAGACCAAAACAGCAGGTATCAAGATTTTGGCAAAGACTCGGATGGTTTGAGAAGCCGTCGCTGTTGGCTATGGGGCTTTGTCGTTACAGATGTAGGATTATTCACTTGGAGGCAGACAGCTGACACATCCTAAAGTCAACCCTTTACCCAAGCACAACATGAAGGACTGGATTTTGTCCGTAACACAGAGCTGCTGCGACAGAGCAGGCTGACCACTCCATACCTCAGTTTCCCCATTAAAAATAAATAAATAACATAAAGATCCACTGGGTAATGCTATCATAACAGAGGTTGGGATTTCGGGACTCTGCTCTAATCCTAGCGCTGCCGCTGCCCCGCTGTGAAATCCTAAGGAAGTTGTTTCACATGCCAATGTGGTTTCTGGCCTCAGCACCCCATGTTTATACAATCTGGTTTGAATGCAAGCTCCCCCTGGCAGGAGCTGCCCCCCTGTGACAGGAGCAGTACCCAGTGCTGACAGACCCGACAGCAGCTCAGGCTCTGGGCAACGCTGAAACACTCCTTAAGTTTTGTATATTTTGATTGAAAGTTAGCAAATGAGGGAAGGAGAGGGTAACGATCCAGATGCTAAGCGTAATATCTATCCTAAACCCAGGCACATAGATGTCACATATTTGCTTGATGACTCGTCAGCCGGTACAAATCCCATTTTGTAAGAGCCCTCTCACTTATGACATCACTCCAGAAGTATTTGTGTGTTCACAGGGCAGGCCCTGCTCTGCTCCTCTCCTGGCAGCTCTGCCCCTAAATCTCACCAAGGATCCAAAATACAGGCATCAGCTCGGGCAAACAACCCCCCCACACACATACACGTTTTTAAAACCTTCTTAAATCTCAGAAAGGAAACAGCTTTCAGCTCACCACAGCGCACGACTGCAACATGGGATGTTTTTCCAGCTCACTGATATTTCATAAATACCATTTGTTGTCATGTGGTTAAATTAAAAACTCAGGATATCAAACATCAAACAGTATGTTAATGTCAAGTATGCTTGAATAAATACTAAAGAGTTCAACTGACTGAAATATGTGCACTACTAGCTAATTAAGAAAGAAGCAGGTGTGAAAAAAAAAAAACTAATTCAAGCAATTTTTTTTATTTTTTTATAATTAATAATGTTTACTTGTAGTTCCCCTTATAATAAGGCTCCAGTTTAACCTCCAGAGAATTCCTAGCTGTAATCCAGCATTTTAAAAAGTAATAATTGAACGCGACGCTTTTAAAAAGCAGATCAGTTTTCAAACCTGAGTAATCTGCCCGGCATTACATGCAGGGAGGGGTTTTGTTTTATTAACGATGAAGCTTTGTATCCATTGGATCCATTACCAAATGATCCCAGCAAATATAAAACCCAACCGGGCCCAGCGTCCATCACAACGATACCTGCAGGGATGGGAGGTGTAAGAGAGGGGGGGACGACACGGTTTGGTGGGATGGCTGCAAAAATCATTAACAAGACGAACAGTGAGAGATAAGGTGATTTCATAATTCTGAGGTTGTTTTCTGGTGGGTCTGAAACTTCTCGGAGGAGCAGTGCCTCTATGACATTATAGTCTAGTTTTACGCCGGCAAGCAAAAAAAATAAATGAAAAACAACATTAAAATTTTTATTTGGACGCTTTTGGCAGCAAACACACGGCCAATCAACTAATCCAAGACTGTATTTAACGTAGAATTACTTTCCAAGAAGGCAAATGGAAGCAAAGGAGGAAAAAATGGCTACAGATGTAAAAACAGACCTGGGATATTTCATTGACATGACATATCTACTGCATTTAATTAAAAGAAGAATGTATGGGAACAATGCATCCTACTCAATCTGGGTCGGGGGAACAAAATAGGACTGGATTAGATAGGACAACTCGAATCCCCAGAGAGATTCCCATATTTAATGGGAGCGCCACATGTTTGATATGTAGGGAAGCAAGTGGGTGTTCCTGGATTTGATCCACTATTCATCATAATACCGCAGCCTTGTTCATTCCCAGTGAGGAGGCTTAAAACCATGAAACCATATGTAGAATATTAAAAATCATTTAAAGCTAAAACGAACATTATGAAACCATGCACTCCGGTTGAGGCTCCAGTCCAAGAGCCCTCCGAGTGCTCACTGTTCCTGTTGATATTGGTTCAGGGAGTAAACGAAATCACACGCACACATGGGCACACACACACCCCTTCGGTGCAGATGATGGCTTCGTGCTAACACAGCAGTGAGCTCGTTATCAATAATTGATGGGGCTTTAATACCTACAGCATCAGAGCTTTAATTTATAATTAAAGATCAGAAACTCCAGTTCTATCTTTCCCCTCTTCCTATTTGGTGTTTTAACTTTCTTTTTCTTTTTTTCTGACATTAAATTGTTTCTCAGACACAGTCAATAACTTTGCTAGATTCTCATTGCCATTGAATTAATCATAGCTCTGCCCTAACCACATGGAATTTAATTTCCCATAAGAGAAATGTTTACTTTGGTTTACTTTGTTGGAACTCAACGTACTTATACAGTCTATAAAGATTTACTGTAACATATTTTGTTAAGCAACATTAAAGCCTGTGCTGACAGATCTTGTCTTACATTACTTCACTTACATTCAGACCCTTAATGCTTTTGCTACACACCGGTGCAGCAATAAGGCAGCGGGACTGGCTTAGATATGCATGTTTCAAAAGTCCATGAAATGCAAAAGTCTTGGGGCCATATTTGTCTGCAGTTCATTTGTGGTCAACTGCTCTGTACTTTGCATTAATTTTTATTACAGCCACTATAACCATTGGGATGAATGAATGCCCTGAACAGAAGAAAAGAATTTTACTATCTAATTCCTTGCTACACATTCGTTTGATCTAAACTGATTGCATGGGAGAAGCTAGAGGAAGTTTCAAGGCTTACTTGCTATAAAACAGTCCAGGGACAGGATTTGGAAACTTTGAGGTTTGTATCACAGAATGGCTGAGGATGGAAGGGACCTCAAAGACCACCCATTTCCAACCCTGCTGTGGGCTGGTTGCCACCCACCAGATCTGGTTGCCCAGAGCCCCAGCCCACCTGGTCACGGGCCCCTCCAGGGATGGGACATTCACAACTTCTCTGTGCTGAATTGTGAGTTCATTCCTCCAACCCTCATTTTCCCTGGTCTTGCTTTGCATCAATCTGGTCCATCCATACTACAAGCACCCCGACGTGCAAGCTTCTCACCTCTGTGTGTGCACACCCTCAGCAGGGTTTGATCATAAAGTTAGCACAGGCAGTGCAAGGGACAACAGCACCATGCTCCATACAAGCATAATGTCCTGGCAGAATCCCTGCCCTCCAATGCTTCAGTGCATTAGGAGCTTCTGTGTTGTAAGTGCCACTGAAGCCCGTGGGAATCCTGATAGATCTGTGCCAGGGAATACTGGATTTGAGACCTCAGAAGCAGAAAATTCCCATAAATATCCAAGCACTGGAAAGCAGAACTACACATATACATTAGGCAGTCCCATGACAGACTGCATCCAAACATGTTTTTCAGTGTTCAGCAAAAAGAACTAAAATATTTACTGTAGCACTGAGCAAATTTGGGTAGGGAATTCCTCATGGTGCTGACAGGCTTTCTCCAAAGATTCAGCATATCCCATTTGCTGGGAGCAGGGACTTTGTCATCCCAGTCTGCCCTTCTTTAGGTCATGCTCTCCCCAGATCCGAGCTGCCTAAAGGACGTGGAGGGGAAAATATGGAAAGCAGCATGATTGTGTTTGGATCTGGTGAAATCAGACCTACTGCTGGCTGCGGATGTGAATTCAGCTCACATGCATACGCACATGATGGGGGTGGGAGTTGGCAGCCGGGTGGAGGAGAAAGGAAAAAGTGATTTTTTAAACGATATTTATTAAATCACTGCTGAGAACAGAGGGGGAAAGAAGAGCCTGGGAATCTGCAGCTGAGGCTCAGCTGGTGAGAAGAGAAAGGGAGACCACAGTGCGTGTGCACTACAGGAAAGTCATGTAAGAAAACAAAAAAATCCCGCAAATTTCACATGTACCTCGGAGAAACAGCACAATTTGTCTTAAAGAGATAGTACAGGAATCAGCCAGACAACGTAACCTTCAGATGCTGCCTTACAACTTCCTTGCACAAAACCAGCACATGGAATGTCCCACCCGTTTCAAACAGGACAACTCCCATTAATTAGCTTTAGCTGTACTCGTTACCTAGGAGCACTCTAATGCAGTCCTTGCTACATCCAAAGGAGTAGCACTGGAGCATGGACCACAAGCCCTTTTCTTCAGGGTCTGTGCCCAGTGTGACTGAGCCATGGCTCTAAGATGGCCACAGATGAGTCTCACCTCACCTGGAGGTCCTCTGAGAAGCCTGGGCTCTAAATTCTGACCTCAGCACAACCTTTTTCCTTCCTGCTGTCAACCAAGACCCCGGGGAGCGATGGCAAAAGCTCAGTCTGCATCCCACCCAGCTGACAACAAGGCATGGCAAGAGCAGCAGTCCCTCCACAGAAAGCTAAGATTTTTTCTGATGGGTGCCTGGATGCTAACCATGGGGATCACAAAAGTGCAATACCTCAGCATCGCACCAGGTGGCTTCCAAAATCTGCTCCAGATATTCCCTGGACCCGATGACACACTGGGGTTGTGGCTTCTTTCGGTTTGAGCCTCTGTTCAGGGCATACAAATGCTGAGGAGCCCTTAAAACGCTGCAAGGTGTGATAGCAAAGCCATCGCCCTTCGGCTTGCTTGTTTGTAAAGGAGAACAGGAGCAGCAATCCCACAGAAAATCCTTTCAGCAGAACTGCACTTTTTAAGGACATGAATCATTTCGAGAGCAGCACTGTAACATTCCACTTTTCACGTGTAGTTTCTCTCATCAGTCATTATATGCATTTTATGACAGGTGGAACGTGGCCATAACAGGCACTTCTGCACGGGGCACAGTTTACTTGTTACTTGATGCTCACTGAGTTGCAACAGGACAGTGAAACTGTGCCCAGCAGATTGGGCTGTCCAAGGAGAAACCACTTCAATACCTCTCACCAGTTCCTATTTTTAAAAGCTATGTGAATAATAACTCCCTATATGAAACTTTTCATTATAGGGTTGTTGGGTTGTTTTGTTTTTTTTTTTAAGATTTTTTTTTAACATGCAGAATCTGCCACTATTTGTACATTTCCCCTTCAAGGTGAAACTTCCCTTTTTTCCTTCCCATTGTGCAAATATTTGGGCCCAGACATATGAGCCTGGGACTCACAGCCTGGCTGCATGAAAACAACCCGCAATGGGACTTCTCCACTCCTTCCCCCCATCTGCCTCAGCCTTCTGGGAACAGGAGCCTCTCAGAGCACCACAGAAGCAGGTGCGGGTGTATTTTAAGCAACAGAAAATCAGTTTAATTAAACTCTCCTCGGACTTGCAAACCGCGAGTGTTGCTTTCCTTTCCCCAATAAAACAGCCCACAACAAACAGGGCTGCTCCTGGGTCAGCTCACCCCGGTTTCACACCTCTGGAAGAAAGAACAGGCTGCTCTAAGCAGGGAGTGCTGCAAAAGCATTGCTCTTATTGGTAAAGAGAGCACCTGAAGTTCTGCACTACGTGGAGAGAAGAGCTGTGACTCTTACTGGTGGGAAACTGGGGCCGCAGCAGTAGCTCTGGATACTGATTTACGAACCCAGAATGGTACTATAGGAAAGTCAAGAAGGAGTGGTTAGCAAGGCAAATTATTTCAGGGAAATGGAGGGTGGGGTTTTAAATCACTCACTAAAGCTGATAAGTTAATGTACGTCGCACTTACTGAAGGTTCATGAACCAAAAAAACCCTCCACTGCTGTTAGGCACCACCTCTAAGCCAACAAACACACACTCCACTGGTGAAATCTCCTGTGATATTTGCAGTTTTCTGAGTCGCTGACTTTAATTACACATCTGGATTTAAGAGTTAAATTGGCAAAGCCATAAACAGACAAGCAAGCCACTTTCCTTCCCACGTCTCCCCTTTTTCTACTCGGATTTATGTGTAAAAAATTCAGCATTTCTCAACTCCCCTTTGTTTCAAGAAACTACAAAAACAGCTTTGGTCTCCAATGCTGTTCGAGCCAAGTCTTTTTTCTGTTTGCCATGACATTTCTCCCTCGTCAAAACCTTACAAAAAGTTAAACACCACAAAACGTTTTTGAATAAGGGTAAATGTCCGCCTTAAGCTGACAAAACCCAGGAAACTGAAAGTCAAGGCTGATACCACCAAATTCAGGCTCTCACGAACAATAAAAGGGAAAGACAAAGTGGTGCAAGCTGTAAATAACGTCTGCCAAAACTTCTCATCTTTAGGATCAAGCCTGCTTGCACGGAGATGGAAATGAAAGCATGAGCACATAATCCCACTCCTGTTATTTAAATGCTGTTTTGTGTACTTAATTCTTACCTGGTTCATAAACCAGATAATTTACGCCAGGGACCAACGCTGTATCTGGGGTGAGCACGTTAACTAAGCGCTTTTACAAAGTGTTCGTTATTTACCTGGAAGACCAGAAAACCACCAGCAGAGGTGTTTGGTCTCCCAGGTAAACAAGGGTCCAGCCTGCAGGAATCTAAACACCTTTTTTAAAGACTCCTTTGGTAAAATACTGGATACACACGGCGCGGTTATTTTTCCAACGGAGCGCGATAAGCCCGGCTTTTCTTTCTGTTAGGTCTCATTACATTGTTTGGTTGATATTAAAGTGGCTGGAAGCCAGAAGCAGCCGTGATTTACACCTTCAGAGCGGTGTAAAGGGACCGTGGTAATGGGAGAAGCCCTTTGCCTTTCCTATGTGCCTTAAAATAGCACGGCTCCTTTGGCAACCTCCGCGTAGCTTTATTCTCAAGTAGCAACCTTTACTTAATAAAAATGATCCCTGTTTCAAGTGGGAAAGGCAGTGAGAGAACAGGATACCCAGCGCACATGTTTTAAAACTCTGTTATTTATGTCTGTTGATTTCTTCAGTTAATTAAGGGCTGGGCTTTTCTCTGTGTCTCACTGATTGCACCTCATTACATAAGAGCGTCTTACAAACAAAAAAACAACATCATCCACACCAAAAGCATTCACGTGAAAAAACTACTGTACATTCTCTGCAAGACACACTGAGATCTACTAATGAAGTCACACCAGTGCTGCCACTCATTTTGCAAGTGGGCTGTATCTAGGCTGAGAGAGAGCTTTCCTTTAAAAGAGAAAACCATTCTCCTGAAAAATCTGGTATCAGTTCCTCTAAGAAGTGTTTGTCTCCTCCAATACACAAACCAAGGCAAACACAATCACAAAACAATTTGCTCAAGCCTAATATTAAGTTCAGTTCACAAAGTCCACACATTGCACGTCGGAAAACAGGAGAGGATATCTGTGCAGTGCATAATAGAAAGGGCAGGTGTGCTGAGAGCATGAATGGGGGGAGAGAAAAAACACAACCAAACCCCAAAGAGGCACACTGTATAAACTTTCAATCAAACACACCCTTCTCTCCTCTTTTGAGGGGAAAGAAAAATACAAATCTTGGCTCGCTAACTGAAATCTTAAACTGTTGACTAAACTTTCTGCGAGTTGTATGCTCACCATACATATTTCTGGATATTGGCAAAATAATAATAATAATAATAATCTGGAAGTGCTTATAAATCCTAAATTGCGACATCAGTCACAAACAGCTAGTCTGCAATCAGCTCTGTTATTGTACAGTCTCAGGCTGTGCTCTACTACGCTGAACAATGCTTGGGAATTCGGAGAAGCAAGTGTATGATCCATAACCTCCTATGTGTCCAAATGAAAAAAACCGTTGCCAAGGAAACACCCAAATATCAAAATTGAAATATAGCTTGGCCCTTAATGAGCCCAAAAGGAGCTGTAGGAAGTTTACTCAAGTTCAGCAGAGATTTTGGCTAAATGTGGGGAGGACATTATTAAAAGAGATCCCAGCTCCGTGGCAGAGGCAGAAGAAGAAACACGATGCAATTTTGCAGTTTAACTGTGTTTAAAATCTTCTATTACATTTTTCTGCTCTTGGGACAATTGCAAACACCCTAAACTCAATAAAAACATGAATGTTACTGAAAGGATGAGAAAAAGGGAAAGCACCCACATGAGGACAAAACAAAACAAAAAGAAGGAGAACTCGTAACGTTAGCACAATGATGCAACCTTAAAAAAAAAAAAAAGGTACAGTTTTCCAAGAACTGCATTTTTCTGACATCTTGTGCATATTGAGGTCCATGGAGACTTCACATTTTCCACACTCAGCACTTTGAGGGTCAGGAAGGTCAAGGTACCAGTATTCCCAGTGGGTTGCTGGTAGTTCATCCAGAACAATCGCGCTCCCGCCTGGTCCTCCCCCCTCGTTACCAAGCTGACACTGGGGTAGAGAAATAGCCACTGCACCAGGAGTGAGAAACCCAGAAGTAAGAGATTAATCTGAGAGACGCGTCTCTTTTAGGTCTTAGTGGTTTCGTTCTTTTTCAGTCACGACCTACTTCTATCAAAATAATACAAATCGAAGTTGTGACCGATCTCCACCTGAAAGTAACCCCATCCCCGAGCACTCTGTGGCACCTCTGGATGCTGAGGGACAAATTCATCAATTTCTTACAGCCTCATCTGACGGAAAATTAGGGACGCCTGTAAGTACAGAGGCCGTCTATTTTCTGGACCGTCCCTTCATATCTTAACTATGAATCCACACTACAATCAGCTTCCATCCTCTAATACATAAATTTGTGCGTTCCATCAATGTAATCAACAACTAATTAAATTCTACATCACAAATACTCCGTCTGACCCATCTCTATGTGGAAGAACTTTCAGTTCTGTGTGCAAAATAAAGGAGAGGAGGTACCTAATGTGCACGCATGTTTTTCTATTCACCTACATAACAGTTTTCACAATACGTTGCTGCTTTTGTTCCAAAAGAATTCCCGATGGAGCCAAAAAGAACCATAAACCTCTCATTAGCTCCTTTATTTCAACGTTGTTTTTCAAAACAAAAAACTTGGGCACCATACAAACGCGTACCTAAATACCAACGAGCTGTGGGTTTCTGTTTAAGTAAAGCTGTTTTCTCACGGACGTTGTTTAAAGATTAACAGCTATCGATGACATCCAAGAAAATAAAATCCCAAAAAATAAAATCCCCCCCCCCAAAAAAAGGGGGGACATGCCTGCATTAAATCTTTCTGCAATCCTTAAATAATTTTCAAACTAAAACCCAAGTAAAAAAAATAGACACTCATGCACATATACATAATATTTTTTAGGAGTCAGTTCTGACTCGTCCTGATTCTAATGAATAAACTACTTCTCAGAAGATAAATCACACTGCATCGTGCATTTCATAAAATAAATTAATTTTTTTAATAGGATGTGGTTAAAATTGTCAAATCATTATTGAATATAGTTCTTAAAAACCACGTACAGTTTTTCCATGTTATTTCCCTACTTCAGAATCAAAATCAGTACCATTTAGCCAATTTGGCAGTTTCCCATCATAGGCTGCTATTAAACACTATTCAAGTGCTAAGCTTTCTGACTTCCATAAAGGTTTGTAGGCCCCAATAGATGCTGAATGGCAATCTGACATCTTTAGAAGCACTCATAATATTCCGGGCAAGAGATGTTGGAAAATGACATAAAGAGAGAATTTGCTGAAAAAATATACAGTCTACTTCAGCTGAACACTGCTATTATTTAGGTCTGATTCCCCACGTTTTCTTTTATTCATCAGTTATTCTGATATATTTTCCACTGCTTGGGAATTTCAAGGTTTTGCATGCTTAAAAAAAAAAATAATAATAAAGTTTACAGGAAAAAAAATGTATATTAATTCTCACCTTGGAAATACCCTTACTAAAATCATAAGGCCTGATTTTCAGTTCTTACAGTTCTGTGGTGATAAGAACTGTGGTTTTAAAAAGAAAGAAGAAGGGGAAAAAAAAGAAAAGGAAAAAAAAAAGATGGTTGTTGCATTCTCTGCAGCTACTGTAAATATTTTATGAACGGATACCTCAGAGCAAAGTATCAAGACAAAAATTCCCTATAATTATTTGTCTTACACGCTGGGTAAGGATTTGGACTTTGCCACAAGTCCATAATGCAAAGGACTTGTCGACATCAGCTTGTTGAGCCATTAAGAGGATTTCTTTGGGTGCCACCTTTTAAACTCCAGCATTAAGCCACAGCTTCTGGTAAATTTACCCCGTGGTAAGCAATTCCAGATGAGCTCCAGTGACAGGCTTCAGTCTCAAGGTACTTATTCACTGCACATTAAAATCTCGTGTTCCCAGGACCGGGTTGTTTTCTGACTGATATCCAATTAGGGAATAGAGAAAAGAGGCATTTCCAAGGCTGGAGTAGAACAAAGTAAAGCAGAGCAGTACCAAACCAATAGCCAGCACGTTCTGTTTAATAACAAGATAGGCTGGAAAGGGGTTGGGCTGAAAACAGGAATAACTCAGATACTCATAAATAACCACAGAGTAGAGCATGACCAGGATTTCATTCATATAACCACTTCAGAACAAACTATGCAAAGTACTTGTACGTACTGAGCACTGAACTTTCAGTCCATTTAGGATCTTTCTTACCAATCTATACATTAAATTGTATTAGCACAGAACCTCAGCAACCCAGGCACTCACTACTGAAGAAAAGTACCATAATAACCATTTCATAGACAGAAAAGCTACAAATCTTCCAGAAGTTACATGAATAACCTTAAGTCACTGAGGAAACTCATGAGAAAGAACTGAGTTGAAACCAGGCCACACGAGCATTAAATTTTAAATTAAGACAGAGAATAACTCTTCTTTTCCTCTTCCCCACCAGATAAAATTGCCAGTCCCATCAAATCAAGTACCAACCTCTGACAAACTCCAGGTTGCAGTGCCTTGTGGCACCTTTATAAAGTCATAGAATGGTTTGAGTTGGAAGGGACCCTTAAAGGCCATCTGGTCCAACTCCCTGCAATGAACAGGGACACCCACAGCTCCATCAGGTGCCCAGAGCCCTGACCAGTTTGACTGTGGGTATCTCCACGGATGGGGCATCCACCACCTCTCTCTGGACAACCTAGGAGTTCACTAGCTGCATCATAAACAACTTCTTCCCTACATCCAGTCTAAACTACTCTCTTTTAGTTTGAAACCATTTCCCCTTTCCTATGACAACAAACCCTGAAAATGGGTCCATCTCCTCTTTCTTTTTAACTCCACCATAAGTTTCGGGACTGGCTAAGGAGGAAGCAGACTCAGGATGCTGAGCAGAGAGAAGGAATGGGAGTAAACGTGCATCTCTCACTCCCATTCACCTGCCCCTCTCTCTCCATAAATGGGAAGTTGGATACAGACAGACAGACGTGCCAGAGAGAAACTGAGACACATTTGCCTGAAGCTAAACAAGAGTCGGGCCTGCAGGAGCATTAAAGCACACAAAGCAGCGCTCCTTTCAAGCAGCAGCAGCAGGCCACGTTTCCTTTTTATGACTGCTAAATGCCTGGCTTTCTCCCTAAGCAATTTACAGTGCAGCCACATGTCAAGATGGCTGGTGGGAACCAAGATGCTCCAAGTTACTCAAAATAGATCAGGGATTCTACTGACAGATGCCTTTGGTATTTGCCTGGCTAATTTGCTTTTATTACGGTGAACAAGGTTTCTGTTAAATGTTTGCTGTCTAATTCTCATTTATAATGATGGGGTGGTTTCTATGCATTCATGCCTACCTTAGAAACAGTGGGGGATCTTACCCTTTTTTTGTATTAGACTACTTTCATCAGGGTAGGGATGAATGCTTTTAATATCCTATGTCACTTGAATTACAACAAATGCTTTATTTAAGAGGTCCTCACAGCCTACAGGTAACACAGTTGTGCAAAGCCTTTTGTATTCAGCTGCTTTCATTAGGCAGAAACGTTCTTATACGTATCTCCTCTCATACTTAAAGCTTTTTACTTCCATGGACCATTCCCAACATGATTTCAATGCAAAGCAACCCTTTGCAAATATTTGCAAAGCACTGGTAGAAATTTACGTGCAGTTGGCAATATATTGCACAAACACCGGTTGTCCGCAGGGTTTCCTATTCAAACTCAAAAGCTAACATACTGAGGAAGAAAGAAGGAAGTCAACCTATGCAGTATCAAGATGGCAGGGTGGCTCATCACAGAGGTTAGTGTTAAAGGTTATTTTGATAAAACCTCTGAGAGAACTTTTCTAAGTTCCCAAGGGTGTTTAAAAGCTGGGAACGGGAAACAAGGAGGGGGAAAAAAGACCATGGAGACTGCTGAAATGGATAACAGCAGTGAATGGCAAGAAACAGTTCTGGATGCAGCAAGAGGGCATGGTGAATTGGAAGAGGCACCAAAAAAGGGTCGTCAGGAACCAGGAATGGTTTTCAAACACAGCATGATGCAAAGTCACAATGATGGGAATTATTTTCTGTTGTGGAGGACAGGATGCTGCACCAAATCATGTGCGAAAGGGCCATGACTTAGAATGGGAAAGAAAGAGCCCTGCTTTAAAGAGAGATCTGCAACAACAGTGAGACAGCAGCATGCCATGCAAAACAAAGGTGAAAAGAGAAAATCAGGAGATTACATTGAGGCACAGGCACACAGGACCAGGAAAAGAATGTTGCCTGGAGTTACTGTGAACCAAGAAGCCAAGATTTGCCTGCTATTCTTTAAGGTAAGCAAGCAACAGGGAAGAGCATAGAATAAAGTCAGATGGTCAGATTTATCTTGCACAGCTACTGCTATGGGCATTAAAAGCTATGACAATAAATGTTGACCAGCATATGTAAGAGACAAAATGAAAAAGGAATACTTGAGAAAATACAGAAGAGGATTGGGTAAGTGGAAGGCAAATGTTGGAACAAAAACTCTGGAAGGTCGCACTAAGAAACAAACAAAAAAAATACTTAAAAAAAAAAAAAGGAATTTGCAAAAAAATAGTAAGGACAAAGACAGAGGGGAACACTTGGAGAACACAGCATCTACCAAGTTTGACCACATGGCAGGTGGAATCAACAAGCAGCCAAATGACCGAATCCATTAGCTATTACACACTGCTGGGAGGCAGAGGAAGTTTCTTAATCTGTATTGAACAGACGGAGAAACCGAAGCCAATGATCCAGCCCTCTTTTTTTCTCTCCAAAGTCACAAACTGAGATAGAGTCACAGCAGACCTGTCTGTTCCCTTATGTTCTTTTCTTGAACATCACAATACAAGACTTTCAGTGCAACACAGCATGCCAAGAGGCCTGATTTCCAGATTTCTGCTGTACCAGTGCGACAACAAGACCCCAGGACTACAGGCACTGGCTTATTTCCCAGCACAGCCCATGATAGCAAAGCTGAGCACGTGTCTTATGTGTCTGTAGGATCAAGGCTCAGTCAGTAATTGCCCATTTTCACAAATAGTGTTGTACATGTTAATAGGAAAACCCCAGCGCGTTACAAATGTTAGATATGCTACCTCCCTCATCCAAAGTAAAAAGCTCTTAATGGTCTCAGAGTCTCAATTCCCTATAGATGTTTGAAGTTTTCCTCCTGTACTGCAAAGGGGGCTCAAGCCATCACACAGTGCTAAGCTTTTGACAAAAGGGCTTTGCAACATCATTTTACGTCACCTCTGAGGTTTCGTAGTTCATAGAGAACAGGTCTTATTCTCATTAAAGAGGGGAGAAAGTGGCTAAGGTTTCTGGGGACAGATCCAGCTGAGAGCACTCAAACAGTACGTTAAGGCAATCACAAAACTGCATCTCGAGGCAGGAAAGGCTTAACATAAGAATCAGCAGAACACCAATTAAATAAATACAGAAATGGTCATGCTAAATCAGAAAGATCATTACTAGTCCTGTCCAAAGAGGTTCAGGGGAGTTTATTTATTCTTAATATTTGATCTAACGTTAGAGTACCTCCAGGAATGGAATATTATGGTCTGCCATACAGATCCTTAGCCCCAAGAAAACCACATGGCAGGGGGAGGTCACGGGTTAGCTATCCTTTCAGCTAAGAAAAAGGTCTTTCTACCAACATGTTCTGTCCAACACTCTCCCCTCAGAAGATGGGATAAGTGATGGGCAAACATCACTGACGTAGTACAAACTGCCCTTGGAGCTAAAAGAAAATCTGACTTTGAAGGCGAAGCAAACCCAGCTCAGTATCCCAAGCTCAAATCACCGGGGAGGATGTGTCAGAAGCATAGCACCCCTGCACTCACGCAGCTGCACAAAATACTTAAAGGAGGTGCTGGTGCATCTGCAGGACGTTACTCAAACCCAGACCTGGCCCTGCATCTCCTATAGCCATTCATCACAGATACTTGGTTTCACAGCAGTAAAAAGGAGTACATCAATATTCGGCCTGGAGGTGACAGCCCAAAGCCCACTGACTTCAGCTAGCCACAAGACACCCCACAGCTACATTACTACTGATTGTAATGCATAAGCTGCAGGACACAAAGCCAGAGAGATGCCTGGACTGAGCACTTCACCACAGACACCCCAAAAATCTGCACAACTGAAGCAGACACACACACACACTTCTTCTAAAAATCAAAGATATCCTTCTCTCCCCCTGAATCCCTTCTGAACACTGGGGTTACCATTTCCCTTCTTCCTCCAGACCAAATCCTCACTGTACTGATGCCACATTTGCAGGGTTTGATCCCTTGCTGATGTTCTCTTAAAAATATTAAACATCAGCAGGTCCTCTCCCTTCACACTGCAGTAAACAGTACATCAGCCAAAGCAAAAGGAAAAGATAACCAAAATCTATAGAATAGAAATGCCACAATAGGAGAAGACAAGGAAGTAAATTTATTTACACAAAGCTCTGTTTATACTTTAAAAAACAACAACAAATGCAAATGTCATCCTCTGAGGGAAACTGTGGTTTAAGTCATGGAAGTGAGTGGTTCGCCCACAAAAAGAAAGCAGGGGTGTACACTTGTTTGTGCGCCTGATTAGAAGAAGAAAAATTACAGCTATGTGTAATGTGCACTGATACGTGCTAAGTAAAAGCAAAACCCTCATTTCCTCCTCTGCACTGAAATAAAGTCAGACGCTCCCAGTCCCTGGGGTGCCACCCCCATGGACCACCAAAATAAAGCAGAACAAAGGAGGCTCACTTAGACCTTGTTCAAGGAAAATATCTTGTTTACAGATCATCAGGATTCTGAGAGGAAGGCAGCAGCTGAAAAACAAATCCATGCATCGTTGAGGAGTTGTGGAGGGGGAGATGTTTGCTTCTGCAGCCTTGCTTTGCGGGTGAGAATGGGGCAAGGGAGGAGAAGGAAAATTCAGACAACTTCATCCAGCAAACGCAATCAGAGAGGCTGCTCATAACGTTGCTAAAAAGAAGAAAATATTAACATTTCACGAGTTCCCCTCGTGGCCTCCCTTGCTCCTCCTCCCCCATCAAAAATTCATAAAGGGAATCAGCATTCTTTACCGAATGGGTCCCTGAGGTGCCATAGACCTTGTTGGAGAGAAAGGCTATAAATATCGAATTATACACCTCATGGGAAGAAAGGGTTGAAGATTCAGCTTCAAACCCACTGCGCTGTTCCCAGGGGAGCTCCCTCCAGACTCAAGGTCCAGCGGGGCAAGGAGATGGGTCAAGTGTGTCAATTTTGGGATCGCTGACCTTTGACAACTCTAATGATGCCCACAGTCCACCTCTCCTTGACATCCTGCTGCCCCCTGCACCCCAAACTTCCTAAAGTCCCTGCAAGTAAATAAGGGAGTCAAGCAGCACAGGGAGGCCTCAAAGAAGGCTTCTGCCCATGGAAGTGGGTGCAACATGCAAATTTTCACATCTCTTTCACTCATCTCTACACCGCTGCAATGCAGTAGAGCCAAGGGGCAACTGTGCTCTTGGCATCAAGACCTCCATGTAGGTTTTGTTCTAAAGCCCACATTATTTCACCATGCACTGCCCAAAACCAAGCAGCAGCTATTTTTAATGCCCAACGTACATGGATGTTAAGCAGTTTTAAAGTTAAACAGATGTTCCCTGTTGATATGCAGGAGGTTGGGAGAGCTGCTAAGAGATCAGCAATTGGCATCTCCATCATCTGTCCCCTCCCCACATTCTTCTCATCTTGGTTTCAGGCAGGTGGTAGCAATAGCTGCCGACCTCCAGAAGAAAACTGAGAGGAAAGCAAACTGCTGGCCACAGTCCATCCCCAGCGTAACAACTGTATCACCACAGCATGCCACATCTTCATGGATTTTTAGGAAAACATTGGTGAAGGAGTATCTTCAAGCAGAACCAGAGGCAGGAATTACTTGGCTTCCTATGGAAATGCAGTTACTCATGGAGCAGAATGCATTTAAAACAGGTTAGGTCATACCACGGAGGACAGATGTTATTCAATAACCTCATAAGGAATCATAGGTAGGAAAATGCAGTGACCCAGTTCCTAAATTGGGATCTGGCTAGAACATCAATGTCAAACATTTCCTCTTCCAAAACAAACCATCATAAGATCTTAATGCCACAATGTATTTTCAGCATAAAATAAAAATAAAACTGGGCTTAGCAAACTGTGGTTCCCTGGAAATATATGAAAAAAAAAAAAACCACAGTCTACATGAAACCTGTCTTCCACTGACCCAACCACCACCACCCAGTTAAGCAATGGGCTGTGAGATGTTGGGTTTGTTTCCTTGGTCTCTGATACTGGGCTTTTCCAAAGAAAAGAACACAAGATTCAGGTTATACGGCCACATAAAGACACCAGTAAAAACCTGGCCCACGGTTCACCAGCAGCCCAGTCCTACTGTAGGAAATAGGCCTTTCTGAAAATGTCATCCAAGCCTACATTCAATCAAATGAATTACAAGGGAAAATCAGTCACAATGAGGTACATCAGACAAAACACTACAGCTCAAATACTGGGTTTCATTCCCAGTGGTGCTACAGAGTCCTAGCATGGACAAGTGAATTAAAACCTATTCCTAATCACAGTTGGACATTCTCAATACTAACTTAAGTAATCAAGATTAACAAACAACAGCCTTTCGTCGCTGTAATATATAAACATATGTGTGCCTATGTTTAAGAAAAGAATGAAAGTCTGTGTTTGTTACACTTCAAGATCTTCTGCAGAGCAGCTCTCCTCCTGTGAATTGATTTATCCCTTGAGCAAGAAAAGTTCTGAGCCCCCAGACGAAGTATTCCTGTGCTGCTGAAAGGAAATTTGCCTCTATATTGGGGTATGTCAGGTTATAGGAGGTCAGACTTGACTTCCCAAGAAAGATGAATTACAATTATAGAGGTAAAAATCATTTTAAGCCCCCAAGAAATATACTGAGCTAGGAAGGGCTTCTTGCCCTCACAGCCCTCCATCCCCAATTTGGACAGACTGTCTCATTAGATTCCACAGAAACCTCTCAGCTAGGCTGGCTCATATATGAGTATAAATCCCATTTATCCCCTGCCTCAAGGGAAAGCAGGTTCCTTTGGATAAGCAGGGTTAGAAGAGATGGGAATTGCAGGGCTCCCAGCACAGAAAAGGCCGGGGTCCAGGTCTCTACCCCAGAGGCCCAGTACAGAGAAGACCAAAAGACTTTGCTGACTGGCCAGATTTGTAAGGAACTCTGCTCTAAGGAAGAAAAGAATTTGTGGGCATGCAGACTTGCACACACACAATCCCATGGATGTAGCTAAAAATCTGTTAACCCCCTTGCTTCTAATCTTAGTGAGACACTGAGGAAAATCAGATGATATTTGGTCCTGTTATAAGCTGTTTATTCCCAAAATAGGTGCAAGAGATGCTGTAAGGTAGACAAATATATTGTCTCACCTCAAGGCTACCTCTAGCCATCTCACGTTGTTCTCAGACCACCAGCAATACGTTACTTACTTCTGTGGCAACTGCTACTGCATTTATACATTCAAACCAATGGCTTTATACATAGCTTCTGAGGTTACTTGTAGGCTTTTTTTTCCTTTGTGTAAAGGAATGTTGGTGAGGAGAACGGTTTATGCAGCTGAGAGCATCAGGTTATTAGCACATCTGTGGGGTAATTGTTCTCTCAACAGCAGAAGGAACAAATTCATCACCATCGCTTCTCCTGTCATTTTCCAGCCTAAAAGCACTGCAATTTTTAATCCCACATTCGACATTTACAACTGAGCCCACATAATGCTACGCCTTGATGCAACCTTCCACCCCAAGAGAAAAAAAGCACTTTATGGCACCCATCAGCGTTCACGGGTCACAAACAGCCCTATGCACTCACCTGCATCACACTTCACTATATTTGTGCACAAGTGATCCAAATCTCATGTCCCACGTGTCTCACTCACACACCCTATACGTGGGATAAGGCATATTTTGGATGCCTCTACTTCACAAGACCAAATTCAAACTTCTCGCACCAATGTTATTTGCACAACATTAAATGATTTTACTGAAAATTGTATTACATGCCTTCAATTTTGCTGGGAGCAAGAAGAAGCACTTGGCACTATGGTATTTGCCCAAAGTTTGTAGAGAGCTTTTCTTATCATTTGCTTTGCCTGTGATCAGAGACCCATTTTAAGAGCAACATTTATGTAAACTCATCTTGCCATGGACAATTCATAACTGCCCTGTTTTCTTCTCTCTTGCTTGTAACACTTCCCATGTTGCATTTTCAGACTGTCATTAAATGTCCTTTTTATTGCTCCCTCGTTGTAAGTACCTGAGTATTAACCAGGGCTTTGAGATTTACAGCCTATTTTAAACTCAGATAACGATGTTTAATTTGTTATTGGCTGTGTAAAGGTTAACAAAGAAATAACTCAAACTATTAGCAAAGGAATAACGCATTACGACAGGGCAATTAAGAGCTATATCTGGCACTGCATGAAAAGATTGATCTCATTTCAAATGGAGTCTGGTGATCTGGATTCACACCCCATGAAGCATGAGGGTGGCCTAGCAGTTCATCCCTTACCTACTTTATGTATCACCGAGTTGGTTTTCAGCAAGGATCTCGCATGGGTGAAATGCTGACAGCCAAGCACTCCCAACTCCACCTGTATGGTTGGAAATAAGTTTCTGCCTGGTGCAGTTCAGATTGCTTGTTCCCTTTTCCAAGGATTGCCTCTCCCAGAGCACAGCTGGGAGCATGCAATAAGCAGCACTAACGTGGGCTGCCTGCCTGTGAAAGCTGCCTGGCTTGGCTGAAGCACACCTTCAGCAGCACGGTGAGCTAAGCCTTCACCCATAACAGAGCAAGACACAGGCACGCATCTCACACCACCACCTCTGCAGTGAAAAAGAGGCACCATCTGAAATTAATGTACCAGAAATAAACACAAATCAAAGGCCTAAGTGAGAAGATTTCAAATTGATTTTATAGTATCGCTACAACATTATCCTAAGGTCTTGCTTTTAAATGTCACAGTTATGGACTCCACTCATCGTGTGGGTTTTTTTTTTGTTGTGGGGCTTTTGGTGGCAGTGGTGCTTATTACATTCAAAGCTGTTGCACGCCTACAATTGTTCTCATGTAGTTAAACCCTTTTTTTTTTTTTTTTTTTCCCCTCATTCAGGCTGTTGGGCAATCGCCGGAAACACTTTTTGGAAGAGTTGAGGAGAGGTTATTGGACGTGGGCCCAATGCTTTTGGAAAAACAGAGAAGAAAATATGCAAAATTCATGGAAGAAAGACAAGCAGATGCTGCTTGAAAAGATGGTTTTATTCTTGTGTCAACAAATTAGTACTCGAGCAGCCAAAAAGCCCACACAGAGGTAACATAAGCAAACGTGTCCTTAAGACATTCAAGAGAAAACACAAACACTCCCTGTAGGATCTACACTAGCAGGCATGCCACTAAGACCCTACTTTGCAATGCACTTGAGACCAATTCCTATAAATGTTGGACCAAGGCAGTGGAAAGGTTGGGTATAAAGCAAAGCCAGGCTTGAACTTCTGCAACTGATCTATATCTTTGAACAAATCCTTGTATTTAGAAGCAATTCCAAGCCACTTTCCACAAAAAACTTTGGCTTGAACAACATTCATTTCACTTCTTTCAATACTTATTCAACGTTGCAGTCAAGAACTAATTCATTTAGTCTTCCTCACAACTGTCTGGGAGAGGAATGGACCTCCAAGTGATATAAAATGAAACGTGACTTCCACAACTCTATTTCCACCAAACACAGGGTCTAACTTTCTTTCTTAAAATCCCTTTATTCATTTTATTTTCCTACCTTCAAGCCCCTATCTCCGTATCTTCTCTGACACCTCTGCCCAAATTTTACATTTCTTGGCTCAAGATTTTCACAAACATCCGGGTTGGATGTTTTTTCTGTAGGACTTTAATAGAAGTTCTATTCAGTCTTATTGAGCTCTATCGAACCTTCCCATCCTACACTTCCATCAACTTTCTTGCTTTCTCCCCCCCCTCCTAACTCTTACCACATGTTGTAAATGCATGTGTCAGACAAAGCTCCTTAAGCAGCAGGGAGGAGAGGGAGGAGGTAAGCAGAGTTCCTCTATCAGCTAATAGAGGGGCAATTTCCCTGACTGCCCATTCCATATTCCAGTGCTACATCCCATAGCACCAGAGAATGGCAGCAATACAGCTACACCCATTAAATAAAAGTCCTGCCAAGAGGCTGAAAATTAAGGGCCCACAAGAAGCTCATAAAAGCAGTACCAAAAAAAAAGTAGAACTTGCTCATTTATTGGCCAGTAAATTTGTAATGGGTCATGTCTTAAATGACAATCAGCTGATGGTTTTAGATGCAAAGGATCCTGGATGATCTCAAATCAATGCCATACATGAAGAGTGAAGATAAAGAAAGCCTTCTGAACCGTGTCACACTCCTACACTGAAACATGGCTTAAGGCCACAGATTGGTTTCTATCTGCTCCCTCCCATCACATGTACTGTTTCCTTCACTTAACTTGGTCCTGCACTCTGTGACACAGAGGACACCTTTCAGCAGCACGGCCGAATCACACAGGCTTTGATCATGAGTGTTGCCACATCTGACAGGATATTTGACATTTCAAATCCTAGCTTGCCCTGGGTGATGGGCTCTCCTTGAAAATCCTGCAGCACACAATTACAGAGCGATTGATCACTATCAGAACTCACCGAGCAGCTGGCACTGTCCTTCTTGAAACAAAGGTCCCTATTCTCAATATTGCATCCATACAGAATACTTTAAAACTTTGATAATCTACATATTCTGCAATACCAACTGGGAAGGAATAACAGAAGTCAACTACACCTATAATAACACTATTTCACTGTCTTTATCTGAGGTCTTTACGTTTGTTTTAGTATCTCTCTTTGCCAGATATGATAGAGTATGTTCTTACTTCACACTATGTGTTATTTTTTTTTTTACTCCTTCATGCCACCTTTTCATCCATTTCCATTCATACAACATTCCCTCTTGGATGAAACCCACAGACCATTATGCAATAAGCATCTCATCAAAAGCTTCAGGCTAGGCAGGATTTTTGTCCCACTCATTTCCCCCCACATGAACACGTTTCAACTCCCAGAAGCACTTCTCAGCTATGCCTTCACATATTTGTATATATTCCATATATAAAGTTATCGGTGTTTAATTTCAACCGACATCTAGTCCATTCAAGTCAGTACCATTGAGGTGAACGGACAGCTCAAAGGTCCACAGGTTAAGTGCACGTAATGATTTTTGGATTACAAGATGTAATTCAGGTGATATTAGTTACCACAGCAGTCAGAAAATCCCCAGGAAATAGAATCATCCGGATGGATTTCCTGCAGAGCCAGCTCAAATATCTCTGCATCATATTTGCAAGCACTGATAGATCCAGGAGGACTTACTAACTTAGTTGTGTACCACACAGAAGACACAGAGCGGGCATAGGTCCAGTGCTGGACTGTCATGTCTGGCCAACCCTGTATCCAAGGCAGTATTGTCCTTTCTGATCTGGAAGAGCTGGAAATTATGATGCAGAAGAACACAAAACTCTGCCTGGAACCAGTGCAGACGTGTAAGCAATGTGTTTAACACTGCCTCCAGCTCAATCCTTGGCCCAGCAGGGTTTCTGAGCTCTGTGCTAACGGAACAGCTTACGAACAATCCAGATAAACCTCCCTTCACAGATCTGAGAAAGAACCACAGACAGCACTATATTAAAAAGACAAACTGCCAATTCCTTGATTAAATGGGAACACAAAACATGACACTGAAACGCATCCAGCAGCAGGAGCTGCCCAAACAGCTGGCTCCACTACTTACCACCTCTCTCCCTGAGGCTACAAGGCAAGAAGGCTGCACAGAAAGAGCCCAAAAATGTGTTGTTGGTTTTTTTTTTTGCTGCTTCTAGGACATTGGTGTTTTTAAAATACATATATATATCTATTGATGAACTACTTTGTCATTGTTAACAGCGTTGCTGACAAACTCACAGCAGGCCCACTGAGCGGAAGACAGCAGCACGTCTACTGAATGCCTCTTGTAGCTGAGACATGTGCTCTGAATTAGGCAAGGTGTGTAAATTATGACAGCCGGAGCTCTTCAGAGAGTGCCCAGGTCTGAAGGATTCCAGCACTTTTGTTGTTGCTGCTGCATTTTTCCCTAGTTCTTCTCTCAAAAGAAACCTTTCTCCTTGGAGAGAGCATTAACAGGCTCCAGCTCCTCAAATGTCATTTGACAGAAATAAAATTGAAACGCTAAAAAGAAACTCCAGTTTCCTTTCTTTCTTGCATTCGTTATTTTATTCTCTTTAACTACACCTAACCTCAGAGGAGAAACAGCAACAGCTCTGGGCTGGGGGAGGAGAAAGGATGAGATAGGCAACAAAATGCATGGTTTTTCTGGCAGAAAATCATGCATGAAAGCAGCAGCCTGATAACACCCAGGAAGACCTCACCAACAACACAGACCACCAGGTGGGTCCAGGGATGTCCAACCATCACAGCATCACTCCAAGTCACATCACCATCATCACCATTGGAAGGAAGTTGGGTTACACTGCACTCAGTCATTAAAAACATAATGCTGGAAGACACTTAAAAAGGTCTTGGGGTTCCTCTTCCTGCCATCATGCCCAAGCACACTCAGAGCACTGAGAGACCTTTCCTTGAATACCCCAAACAGCTCTAGCATAGGTTCTCATGGTCTACAGGCTTGCATTCCAAAGGCATGGATCAAAGTCTGAATCACAGATGAACGTTGGCACTCTGACGTTGGCCACTTTACACGTTCAAAAGCAAAACCCATTAACCTAATTTGAAGGTGGTAAATAAAAAGGTTCTTAATTAAGAAAGACGTCCTGAAAGCAGCACACAGCCAGCCACACGATAAGCCACTCATGAAAGAAAAAAAGTAAATACACTTTTCACATAATGTTTTTTATACTCTGAAAGATGCTAATTGAATTCATTGGAGAAACACCATTAATCAATCCCACCCTGTCTCCCACACTTTTGTCTTTCTTTTTTTTTTTTCCTGCCTGCGGATTTCAAGACCTTTTCAGATACTCAACCAAAAAAAAAAACATCTGAAACTGTTATCACAGTTATCTCCATTATTAGTTATGCTCCTTCCAGGAAATATTTTGACCTCAAGTACTGTAACACAAACGCTCATCATCATCTAAGCATTTCTTGGCAGGGAAAAAAGTGTTGTTGGTTTCTTTTTTTTTTTTCTCCCCCCTTCCAATAATTGAAAATACACTTTCTAGTCTCAAGAGCTTCTTGCTGAGAAAGGAAACTTTGCATAGAGTCTAAAAATTAATGGTTGCAAACAACAAAAAAATAAAGCAGCAACCAACTTTCCAATCATTGTTAATCACTATAATTATGATGCACTTGATCTGAAGTTTGCCCCACATCAGCCCAACTACAGGGATATTGTTTCCTGAAAAGAAAAAGACTTAATGAAGGATTTAACAAAACAAAACATCATTTCCTCTTTCTGTTGAGCTGGACCTCATGTTTTTTGGCTCTGGAAATGTTTGTGCCTCTGTTCCTTTCAGCGTGGCAGTCTGTGGGAGGACCAGGGGGGGTTTTGTGTGCAGAACTATAATCACGGTCATTCAGTCCCATTCTGCTGCAACGCTCAGAAATGTCCTCATTTTGAAATAATTAGTCCTTTATTGCAGAGAAAATTAACCAAATGAAACTTTATCAGCTGTTTAATTAATACTCAGCTTGCCAGTGCTTTTTGCCAGAGAGTGTTGTGTTGGACTTGTTCATCCCTCTCCTAGTGTGAGCAGCAAGCTCCAAGCACCAGCTCGTGTCCAATGAGGTACATCAGCTCATGCTGAGATGTCCTTAGAGAAAGAGTGAAGGAGGAGATGTGTAACTGAGGGGACTAACATTCATCAATTGAGATGGCTGGCATCAGCCCCACAGCACTCCAGCCACTCTGATTCACCTGGTAAAGGAGTCCCCCCCCCCTCCTGCAGTCAGCCCTTGAGCATCACCTGAGTCACAGGAACCTGGAGACCTCCCCAGACCAGTGACTCAGACACAGGACACTCCTTCCAATACGACATGATCTTATTTACAACCTCCTCTGTTCCAGGTCTGAATGCATCAGGTACACCCACCTGGGAACACTGAGTCACTCCTCCTTTGAGATGGAACCACAGAGCACTGAGGTCTGACAGCAGAGCGGTCTGAACCAGCACTGATGCACTTCCCCTGCTTCCCAGGCACAAACAGATTTGGGGGGATGACTTCTTACAGCAGGAGGTTCACAGTGCATTCACATCCTTCCTTCTCAAATCACATCCTGCCTTTCCTGACACAACAGATGGGCTATGGCATTCCTACCTGCTCACCAGCACAGTTTGCAAGTCCCCAGGAACATCTCCAGCACCTTTTCAGCAACCATTTCCAGTGGCTTCCTTTACTGCTCACTGCAGCTTTAAGCCCTAGGACATTGTGGTTTACCAACCTCAAGAATCACACGAAACAAGATAAAGCTTCTCATATGTTCCAATTGCAATTAAAAATAATAATAATAAAAAGGATGCTTTCATATTTTTATTTCACATCTTTTCTTCCTCTTTGTTAACAGAATGCTTCCAATGGAACACAATCGAAATTGCTTAGAGCAACTGAAGCTAGCAAAGACCTAAGACATTAAATAACTGGGTAAGATCAGAAGGGGAAGCTGTATGAGATGGTAAGATGACTGCTGTGCTATTCCTGGCCTCTACTCCTTGAGTTATTCCAAAACTTCCCCTGCTAGCAGTGACCAGAACTCCCATCTCTTCAGAGAGCAAGGCCACATCCTATAGAATTAATCTTAACAGCCAGACTTATAACATTCACCCATCATGATTCTTATTGAACCTATCTGCGCTGCAACCACCTTAATGCTAAGAGGAAAAACACAGAAACCGACACCAGAAATGTTGTAACGCCGAGCCAGTGGTCAAGTGGGCTCGTGCAGAAGGAGGCCAAGCAGCAGCTTCACAGGGGGAGCTGAAAAGAGCTCAGCTCAGCACTTCTTGCTGGCACTGGTTCATGAATCACAAGAAGGCTGCTGAGAACCAGCACTGAATATTATTGGCATTACACAGCCAGGAGGAAGGGAGCGGGGGGTAGAGAACGGTTTAGAAAGTGAAATGGGAATGAGACAGCCCATTCAACAGATGGGTTATCGGTGCAAAGGGGAGGAAGGAGTCGTTGGGCNCCTGCTCCAGGCTGCAGAACAGCACCAGATTTACCCTTTTTTT
Source organism: Odontophorus gujanensis (assembly GCA_013399175.1). Taxonomy (NCBI): domain Eukaryota; kingdom Metazoa; phylum Chordata; class Aves; order Galliformes; family Odontophoridae; genus Odontophorus; species Odontophorus gujanensis. Next base: position 31,628 of record VXAB01003367.1, on the reverse strand, counting down.
TCCATGCAGTCCCCCCCCTTGCACACACACACACAAAAAATAATTACACAGCAGCAGCCCAGTAAGGAAAGCAGCAAGCCAAACAGCTGCTCCCGGTGCCAACCGAGTTCAGCTGCAGCTCCTCCAAAACTCCCAAATATTTTCTGTGACCTTTCATCTTACAAATTAATTTGCTTCCAGACGGCAGCCAGCTCCTTTTGTACCTGATGGCTTCGAAGCGCTGAACTCGTCCAAAAAGATTTAAAAGGAAGAGAAATGGAGAAGCTGCATGCACTCCTGATATTACTTCACCGGAGGGATTTCTTTCTTTCTTCAACTCTGGTCTCAACTTTAAAAATAAGCCATTTTTATTACCGTTTCCCCCCAAAATTTGCTTTCTTAAAAATGAGAAAAGGATCTGCAGCGTTTCCCCTGTCATTTCAGTTAATAACATGTTAACAAATGGGGGCTTGGAAAAAAATTAAAAAAAAATCAGGTCAAACTGATCACTGGAGGCTCTCATAGACACATTTATACATTCGTATGGAGAAATTTCACTGCTATAAGCTCAACTGTAGACACTCTCATAGATCCCCAAAAGCTCATACAGCTGACAGCAGAGCTATCACTGATTAGATACACAAGTTGTGCCCTCTCACATGTCGTGCTCCTGTTTTTAGGAAACAAAGAGCCCTTACTAGTGGCTGTCTGCTTCTTTGGGAAGAAGGGAGAGAATAATTCTGGTTATATTTCTCAATCAGTCTGCTGGCTTGCACACAAAGCACTGAAGCAATTACACCAGCTAGTACGGTAGAGGAGAGATTTAGCAAACATCATTAATGTTATTATTCATTTCCTTAATTCATTTCTTTCTCCTTCCATTCCCAGAGACATCACACCGTGGACACAAGGCGTCCCTCTGCTAGCGAATGCAACTCCCATTAATGTTGGACACCTGCCTTCGGGGAAGCAAGGCACCAAGTTACAGCAGGGGAATGTATTAATAAAATACAGCGAGATTCCTCAGTTGGGCCACAGTGAGGAGAGCACCGGATGTCCTAATGGAGATAGAAAGACCTAACTTCTATGATTCCACGATTTCTTCGACAGATTCGACCACAAAAATGAGGATTCAAAGAGAAAAAATGCCGTAAGCACAGCTGAGCAGTGATGTTTAAACTCTCTTTGGACACCGACAAAAGATTACTTACACTGACTCCATCCTCTCTCAGGAAAAGAGCTCACTGGTGTTGCGCAGTAGGTGATGATTTGGCTCTAATTCCTTAAATTCAGAAGCAACAGGTAAGAAAGGGCACCACTGTCATAAGACCCTAAGAGCCAGTGCTCTCAGTAATGTGAAGTTACTGCAGTCTTCAGCAGTTTTTTTCCAAGTTAACTATCAGACTTGGATTCTAATTTCCTTGACAAACTCAGGCAACACTGAAAATCTCAGTCTAAATACTGATTTGAGAGCTAAAGCTTTATATAAATCTTCTTTTAACATTCAGTATCTTGGCCCCTACACAGCCCAGCTCCAAAGAAAGTTCCCATTTGCTGACTAAGAAGCCGTTGCTGCCGGTTGCAGGCTTCGAGATCCAGCCCTTCAGCACTGCCACAAGCACACAAATCAAAACCATCCCCTCTGTCCCTGCAAACAGCTTGAGATGATCTCCTCGCCGTTCAGACCCCGCCAGCTTTTAGCACTAGGATTTCTGATGCGCGGTGGGAACGTCTCCTCCTGGCCCAGCACAACCACGCTCTGCATTAACGGCACTGCTCAGCAGCAGTGAAGTGAATTTGCATTCCAAGGTGAAATCTATTAAGGGGGAAAAGATGAAGGGCGAGATTTCGGCGCAGACAAGGAGATCAGATAATGACATCACCATACACAATGCAGGATATGGTTACCATTTTAAATGGAACTGTTTGTTTATTCTCTCTTCCACCCACTCACAAGTACACGAGGCTCTAGATATCTGCATGATATACAGAGGTGAACAGCAGGGGTAAAGCTGCTGGGTGCTCCAGGTTTAGCTTAGATAAGCATCCAGCTGAAGCCTATGAGGCTGAAAAATCAAATGGGAAATCTCCTTGATATAGACTCTCTCTCCTTTTTTAATTGGATCTATACAAGTTCTCCCTTCCTGTTTCTCTAAGCACGTTTCCAGCCATTTAGCTATAGTGCTTCACTCACTAAGTGGTATATGCTCATCAGAAGAGCTCAGTCCGAGTCTAGGTCACAGACACAGACAAAAGCTCAAAACCAAACTCAACCACGGAGTTCAGAGACAAACAGGAGTGCTTCGCTACCTTGATGTTCAGAGCAGATCCTACTCATGCAGGCTGAGAGCAATGAGCTGAGGCAATTAGCAAACGCTGGTTCCACTGCACCAGTAGAGGGAGCGAATCCCAGCATCAACGAGTTCTGCTTTGCCTTCTTTAAACCTAACCCTTTCCTTCCACTCCACGTATTAACCTCTCAGGATTCCTCCCCCTCTCCCCTAACAAACCCTAACACAGACAAACCTGGAAATGTGACCAAAACATGACATAACCTTCACGGAAGAGGAAATATTCAGCAGCCAGAGGTTCAGCTTTCCCCCTTCCTGCTGTCTCATGTCACCAGACCATTAGAAACGGCACTGCCATGTTTCGAGTCACACCATTTAGATCTCTACTCCACCCTCACCCCAGTACCAGGATACTTCAACCTGAAAGCCTTATTTTCTTCTTACAGTTACTAGTTCCACCCATAATGCACACATTTCCTTCTTGTCTATGATTTAAAGAAAACATTTGAAATGGGAATTCCTTAGTGCAGTTACTCTTCTGACTCCCTGTTGACTTCTTCAGGCCTTTTTTCCAACTTTCTTTTTGGAAACGTTGAGAACATTCCATAGTAAAAGTCAGAAAGAGGCTGTGTGCTTGGACTTTTAGCCCAAATGAAGTGTTTCTCAGATTTTAAGTTCTCCAGAATGGGATTCAGGTTTGTGTATTTTGCATGCAGCCACCTGTACTATCCAAGGAAAGCAAACACCCTTAATTCTTCTTTGAAAAGGAAACAGTATGTCCATATATTCACATGCATATAGGTACATATATGTACACATGCACAGAAGTAATTCAAAACACTTCCACTGCTTTCTCTATAAGCACTACCACAGAAACCCTCGTAGTGGCTTAGAAATTTCTTTAGCAATAGGTAAACTCATTCATAAGGATTTGATATCATGAAAAAGCAGCAAGAGATAAAACCCTAAGAATTAGCCATAACATCAAGACAGTGGAAAAAGCAGTCAATGCTGAGACCCCCTACAAAAATGAAACATTATGTTCATTTTTGCCTGTCTGATAACTGGTCTTGTATTCTTATTCCAGATTTTACCATTCCCATTAACTAAACTTGCCTCTCCAGGTTCTTCTTCTACCCTTCAGCCTCCTGCCCCATTCTACTTCTTCCCTCATAGCCCAATTTCCCAAGACATTACAGCCAGGTATCTTTTGTTTAGTTACCCATACAAAACAACTGAAGACTGAAAAAGGAGAAGAAAAAAAAGCACAGTGTGGAGACATGAAATTCATTACAGAACTCAATGTTAAATAAAGAGAAAACCTACAGCATATTTAAAAATTAGTATATTCTTAGTCATGAGAGTACAGCACACGGGACCTGTGCTTCTCCAGCTTTTCCAGGCAGTGAGTGGGCTGACATCTCTTCTGGATTCCCAGTATGCCCTCTCCTTACTGGTCTGAAGAGCACCAGTAAGGCCCAGAATGACCAAATCGGGAACAATTAATCAGATATATTTTTTCTTTTCTTTTTAAGCCATCCTTTCACTTCACCCAGCAAGACACAATCTTCCTACAATCACTTCTCTTTGCTGCGGTCTCGCCAAGGGCAATACTGCCTCTTGATAATACAGTCCTTGTCTGCACCTACAGAATTAAGAGAGATGCAAGGGAATTGGGGAGCTGGGGGGAGATGGTTTCAAACCAAATGAAGCACCGTGCAGAGCAGGGGGCGGCGAGATCAGAAAAAACTTCTCCTCTCTGATCCATACTATAGATCTTGCCTCCCAGTTTCCCACATATATGTAAGTCCCCCTTATGTCAGCACTGTATATCAATGGAAAAGGAAAATTCAAAATAGCAGCAAGGAGCCACCTCATTTACAGTAGAGATGGATTAGAAAGGTCCACAGCCCTGGACACCATATACATTGGCTACAAGATTGGTTTTTTCACTCAGAGAGCCTCAAATCTACACCAGGCAGAGCAGGAAGACCTTCCTCATGCGAAGTTTAAATTAAAAGGCATTAAGAATTGTTAAGAATAGTCATTTCACTTCCATCATCTTCAGCAATTAAGCTAAGCATTCCATGCAGTCACGTTGCCCTTTAATTTTGATTTGTTTGTTCCCTGTCCACATGTTAACTCCAAAAATTGATTTTAAAAATTAAAATGATTGTTACAATTTGCTTAGCTTAATACAGAGTAAGACCGAGGTCCCCTCATGAATGCTACTGCAAGTGGCAACGTAGCCTGACCCTTACTTCTAATCCCCTGTAAATTCACCCAAAAAGTCATGAACTACATAATATTAGTTCTTACAGACTGACATATTTCCCTGATCTTTCATGAGCCACATGGGGAAACAGTTTTCGCCTGATCTGAATGAAGAAGAAAAACAGTGATCCTAATCAACCGTTTACCCTTAGTGGCTTCCCTAAACAAATCTGGGAAAGAGCTTAAAGGCTTGGGAATATCCTCGACCCTGCTTGATGCACTGTAATAACCCTACCTAATTATACTGATATAAAAACTAATTGGAAAGATAGCAAATGTCAGGGTAAGATGCAAATTGTAGGGTGTTAATTGCTGAACAGGTGCTGGAATAGAATTAAATGAGCATCTTGATTAGGAGAGTGGAAAAAACAAATGTGGACCCCGAAATCAAGTTGGCCACGTGAATTATTTAGCAGCCTCCTTGTACCAGCAAAAGGTCATGTTGACGTGACCTCTGCTTTGTGATGGGTGGGCTGACAAAACAATAGTGAACTCCAGGAGAAAACATGGCTTAGGAAAGAGATGTGACTACACAACATAGGAAATTTTCAATGGGATGAGGGAGGAGCTTCTTTTATTGGCGGACTTCTTGGTGGATAACGCTAGTGGGAAGTTTTCCATACAGATCATGGCAATGATACAGAGCTACTCATCCTAACGATGCAGGAGGGCCCAACATGGGCCCAACCAAAAAAAGACTGAAGGCAGGCTTTTGTGTTAGCACAGCACTTAACAGGATTTTCATCCACAATCAGAAGTTATTCAGTGACACTACTACTGCAGTAAATTATTGCTCACGGGGGTCCTCAAAAGCCATCTCAAGTTTCAGCTACCACCCAATGACCAGCAAACAGCTACGATCAAATAACACCAATTAGTACCAGCAGTCTGGAAATATGAGATCCTATCATTAGCAGTTACAGTTGGGGCACAGAAAGAGAATCATATTCATGAAATGCTTAATCCAGCTTCAGTTTTCTCAAATTTTGAATCTAGGACTGCATTTTTGGGGTGAAAAAACAGAATTATCAGAATTTTGCAACAGCACGCTGGGGCAGAGTAAGGTTTTAAGGAGAAAATCTTTTTCTCCTTCTTTAAAGTGGTTTCAGCAACTGATAGAACCTACTGAAGTGCTTTTGTTAGCTAGTTCTATAAACTTCTTCACAATATATCACATTTTTTCAAACAGCAGAGTGGCAGGGAGAAAGTGGACTTCTTCCATCAAGTTCACATAATAAATATATCTCAATGGACAACAGCAACAACTGTGTTGTTTTAGGAGCAGTTTGAGACCCACTCTACGGCCAAACTCCAGTCCAATAGGCGCTGTACAAAAATCAAAGCACGAGAAGCCCCACATTGCAGAGCTTCCAATCTAAACAGAGAAGATGAAGAAGGAATGACTGAAACGCAAAAAAGATTGGCCAAGTGTCCCAGGCAGTCTTCAGAAGCATTCAGAGCCTGAAAGGGATGTGAAAATCAATGTAAACAAGAGCCCAATTTAAGTCTTTTAATAGTGCCAAACCGCAAGGAAGTCATAGCATAAGACCCAGATCTTGGGTTTTGACACATACGAACGTTTTCTCTCCTTTTAGGAAGCACATTCCCAAATGCTCATGTAATACACTGACCTATGCTCGCCTCTACACTAGTTCTTCACCAAATACATCTCTACTGTTAATCCAGTTTTCTGGAAGATCCAAGCACAAAGCTCATAGAGGCAATGCTTCCAACATCGCTCTGACACCAAGTAATGGATGGAGGTAAGGTAAGGTAGCAGTGAGAAACAACCACCTGGGCTTAAATGCAACTTGCACAAGCTGTCAGCCCAAGTCAGTGACAGAGGGATGTGCTGAGCATCCCTTTTCCCCACCCAAATGTCAGAATATTCCATGAAGACACCCACAACAGTGTGGGGAAGAACAGCACTGAGATCTCTTGCAGCAAGAAAGGCATGCTTAAGACTGAAAACTTCAATTTCTGTCACTAAGGCCTGAAGTTCCCTCTGTATCTGGAGGATATGATACACCATGGGTGACAGGAGAATAGAGCAGGTACCACACTGCAAGTCTCAGTCTCCTGGGATAAAGCCACCAATTCATTATCTGCACACTGTCCTTCTTGGGGCCTCTACTGCTGGAAACTGATAGAACCTATCACCTTCCATTCTGCAGACTTCTATTTAGTGCTCGCAGTGTGGGCTAGAAGCAGCTGCAGGGAGAAACAGACTCAGTTAATTTTTCAAGTTCAGATCCTTATGACTTAACAGGGAAAGGCTGCAACTCAAATAGAGTTGTTTCTCCAATGACTTCAGCTTTAAGTGCTGCTCGGGACCACTGTCAATATGCAAGGCACATTTGAAACGTTGTGTCTGAGGGCATAAAGAAGAGGAAGACAGAGAGACTCCATTTATGTAGGGTTAAGCTAAACACAATCTTGGTAGTCAAAGTCTGCACGCAGGGGGGATCACAGCTGTGCTTCAGGCTATTCCATGCAGCTATGTACAATTCCTGTGTTAAAACCACCTTACGTTGTTCTTTGCCAACACTGTGACTGTCCCAAAACAGCTCATGAAATAGCTCTAGATTTCTTACAGACAGAGAAGTAACTTGCAGCAAAATACAGGAGATACTTAAATACATACATTAAACCTTGCAGAGAAATAAAACTTTACCCAGATGTACAGTTGAAGGTAATTTTGATAGGCTACCCCAGATCTAAAGTAGAAGAATATTACTGAGCTCATAAAAACATATTCATAAGCAAAGAAGCATTTAAATGAAGGTTGAAGTAGTAACTCATTTAAATCCTCTTGACGTGCATTTCATTGATATGTGTGTATATGTACGTAAAATATAATACTTAGTTTTGTATCTCCTCCCTACATGCCAGCACATACCACAAAGACCTTGGCCAACCAGTCTCCCTTCCCCATTTTTACCTTATTCTTGCTGCTTATCTCTTCCCCAGCCTCCAGATACACCCTACCTACTGTCAGGTGTTCACCTTTCAGCCAAGGCTCCATTCCAGTACAGAATTCCTCACCCAACATCAAATCCTACTTCTTTTGACCAGAAGTATCATTTCCCCAAACTACAAGAGCCATCAAGAGGATGCTTCCACACCAAGCACCATATATATCCAACACTACAGGAAAGCCTTAGCTGATAAAAACCTGCCCCAGCCGCACGACACTCCACATTAGCCAAGAATCAGAATCTATGCTGCTCTAAAGTCAGCTTTGATCTCTGCAAATAGGGAACACGGAAACAGTGCTCTCAAGCAGAGTAAAATAGCCATCCAACATAGGAGTGTGGAAAATGACAGTTTTAGCATATCTTCACAGGTTTTTGCCTGCACAGAAGATACTGAAGGAAAAAACCAAGAGGAATACAGTTGTTTCATCCATCAGTCAAATGGTTAAGTTCGCTGCTCCAAGAAGGGCAGCTCTGTTTTCGGCAAGTTATCGGGCAGGGCTATCATCCCACTTGTGTTGCTTGGCTAAACAGAATGAAGCAGGGACATTTTCTGAAAGCACTGAAGTAAAGCTAGAAAATGAGAGAAGCAGATGTCCTGAAGGAATGCTGGGAAACGCTTGAGATAAAGGGGAAAGGAAAAAAAAAATCCCTTTAACAAAAACGTCCCAGAGGATTTTTTTTTTTTTTTGAGGTTCTGTGTCAACAAGTGACACTGACACAACACTGTATACTTTTCTCCCCTCTTTAACAGACGAATTTTGACTGACCAGATATTTTGTCAAACATCAAGCAGAATGATTTACACTGGCATGAGTTCGACCTTCAGAGTCATTATTTTCCTTCAAGGTACTGAGCACCCACGTTCTTAATGAGAATAGAGATTTAAGAAAACATCATTATTTGAGCAGTTAATCGTACTCCAATTCAGAATCTAGCACAGTCTAGTTTGAGGTCCCAGTGAAATCTCTAGTAGCAAGGAACTAAAGGATCAGTTGAAGCTGCCCATAATAAGAGCTTAAGACAGCCCCAACAATGGCACATGGGAAGGCAAACCTCTCCAGTGTTACCAACTATCCAGAGCAATAGCCAGGTGTTGTTTTTTGGGTCTCAAATTTACATGAACGTGAGAATCCCATTCTTCTCGTAAAGGGAAACTGAAAACTGTGACTTCTTATCAAAAGTTTTCACATGCCAAACAAGCCAGATGCTGAGAGGGGGTCTTCACAGTTCTATTAGTCATTTCAGAACTGAGTTTCAACAAAATATTTTGTGTGCATGCTTCTTGATACTGATGCTAACAAATACCAAGTGCTAATCACTGTGCTGAATCAGGACCCATTTGCTGAAATAGTTTATCAACATTGCATAAGAAAACCACATCCCTTCAAAAATAATTCAACTCAATTTGCATTGGCATCAACAGTCTGGGTTTGGAGTCCAATCTCTTCATGGCATCAGCTAGTTTCATCTGTTTGCTGTCTGTTTGCTTTCGACTGCTTTAACCACCTCCACAATTATGCTCCCTGTGCCACTTCTTTTTAAACACTCGCTGATCTTTCTCTAAGATTTGGCTTTTTGAAAAGGAATGCATATGCAGACATCTAACACGACCGTGCCTTGCACAACTGTGCTCTTGCAACATAGCTCAGGGGTACAGAGCCATAAGAGCAAGGCAATTATTTCCTTCCTTTCCGATACAAGTCTCGTGCACAGAGCTCCCAAGATCAAGACAAGAACCCAGAGGGAAAATATGGTAGCAGAAAACTTTTCCCCTGGAGCAAAGAAACAGACCTAACTAGAGCAAGCGAGCCCCTACAACAATCAGACTGGAGGAGAAAAAAAGCAGTTCAGTGGTGCAGGCAGCAGTAACAATGGAAAGCACAAGCATGCAGACGTGATAGCACATCCTGGGGAGAAGGTGGGCAACTTATTCTGATGGTGCCCTCCAAGAAAAGGGAACAATCCGAGCAGTAACTTCCTAGTTGTCTAAAGAGCCTGAATGCTGAGAGGACTTGGGGCAATTGAGGATGTCATTTTCACTTGCTTGAGATTCATGTTTCCAGTCATATTACTTGCTCTATTCTTTTTTTTCTTTAAAGGGAAGAAAAATCCACGGAGCAGGGATTTCTGCCTTCATGCCAAAAACTGAGCAGAGGGATAAGGGCTCAACATTCCAGAAGCTGCAGAGCCAGAGTTGCTTTGCTCACTAATCACTCCAGGCCATGCAGGTACGAGGTTAGGATGCTGTAAACCCAGGCTCTTAGAGCCCAGACATCCTAGAACAGAAGTGGGTTAGGGCCATTCCTTCCACTTTGCTAAAGGATCTTAAATAAGCAGAGCAACAGGAACCTGACAAAGCCAAAAAGAGGATGTTCGAATACTGCTTTTCTTTCCTGGAAGAGCAGATTTCTTTTCATTCCTCATGAGGTTTTGTTTTTCTTTTTTTTTTTTTAAATGAGTTTCCCTCACCCCCACCTCCAGTGAAAATAATGTTTTAAAATAGGCATTTATAATGTTAAGTTCATTTGTTTTTAACTATTCCAGTGGAAGTGGTTCTGTGCGATGCAGTCCCATCTTCTGAAAATGGCTCATATTTGGACCTTGGGAAAAAATGGGAGGCACCCAAAATATTTGTCTGCTTTTGGATTTATTACAGAGTATGTGGCAAGAAAAAAAAATAACTACCAAAATACTTGAACACAACCTGGCTGCTGCTTCCACTGAAATTAAAGCCAGTTTCAATGTGGATTTCCACAAGAATAAGACAAATCCCAAAACGTATCCCTAAGTAGGAATCCTAGCTGTTGTGTGTGCTGGAATAAATAAAAAGATCCCTCCGACATAAGAAATGCCATCATCTGGTGAGATCAGCTTTATACCATCTCCTGTCAGGTGTGACAGCGCTTGATTGCTCACAAGAGGGACAAGTGATTAAAAGGCACCACAGAGCAATCCATTCCCATTCTGTTTTATTCTATTTTGTCAAAGTAGCCTTTGTAAGAAAGGTACAAATCCACGCAGGAAGGAGCAACTCCTTTTGCCTAATAGGTTCACAAGCCGCTGAGGCTCAGATAAGCTGACTGCTTAAAAACAACTCCAGAGCCACAGTAAAAGATAGAAAATTATTGCTTCCTGTCATGACCAAATATTAAACACAGCACACACCTAATGGCTCTATCACTCCCCAGGGAAGAAGCTTTATGAACAATAAAATCCCAGCAGACTCGCACTGTTTGGACTTAGAAGCCTCATTATAGGCTCACTGATCCAATACAATTTACAAGCTCAATGGACTCTACTTGAAGGAAAAGCCACCAAACATGAAGTTATAAATGGAACGCCCATGGAGCTCTTTATTTGGGAAGGAAATCAGCAGAGGAGAGAAGATGAGAGGGGGAAAAAAAAAAGGGGGGGGAAGGGGTTGAATGACAGCAGCACATTAGCAATCCAAATCAAATAAGAGAGAAATACAGATCACACTTATAGAAAGGAAATGTTTTTGTAGGACATTCTTATTGGACCCAATCTGGAATATACAAAACTTGGATTCCACTCCTCAGTGTTTCACAGAGCTCCTACACTGTGCTGGGTACATCACACAGGGACTTCATCTCTAAGATCACAAGCCCAGCTCCAACTGATTTGAGTTGCAGTTACATACCATGTCCCTTCAACCTAAACATTTCTCTCTTATAAGTGTGTTGGGTGATGATGTTCCGAGTAGGAGAGTCATTTTTTCATGCACTAACAGACACGGCACATTCACTGGGAGGCCTTCTTCAGACGGGAAGGACACACTTGGGAGAGGCTGAAATGCATGTTGGCAGGGTAGAAAAATAGACGAGATCTCACCAGAAACAGATGGTGAGAGAAGCAAGTACACAAGGAAGGAATGGGCAGAAACAAAAGGTTCAAAAGGGAAGCAAGAGGCAGTAACAAAAAAGGTTAGGGCCAGTGAAGTGACAAGTCCATAAAATCAGGTCTAGACAGAGGCCAAGGAGTGGAAAGGTGACAGGGAAGACCATTTTAGGTCATAAATACAGGGGATGCTTGCATTAAGATGCAGATACTCTGAAGTATTGGCACATCCAATGGTGAGTGCAGACAGATTTCAAGAAAAATTGAATCACAGAGATCCCATATCACACACTGCTGCTCCACACACCCAGAATTTCTTCTGTGCTGCTTGCACGGTGCATTTATCATCAGCTCCTATTCCCAGAGGTGCTTTAGTTCATGGGAAACTTATTCCATTCCCCCCTCCAGTACCACCAAACCCATTGAGTCTAAAGGCTCCTCACACTACCTCATCTGTCCTTCTGAGACCTCTTATCAGCTTGCTGTGCAGCCATTTAACCTCCTCACACGCTGGTTGTAAGAACACTGCATTTGCACAGAACAAATTTCTCCTAATTACAGTGGCAAAGCTCCCATTTAAAAGAGAACAAGGAATTTTCCACACCATGTTTTCAGTTTTCCAACATTTTGGCATCATTCAGTCATGATTAACCCCACCCAGCACTGCCAGCATTCCTTATCTCAGCTGAAGCACTATTAGTCCACCAAGACTGGAATTCATCTATGCTTCCTGTCCAAAGTACACTAAAACATCAGAGGAGCTCATCTGATCTATCTAGAGTTGCTAAAACCCTTAAGGTTTTTCTTTCACTGGACTTATTTTCTTAAGGCTTCCAGGCAGTAGTAGCAATAATTAGATTATTTCTTTAAATTATATTACTGTATGTCTAAGCTCAGACCTAACCTATCCACCTTGTGGATCTGAAACCAGACCACGTGCTAGCTGTTCCAGCTATAGGCTTAGTGGGACTCAAGCAACCAACACTCCCACCCATCACATATTCTCCACAATCTCCTCTTCTACCATCACGTTTCCCTCCAACATATCCCAAACGGCTCAGGACAGAACAGCTATGCAATGACCTAGCAGAAAAGAGGTTCCAGTTCTGTAAGCTTCCTAATGAATCTGTGCTTGAAATCAGCAGCGATTTACACTAATCTGATTTACCGTTGGCTTAGTTTCAACAGCAGTAACCTTCAGCCCAAGTGGCAACAACCAACAGGTTGGAGGTAAGGCAACTTAAAGCCCTCCAAAACAATCTCTTCCCTAATCGTAACAGTTCCCACAACGAAGTATTTACACACAATTTACAGCATATGCATCCTTATGTTATCAGGGAAAGCTGGAAAAGAGCACACTTCTTGGTTTGCTGATAGAGAGTAGGCCAGTGTCCAGAAAAATATGGGAGTCTGCAATGCTCCATGGGGGCAAAGGAGCAGAACCTAGAGTTTCCATAGCCTAAACTAGTTTCTTAACCACAAGTCCATCCCTTACTTTCTTAGCATGCTCGAAGAGCTCTTTAGGTTTCTTTTGACTCATCAGCCTCCTGGAAAAATCTGTTGGGTGTCTACATATAGAAAAAAAAAAAAGAACTTGACCACTGACTTTCTCCATTTATAAGCCGAAGTGATTGTGCATATTAAAGATTTCAGAATGCATTGGATGGCAAACTTCTAGGAAAATTTTATGTTGGTTGAAGAGGGGGGAAAAAAAAAAGTTACTCACTAGGAGAACCACTTGTCAAATGGAAATGGCTAGCACGGAGCACTAAGTTACCAACTCCCCACAAGCATCCAGTCTACTAAAAAATTCATAAAGAGACAGATGGCACAACAGCAGCTCTTTGCAGGAGAGCAGGGTTTAGCAGTGAACAAAGGACTTTGACTCCTTAGGACAAGAGGAGCGATCATTGTGGGTTTTGGAGGCTTGGAAAGGGGGATTGGTGCACGTGGGGAGCTGAGAGGGGCTGCATCTATCTGGGGCTCCTACTTTCACACCACAGCAGCAGGTTCAAGACATTTATTCTACTTTGGCAAGCGTACAAGGAGGAAGAATAGAGTAGAATAGAAGTGATCCAACACTGCCATGTATTGGAAACGCTCCACGCAGTAGAAATCTGAGGGAAAGGAAAGAATTAAGACAAAATAAAAGAACACTCCTATTTGCATAGCCAGGGAACTGCTGACACTTGGCATTAATGGGGAAACTGAAACACAGACTTGTGCAGTTTGCTTAAAACGGTGAGACAATTGTGTCAGTGGGAATTTGATAGAAACTGTTCATACAGCTCTGCCTTTAAGTGTTATCCTTTCCCTTAAGGGAATCTCCTGAAGTCGTTTTTCGGATGATTGACATAAAGAGGCAAAAATTGGAAAAGCCAAAGTCTGTACTTTTCTCAAGCCAGAGCCTTCAGGAAAATGCAAGTGACAATGAAGGCCAACCTGTAGGGTGGGCAGGGGGACACAATGCACGAATACGTAAAGCCCAGTGCTATTAAAGTGGACAATTCACACAGAGCACTTCAACGCACAGCATGAAAACTATGGTGGCATAGTCAGAATATTTATACGCCTGGCAAGGGATATATTTCCTAAAGTGAGTTTTAGTGCTTGTGAAATGTGCCAGACAGCCAGCCTGGGAGAGTTCAGCCCTCTGTTTATCTGTACAGCAGGTAGAGCATGAGTATCAGCAGGGAAGAAAACCTCCATCCGTGCTGCCCCGTTTCCATGCTGAAGGGACAGACCCCCACGCTACAAGAATGTAATCCAGTCTCTGTGGCTTCTTATAGAGATGCTAACAAGTGCACCAGCTGTGTACATGGTTTGGGGTATATCTTTAAAAATGGTAATAAAAAGGTCTAAATATTTACAGCGTGAGCCAGCTGACCAATCCTGTAGCTCCCCATCTACCAAACTCACTGTGCCAAGGGCTCAGATGGTGCACGTCTGTGCTGCGCTGCTGACCCAGCTGCAGGTCTGGCCCCATGCCTCCACCCACTGGCTAGTGCATGTCTCAACCCAAAGTACACCCCAGCAGCTCACCCCAATCCCATCCATCACAGCAGTTCCTTGCCCCTCAATTGCAATAAACAGAAGTTGAAAGAAAAACCACCTGATAATTTACAGGGCAATTAAGAGAAGCATGGGTAAACTTCAGCAGGAATCGAACCTAGCATCTTATTCCAGAGGCATATCTGACCTTAATGACCTCTCTCCATCAGTTCAAAGGCAGTGCAGAACTCCAGAGCCTCCATGCACAGAGCTCACACTCACATGCTGCAGCTCTCTCCCAAGTAATTCCACTGCAGTAACAGAAAAGGCTGTCCTGTGCCAATTACACTGTTTCAAGTGAATTAATTTTTTTTCTTAATTAAGTAGAAATTTCTCTTGACAATTTATCTATTATTAGAAGAAAAAGTAATAATAAGCAAATAAACTGATCAGCCAAGAAAGCCACCCAGTTCTCCCCAGTACCTTGGAGGCTGCAAGTCCATGGTAGCTTCTGTAAACTAGAAGGATTGCGAATAAAAAGCAGACAAAATAACCTGTTCTGTAGAACTTAAATCTGAAGAAAACAAAGTGTTAAAAGCAGATATCTAATTTACATTTGGTGGGCAGGCAGTTTACATCCAAACCTGTACGTCTCACCCGAAATGACAGAAAACCTGCAACGAAACGAGGAACTCATTTGCAGTATTCCTGCATGAGATCAAATTTCCTTTCATTTGTATCACAAGGGGAAAAGTAGAAAATTAAATGCCTATAAGTGTGACAAAAATACAGCTTTCATTTGGGAAGTATCATGTAGAAATGAATTACCCTTCTACGTTACTCTCAACTACACCCCATCCACTTCATATCACTGCCTACAAATTCAGAGAAAAATGTTAGCAGGCAAAGATCAGATTGACTACCATGAATGACAAGAAACATTGAGGACTGTTGAAATATTGGTTTAGTGGGGAAATATTAGTGGTAGGTGGATGGTTGGACTGTATGACCTTGGAGGCCCTTCCCAACCATGGTGATTCTTTGATTCTATGAGAAGAACCACTTCAGCCGCAAAGAAAACAACCTATAGTCCCAAAATTATGACTACCACAGATATTAACTTCAAAAGCTAAGTAGAAAAAAAATATAGGAATTTGGATCACTGGGAAATCACCACTTGGATTCACTGAGGGAAGGCAGTAGAACCAGTTTAGCTCTGGTGAATTTTGACCTCCTACGTAAATTCCAAGCTTTCCCTACACATTTTGAGATGTGTTTGTGGCTCATGAGATCTAAAAAAGTTGGAGCCCATATTTTGAGAACATTTCTGGACTCAAGATCCGTCACTGTTTTCCTGTATGTGTTCCAGTGGTCCTTCCAATCCGAGGTTCCAGTGCCAGAACATCTGCAGTAGCAGCATGGGAGGATCTGAACTGCGTCAGTGCAGAGGTGGTGGTCGGAGCCTGACCTGAGTTACACTGGAATTCTGGATCAGAAGAAGATTGCAGGAACACAGATGCTGCAGTGCATCTCACAGACGTTTGCCAGAGGGAGAGGGCACATGGTGAATGTCAGTGGGGAAGCTCCATTTCACATAATGTAAGCATTCGTTTCCAAGAGCAAAGGAAAAAAATAACTGCAAGGGCCTTAAGATCTAAATCTAGTCTGCAGAGCAAAGGTCGCTGCAGAAATGTTTTATTCAGCATAAAAACTTTTGGAATTCATTCAAAGAGTAGGAAAAAAAAAAGAAAAAAGAAAAAACCTCAGCCATGTTGTTAACTGAACTATTTCTTCCCTTCTAAAGAGGGACACAGCTTCCATGGTTTGGCAAACACAAATGAGCTGTGTGCAGCAAGGAGCAGGTAAGTCAGCACAGCAGTCTGAGCATCAGTCTCTGAAAACACTGCAAGTGAGGGAAAGGGAAGAGAAACCAATAAAAGGGAAATCTTTGCCTAATCTGATGCTTTTGTTCATCACAACATCAGCTGGGAGATCGTAACCTGCACTGATGTGAGTGCCTTAGTTACCACAGTGAGGGCTGTACTGTGCATCTCTACCACAGTCAGGAGGGCACTGTCCTTTGCAGAAGGGCAGCTCCTCTGCCATAGAGGGAACCTGCCTGCCCCACTACTTCGACAACAGAGCAGCTTAGAGATTAGCAATCTGGTGACCTGCTGAATCCTTTCTATTTGGTAGGCCACTGCCTTTGTGGGTGCTGCAAGACAATCTTTGAACTCACACAGGCCTAAGCACTACATAGCCCATCATCCTAAAACCAGGTTCCATCTCCAGTCCCACAGTTTAGGACAGCCCCCTACCACAGAGTTTTGCAGGTTTTGGTGCTTTCTGGATCGGGTTTTAACCACACAGGTTCCATCACACAGCTAGAATCACAATGCAGGTGACACTTCTGGAATGCCAGTCAGTTGTCCCACACACTTGCAGTAGGAGCAACGCATATTAATTAACTTGAGCTCAAAGGGAGAACCTAGCACCTTCAGTCATGTTCATAGCTGGCCTCTATTTTACTTCTAAATGTAAGGCCCTGCACGTGGTGTATATTTCACACATAGTTGTCTTTAGAAAAATAAAAAGCTTAAGTCAACAACAAAAACCACAAAACCCACCAACAAAAACCCACCCACATTGCAATTTCTTTTCTTGTTTCACTTCCATTGCATTTCTTATCTGTGGGTCTCAAATCCCACAGAATCACAGAATTGTAGGGGTTGGAAGGGACCTCTAGAGATCATCTATTCCAACCCCCCTGCCAAAGCAGACTCCCTAGACCAGGAAGAAACCATCAGATCCCACATTTCGTATGAGAACAGACAGCTCTAGCTCAAGATGACAAGTTCAGTTAGTAGTAGGAACTACCTCCTTCATGTAACAGCCTGAACCCATATGCCAGGCCATTGTCCTAGGGCATGAAACTTCTCCAGCAGTGAAACAAGCTTCACAGAATTCAAACTTTCAATTGAAAGATTCTCAAATGCAGATTCAGTCTTGATGTACCATTAAGGCAGCCCAAAGATAGTTAGAAAACTCATATGATAACCTCATCTTGACCTTTCCTATCTGCTGTTAGTAGGAAATGGTCCCACCACCAACTCCCATTCACTGACAGTTGAGTTGGCTGGTGTTGTCAGCTTTGGCCCAACCACAACTCATAAAAAAACAAACAAAAAAAGGGGAAATAGTGGAGTACAGAGTGGGAGAAACTCTATCACAGCACCAAACAATTCACATTAACTCCCCAGTGAAAAAGTGAAGGAGATAATTGTAGATCTTCCTTCAATCCAGTTTGGCCCTTCTAGATGCCAGGACAAATTCACAAGAACTATTATGACAAATAACACCTATCAGAATGTAGGCAGGAGATGCCAAACACATACAGACATAGAAAATGAATCTGCAGTCAGTCCACCTCAGCATCAGCTCTCCACCAGCCCCTAATGCCAGCTGCTTCGGGGAGAAGAAACTCTTTAAAACAGTTACCATAGAAAAATCTGCCTGGGGAAAACGATTTCTTCCCAGCTTGTCCTTATTTACTATTCTCCTTCTGGAGATCTTGGTTCACAAGAGCTCTGTTTACTCATATATTTTTTTCTTTCCCCCCTTTTCACTTTGCTGAACTCCAAATCTCAAGACTCGGTCTTCACCAATACCAACAATTTTGAATGTACCCATTTGTGATTGAATGAACTGCTCCTCTCCCCCCTATTTAAGAGAGGAAACCAGGCCTGGACGTGGAACTAAGTCATATATGAAGTTGTTGCATATAGAACTGCTCACAGTCCCCACAGCATTCATTTTAATGCTTGCTAACAAGCTGCATGGCTGCCTTTACCCCTTCCTTCCTCCTTGCGTTTCTTGGGGAATACTGTTATTTTGCAAAAGAATGCTGCTGAAGCCACCAGGCTGCTCTGAGCTTTATCCTCTCCATGATCTGCTTGGATCACACGGCTGGTGAGCAGGAAATACTCCAGATACATCCATGGAATACTCAGTTACAACAAAAATGGTACACATGGAACATAACTGAGAAAATTGAAGTCCATTTTGTCCAAGCCCACGTGGACTGAAGGTAACCAGGTTTTAACAATAACGAAGCGCAGATATCTCCAAACAGCAGACACTGACAGAATCACCAGCCCCTACACACAAGCCTTCAGGAATCGCTTTGTTAAGAAAAATAAGGGATCGTTTCCTACCTGTCGATGATCACGGGGTCCGACGGAGTCTCGTTTCTGTTGCCACAACTTTTCTTCTCGCAGCACCGACTAGAGAGAGGAAGAAGAAGACTGAAAGACTAGGTAGACATTGCAAAGCAGGGAGCTCAGAGTCTCCTCCAAGAAGCTTCAGGACTCAGTGTACACTTGGAAGAACGACTGGGAGAACTCTGGCCACGATTACTGGAAGGGAGAAGAGCTACGAGAAGCGGGTGCCCAAATCCCAGCTGGTTTTGGCCAGAGCCAGGCAGTCAGCTCCCCTCCATCTACTCCAACATTCCCAAAGCAAACACAAGGTGGTCACACTAAAGCACCGCTTCTAAAAGACTTATAAATGATTCACAGATGTCAGTACAACATTACAGGCATAAGTATCACACGTTATGTACCATTAAAAAAAAAATATCCATCCAAAGGTGTTCAAACTGACTGTAAGAAAACAGTTAACTCCTTATATTTCCATTACTGAATTGGTGTTTGTTGAATACCTACAAACTTTCCAGAATCCATATGCTTACCCCCCAAAAAAAAAGCTTCAGCACTGCAAGTGGATCATGTTTAGGATCTGACAAGGCCGTTCACGTTGGCATTTTGTCTTTAAATCCCTTTGCAATTGCTTCAGTGATAAACCATTCCAGTTAATCCTGTATTGATGCACCTTTTATACTGTGCAGCCACCTGCAGGACTGCATAAAAGTTATAACCCCCTCCGATGAGAGGAGCACAAATAAAGCAAATTTAAGGAAGGAACAGAAATACTACATTTACTTCTTTTCTAACAATAATTAAAGAAAACTAAACAAGAACCAGTTTGTTGCTTGATTTGCATGGAGGTACTCACTGATGCAAGTGTTGCTCCCCATACTACCATATACAAAAACAGTGGGGTCTGAATTACTCTGCTTTAAACATTTGTCTTAGAGCAGCACATTTGCTCTGATCCCCCAAATGCTTCAGATTTACCAGATCAAATCTTAAGTTGCATTTCCAAGTTACTTTTCTCACTTCTGCTGAGGTTGTTCAAACGTACACCAATGGAACCAAGAAATCATTCTGATTTTTCATACAGCGAAACAATAGGTGCTGAATAGGTCTACAGAATTGTTCAGTCAGCCTAAACCTAAACCCCACTGCACTGTTTTAGGCATTAGAACAATTCCCAGCAAAGGAGTTGAGACAAGATGCTTGAATTCACTGAAATCAGGATAAAATATGAAGAAGCAGCATTTCTTTTACTCGAATACTCAACTCTAAATGCTTATTTTAAGAACAACAAAAAGAAAAAAACAACAGAAAACCAACCCACACCTCTTTGGGGTATGAAAACCATTCAAATGGGAGCGTTTTCTCCATGAGTTACAGCACAGAAGGAACTTCCCATTTCCATACTGGGATTGCATGGCAAGATGAGATCCAATGGAGCCATGTGAACAGCAGCTCTAACTGTTTCAACATCTCTGCACACTCCCTTTGCCTCCAACCTGCACTTACTCATCAATGCCAGTCCTTTTAAAATAAAAGGAGATGCTAAATATTTAAAAATCCCTGGGGCAGACCCTGGAGCTGCTGTAAATTGTCATAGCTCCATCGACTTTGGTGCAGCTATGGTAATTCACACGAGCTAAGAGTATCTCCAATCCCTCCTACTCTCAACTTTGCTTTATTTAAGAGCATCTTTAATGCAGTTCACCACCTAATGACTGTTCATAGAGAACTGCCTTTTTTTTTCCCCCTCTGTGCTAAAAAGACAGCAGAAAACAGTAACTCAGAGGAACATAAATTTGCCATGCACTTTGACATGCCCAATATTAAGACACACTGGAAATCACACTAGGAACAAAATGCCTTCTGGTTTCTGTGCCACGCCAATAAAACAAGAGGAACTCTCTCATATATATAATTTTAATACTTTAAATTTTTTTTATTTTTAAGACAGTTCCTCTGTCATGCTGCAGTGCTAAGTGAGATAGATACCCTTTAGTCAAGAAACTTCTGCAGATGGTCATAACAAAAGTATATTTGACAGCATTACACCACAGCATTATCTGGGCAGAATAAACCAGCAGCACATTTGTCCATCTCATCCCCTATGCCGTGTGTTAGCATCGTGTTTAGGATGAATTATGTGAGATTGGAGTGCAGTGTGGCTGGGCTCTGAAATAAGTGCATCTTGCTTTACTGCATAGCTGGCACGGTTATCACAGTTAGGAACTATACACTTAGTAATACTTCAAACTCCTTCCTTCTAAAACTGCAGTTTTAAAGTTAAAGTTTACCAAATATTTGGAACATACCTGCATCCTTATCACTCCTTACTCTCGCATAGCACATCTTTGTTACGTTGCTACCATTCATACTTTCAGAGCCACAACAAAACCCAGAGGGGCATAGCACCCCATCCCTCCCAGTGATGGACCAGTTCAGAAGCCTGAAGTTTTAGCAGAACTACCTCTCAGATCTTTAAATCCCCATTCTCTCAACATTTCATCACAGAGCCCAACTCCTAACAGCTCTGCTGGCTTTGTTTTACACGTGCTGCCTAACAGAATCGATTCCTTCCGATTTCAGTCGATGGCAAAAAAAAAAATAAAAAAAAAATCCCAAATTCTGGTGGCTCCAGGATCAAACCTACAGCATTATCTTGGAACAAATTACAGGCACGAGCTCACCAACACTTCAGCTTCTGCTTCCTCGCAGTGTTAGGGACATACCTCCAGAGGTGCAAGAATTCTGGGGGCCAAAAAGACCTTTTCCACACATTTTCTACTGCAGCACTTTCCTATATAACTACCTCTATGGCATCAACAGGAGAACTAAACTCCAAGCAAACACAGAACCCAAAAAGCTCTCACAGACACCACCAGACCTACAACCCCGAGAAGGTTCGGGTCAGAGGCGAACTTACACCCTTCCCCCCCCAAAACCTGACTAAAATGGTTTTAAAATTCAACCCTCAACTTCCCTACCCAACAAACCCAACCCCCCCCCCCCCCCCAAAAAAAAAAAAAAAAAAATCTGTCTCTAATTTCAAACTCAAATAAGCTCGCAGCATGGTGGCCTTTGTTTTGTTTTCTTCTCCCCAACTCCTCCCTGCAATTGCATAACAAAAGTGTCTAAATTCACACCATCTGGCCGATAAAGCCACGGGCCCCAGCGGCCGCCTGGCCCAGCTGATTAGAGCTGCTGTCTGCTCCGAGCCTTGTGGCGAAAGTCACAGCTGTGGGGCTCGCCTGTGCTCAATGCAGCTCTGTTATTAGCCAGCTGTAGACCCTGAGACTACTTCTGTTCGAATTATAATACCTTTTAACCCTCTGAGCATTGAGGGCGTAGGGGGTTTGCCGGCGACAACCAGTTTCCTCTGGGTCGGTAATTGGAAGAAGGGAGGGGAAAAAAAGAAGGAAAAAAAATGAAAAGAAGAAGAAAGGGAGGGGGGGGGAAGTTATTGTGGTAGAGGAGAGCTTTTAGCTCGATTTCCCTCCATCGAGCACTTGCGAGAGATTCGCCCAATAGGAACCGTTCCCGTTGGGTTTTAATAACCCAAAAGGGAAAACAAAACCAAACAAACAAACAAACAAAAAAACACCTTCAGAGCAGCAAATAAATAAATAATAGAAGCTCCTTCTCGTGGAAAGTGCTAATTATTGGGAGCTGAGAGTTTAACTTCCAATGGCTGTGACAGATTGGCGCAGCCGTATCAATATCGAGCCGACTCTGCTGCTAAGCACATGGCTGTCACTGAGTGGGAGATGTGGAGTGTTGGCTCCACTTCATACAGCGAAAAAAATATATATCTGCGTATGTGAATATATATAAGAAAACATGAAAACAAACAAAAAACAAAAAAAGAGGCCTACCTTCAACTAGCGAGGATGGGAAGAAGGGGAGCAGCCAGCCAGACCCTTCTTTGTACAAACAGTAGGCATCAATTTGGACAGCAGAGCGGGTACAGTGCATTAAATTTTTATATACTGTTACGATTGCAAACTGAACTGGGGCTTTAAAAATTGATGCTGCCACTTAAGCAGCACACAATGAGGAACGTTTGATTATCACACTTAAAAAGAAAGGAAATAAAATGTCAAGTTTAACTCGAGTTGGAGCCGTTCCCTGGGTGTTACTCAAAGTGATGGGCGTAATGCCTCTTTGCCATACACAGCATCCTGCTTAGGTGTGCTGTAGGAAATCAAGACCTCTAAAACTGAACACCTTTATGAGGCCACGGAATGCTCCTCATTCTGTGTTTTATGTGGAAAGGACATCCCCGAGTTGTAATTCTTCCTTGGCTAATTGATCAAGCTGGAAAACTGAGTATTGGTTTACATTTGTAGGATGCTACCTGAAATCAAGCCCTGGATATGCTGTGTAAAGATGAACAGCATTTCACACTTGGAAAGCATAAAGAAGCACAGAAGGAGAACAAAGTCCTTTTCCCTTAAAGAAGTGCATCTGATGGGATGGTGTTGGCTGAGATCATTTAAGCTCTGGAACAGAAGCTGTCTCCGAAGAGGAAAAGCAGATAAAGACCACGCGTGCCAACTTGTTTCATTACCACAAACAGAAACCCAACTGCACTGCACTATTCCTCCTCTAACACTCACTCATCACAGAGCGAACTCTCACAAGCAGGAATGTGCATGAGTTCAAATGCATGTACAAGTTCTTGTTGTGCCAGAAGGTAACACACAACCCTTGGCTTTTTGCTGCTGGTCTTTGTAGGGCACACACCGTGTGCATCTCACACGCAACAGACACTGTTTGCACACACATGTGATTGTTGATGGAATGCTGCAGTGTTCATTTACTTAAATAGTGGGAGGGAAAGAGGCACTGTGCTTTCACTCGAATCTTATTCTACTTCACAGATGCATCAGCTATTCCTCTTCTTTTAAGCACTGATACATTCCCTGGACAACTCTGTCCAAATAAGTCACTATTACCACTCTATTAATAGTCACCAATAAAAGAAATAGTCTGTAAAAAAAAAAAGAATTAAAGGCTATTAATATCTCTAATAGTCAGGAAACTATTTTACTAAGTGGCCACGAGCAGCGACCTCAGCACTCCCACCAATGCCATCCATCACAAAACATCTTCAATACAGCTCGAGATCAGTTTTGCTTTTCATTTTATGAAACAGCACTTCACAACGTGACACATTTCAGTGTGAGAACGTTGACTGTTTGCACTGTTATGTTTATTGGGGGAAAAAAAAAACCTAACGACATGAGAACGGGGTAAGGAATAAGTTACCATGGAAGCACCATGGGCGTACATAAGGTGCATGCAACTTCAGGTTTGTACAAATGATATTGAAAACATCCACATGTCACCCTCTAATTTATAGCATCACACATGACAATTGTGTCTTCAATTAGAAGATAGAAACCCTTTAAGTGCAGCTTACAAAGTATAGAAGGATTTGAGTTTTGGTTTGGGAGGCTTTCTTGCCTAGTTTTTGGTTTTTTTTTTTGAAGGAGAGCAACTAAGCAAAATTAAAGAATGTCGACTATGTTAATGTTAAAAAAATTAAAACATTTCAAAGGAAAAACTTGTATAAAAACTATTTTTATGTGGAATCTCTCTGACAAAAAATAAAATAAAAACAAACCTTTCCTACCTATGAGTTCATCGGAATGGCCATTTCAGCATCTACATAACAAAACCATCTTACCTGCACATGACTTCATGAGTGAGCAGAACTCTGCACATTTCAGGATTCTTGTTCTGTCCTTCATACGTTATGGGCTGCAGAAATGAAGGCAAGGGGTAAGTGGGCAACTCTGGGCATCACTTGTTTCTGATCACAGGCAAATTTGAGGTGAAGGGGCTTTGGCTTTTTTTTTTTTTTTTTTCTCCATTTTTCACCGTGGTTTGCAAATAGACACCTTCCCCAAAAGCCCTTTGGGATAGGGAGGGCAACTTATATGGAAAAATTAGTAGAGTGGATAGAACCTTATCGTGCACAGAGAAAAATAATAATACAAAAGAATGACATAAAAACATAAGTTTGTCACCACGAAAAAAAAAAAAAAACACGAGACAAGAAACAACAAGAGGTGAAGAACTGTGCAAAGAGCCAAGAGCAGGGATAAAAGGGTGAGCTACACTCACCTGCTTAGTGACGGAATCAATGAGCCTGACATACAGATCTTGTTCAGTCCTGACACCTAGAGCGAGAGAGGAGCGATTAATCCTGACGCGTCTCTTTACGCAGCAGAACACGCACGGCAGTTTCGTGCAGTGCCCTATGGAACATCCTCAGAAACACGGCTCAGTTTCGCTTCCTGCAGCGTGCTCCCCAAACCCACTGACCCACAGTGCTTCAGAGCTCACCCCGACAACGAGGGGACGCTACGGAAGGGAATTCCAATGGGTTTCAGTGTCGTTTAGAAATCACAGCGGCAGCGCCCACAGATCCCGCCTCGGTTCATCGCCTACGGAAGGGAGCTGCAGGGCGGACTCACCGTTGCTATACAGGAGCTGGAGTTTGTAATGCGTGCCATTGTTGGTCTTTTCGTTGCCTTGCTCCTGAAAGAGAATTAAAAACCAAATTCTTCCAGAACTTATCGGGCGCGTTTCGCCTGATCATCGCGACGGAAGCGACAGCGGAGTTCGTTAAGATTCAGAGATCAGGAATATTGACCTTAGGAGTGACCCAGGAGAAGCTACAAAATACCCCTGACATTTTTTTTTTTTTTCTTTCTGTGGGAGTTCAAGAACTTCTTTTCCTCTCTCAGTCGCTGTTATTATGCTCTCGGGTTCTCTAAGGCAATACACCGCGCGATGAACGCGGGCAGTGAACGTAAAGCAGATCGATGGCAGAACTGCTTGGTGGGGTTTGCTTTTTGCTTTAAACACATTTGATTACTTTGCAACACTATCACTACTGATACTTATTTCCTGCAGGTTTATGTTACGGTGTTTTCTTGCAGGATTCCCCCCCTCTCTCATTTCCTAAAAGATAACGCATCTCTGAGTGTATTTTACAGCTACAAAATCCTTTTTCCCCGATTAAGAAAAGAGACCGTAAAAGCAACAGCACAAAGCAACACAGAACGCTTCACACGTGGATTTAAAACACAAAAGCAAATGCTTTTCCAGCCCTTCTGCTGCCTCTGGAGCCTCCAGAAGCACACAGCTCCCCGGATGATAGGACATAATTCAGGTCACATCCCTCTCCTGTTGGGGAACTAATGAAACTCAGCCGATCCAGTAGATTTAACCAAAATAAAATATATTTTGTCCCCCAAACGTCTCCCCCCTCCCCAAATGAATTTTTTTATTCTCTTTTTGGATAATGTAAGATATTCCTGTTGTGCTGCTGATGCTCTGGGGGGAGGAGGGGGGGTTGAAAGCTTTGCAGCTCTTCTACCTGAACCCTTCACCAGGAGCTGACTGCGTGGTGCTGGGGATAAGTACAACAGGTATTCAATGTCAGCAGCTCTACGGGGAAGATGGGTCAGATCTAAAGAGGAAAAGAAAGACAACCAGCCTTACTTTGTCGTTTTCTACAAAGTCCACAAAAGCTGTCCTCTCTATTTCCACGGGCTGCCCTTGTCTGTCGTAGAGCGCCAGAACAAAGTGGAAGAAATTGGATTTCCTCAAGTTGGAGGGTGGCTGCTTTTCAAAGTGAGCTCTGGACAGAGCTACTCCGCTGTGGAGGAAACACATGGGACAGGGTGTGAGGGAAGAGACAAAGACGTTACGAGGTCGTGCAAAGCAACAGACAGACGGGGCAGGAGGAGCTCAGGGGAAGCCCCGGAGCAATCGGCCGTGTGGGTGCACTCCGGCACAGGGGCAGCGTGGGGCCGGGAAAGGGCTCTGCCCCATTCGGAGCCGTCATTGGCACACACACACCACCCCGAGCATCTGAGCTGCACTCGGAGTACAGACAAAAATAATTCGCAAAAAAAAAAAATAAAAAAAAATGATTAAAAAATAAAAAATTGCTGAACGCAATCGTTGTCTCCTCCTCCACCCGTTTGTTTTTGTTTGTATTTATTTTAAATATATTTATTTATTTGCTGGATGCAATAGCTGCTTTCCTGCCTCCTCTACCCATTTCCCTCCAGGCTGTCCTATTTCTACACCCCGAAGCGAGAAGCACAGGTAGCCCGGCACTTCCAGGCGCCCTGGTAGCTGCACATCCCACCCTCGTTTGCTTCTCCTGCAGAATACAAACGACCTGAGAGCGGATCCTACAAGCGGACAGACCGCCTGAGGACACCTACAGCCCCGCTGAGGGGCAACTCGTTCCGGGCAGAACATCTGCTTTCCTCAGCAGAGAAGTTTGCCACCGAAGTCTTTAGACACCGACCCGGGCACTGCTGCTCGGCTCTTCAGATTTAAACAGAGGGGATGTGGGTTCATTAGCCCCTTCCCTAATCTTTTCCACCGACCGCAGAAAACGCAGCGATGTTTCCCAGCTCGGGATGCTGGGAACGCTTCTGTGCCTCTGCAGCACCCCGAGCTGCGTTTGTCACAGAAGCGGGTTGCAGCTCCCTCTCCAAAACGCCGATTCCTACCAATCGAGGAGAAAAGGGGTGCAGGGCAGCACCTCCACAACACTTAACGCACGGGTTAAGTCTAACTGCCGGACTAGCCCGGAACAGTTCAGTTTTCAGCCCCCAGAACAGCAGCGCTGCGCTGGCAAAAGCATTCAACTCTGTCGCACAACTACAGATGTTTCCCTGCGTTTCCCATTGCCAAATAGGTACGGTGTGAACTCACCGCATCCGCCACAACTGCACCTACTCTGGGGCTTCCCCTCGCTCCGCATGGACGGACTTGGATTCCTCGGTTTGTTACTGCTCTCTGAAATAACCCGGCGCTGCTTCCCCTCCCACCCCCCAACCCCGTGCGACCGCATCTCCGCTGCTGCCGCGAATTGGAGGCTCCAAAGGAACCGTTTCCTTTTCCTTTCGCCTTCCCCGGGAATAAACGTGCCCCCCACCCCCTTCCCCACACACACGGCGTTTATTAAACCATCTATCGACATTCATAAAACTCCTGTAACTCCTCCCATGGTGCTCGGAAAACCCTGCTCACGGATCGGGTCGTGGGTGGACGGTTTCTGTAAGGTCCCGCTCTCGTTTTGGGGTCCACTGTTCCATGTGCTCCATATAAAATAAAACCCAACTAACTCGGGGGGCTGATTCAGCTCCCACCCCGGCGCTACGTTGTTGGGTTTTTCTTTGGAAAAAAAAAAAAAAAAACATATCCAGAGAGCGATGAGAGAAACATATATATAAGTTAAAGGAGTTTTCAATCTCATCCTAAAAGGGAAAAGAGCGGAGCAGCGGTCCCGCACCAACTTGACTGGGGCGAGGATTAAAATAAAAATAAATAGGAAAAGGCGGCGTGCGGGGAACGATGCTAAACACCAAACTAACCAAAGGAAAGAGTAATTAAAGGACAGAGCCGAGGGCCAAGCCCCAGGCGGGGTGCGAGCAGCGGGAGCAGTGCATGCCGCTCCCCGGCCCCACGTCCACGGGCGGACATTTCGGCAGCGCTCACAGTAGCGACAGAGCCACTTGAATTAAGTAAAACAAGATGGGCCGAGGGGAGAGGGAAGGGGGTGGTGGGGAGGAAAGATTCGCGTTTGAGTTGATTTTGAAACTCAGTCCGTTCCTATTCCGCTGCGTGGCTCGGAAATCGCCGTCGGTATCGCCGGTGGGAGAGATCCCCTCCGACGCAACTAGTGTACAAAATAAATAAATAAATAAAAGGGGAGGAGGAGGGGGGGAGAAAAACGACCCGATGCCTGTCATCTGACCCCGCACTAAATTTTAGGAGTCCCGATGCTCTGCGGTGTCCCTGACTCTGACTGCACTGCCCTGAACTCTCGTTGAGGAGAGAAGACCGAGGGGGAGGGGGGGGGAGGGGATAGAAAGGGAGAAAAATCATTTAATACCACATGCCAAAAAGAGGGAGGAAAAGAAAAGGCTAGTGGAAAAGGAGGGGGGGAAGGCAAAGAAAAAAAAAAAGAAGGGGGAAGAAGGGGGAGAAAAAAACGCTCACAGTTCCCTTTGTGCTGCTACGTTTGCATCCACAACCCCAACGTTTCTGACCCAGGACCTGACGGAATCCATTTCAGAACCCAGAGATTTGTCTTTCAGAATCGGTCCTCTTCCTAAAGTATCTTGGATCCCAAACATTTAAGAAGTCTATTCCAACTAGCAACAGTTTCCTTTGGGGGGGGATCGGGGAGGAGGAGAAAAAAAAAGAATATGCAGCTTCTGAAATGGACACACAAATCCCAGGAAAGTGGAGAACTTCAGCTTTGAAACCAACTTCTGCTTTTGAGTGCTACGTGTGTTTTAGTGCCTTGAAATGGGGGTGAAGGGGGGGGTGGGAGAAGTTTCTCCTCTCGCAAAGTGAGTTATGCCGATTCAGTCTCGCTTCGTATCGTCATCTTCCGAACCCAGGAGGGGGAACCGCATCCAGAAACCGACGGCCGCTAACGAGGATCACCTGCTTCTCGAGAAGACACTGAGAAAGGGATTGATCGGTGCCCAATCCAGAGAGAGGAAAAAAAAAAGAAAAAACAATACACAAACAACAAAAAAAAAAAACCAACAAAAACAACAACAAAAAAAAACCGACTCGGGAAAGCAAAGAAGGAACGGAGCTACGGAGACTGATGACACCGCGCCGGGAAGAGCCGATCCTTCCCCACCCCGTCACCATGAATGGGTTACAGCGCCGGGAGCGGGCGCGCCGGGAAGGGGGCGGAGCATGCTACCATAGAAGGCATTCTCATTTGCATACCGCGCACCGATTGGAGGATTGAGGGCAGTTCTGGAGCCGCTCGGCGGCGGTCTCGGCTCCGAACAACGCCCGGCGCGGGGCGACGGCGGCGCGTCCCACGCGGGACACGCACGGAGCTCCGGCGGCCGAACCTCTGCCGTCCCGACCCCATAAAGCAGCCGGCACAGAAACGGCAACAGCACGCAGCCCGAAACGGCCGGAAGGGGCTCTGCGTGCGGGGATCGGGGCGCGAGAGGTCGCCCCAGCCGCGCGCGGGGACCGCTAAGTTCGTGCGTGAAAAAGTTTCCGTAAAACCGATGTAGGAAAGAAATCTCTCGTTAAAGGAAAGCGGGGTTGCCCCGGCTGCGAGGTTGAGGTTTTGTTTTGTAAAGCCCACTCGGGCTCGCCGCTGTTTTCCTTCCGTGTTCTGATCTGGGCACAGATCTGCCTCCGAAATCCATGTAACACCAACGCGAAAACAGATTTCAAGACAATGAATGCAAATCTGTGCTCAGAGACCATCTGCCAGATGAGGGAATCAGATGTTCGGTAGTTAAAGGGACAGCGCGAGGATTTCCTCCGCTCATTATGCGCAGCTCCTCTCCTGAACCTGCTTCATTTTCTAACGGGATGAGATTTAGACCGGAATTCAAGCCGTGTTTTTAGCTCCTTCCCCCCCTCCCCCCTCCCCAGTTCCACTTTCATTTCGAAGAGCCACCTTTCTGCTCACGGCTCAGATGGATACAGTTCTCCTAAAAATAAAAACCACAAATTAAAGTCTTCCCGCAAGGTTTTCCTAGAAATGTATCCTGAATTCAACGCAAAGCCAGGACTCTGATGTCTTCTGTCCACACGAGTGACAGACGCGGCAGTAAATGAACCGATCCATCCCACGCGATCTCTGTTCAGGATTTCCCACTCGAACGCACCTCCCCGAAGCGACACGCGTGGGATAAGCGATTTGAGCAGGGCAGGGAAAGGGGCATTATTTTAACAGTGGGTAAACGCAGCAGCAGTTTGATGCCGCTGGGAAACTGCGCCTTACGGGTCCGAGATTTTAGAAAGAGAGGGCGATGTATTCAAAACAAGATAATGGGGGAATAAGAACGTACGACGTGAAGGGACAGTGACGTTTTGCTTTCAGCCCCGCAATAGGCACGGGTCCATTTCCTCGGCTCAGAGTCCCCTCTTTGTACCGGGATCGTTTTTTTTTTTTTTNTTTTTTTTTTTTTTTTTTGGCAGTGCCACCCCGATCGTTTCCGCATCAATTCCTAAACCCGTGCCAGGGATGGGAGGGGGGTGGCGGTGGAATTCCCACTTGAGCTAACCTCGGTTGATGTATTCGTAAGGAGAAAGTGTTTCCTAAGAGCCGAAGTCTCTCGCTCGCAGTGATGCAGCCAAGTCTGCCCCCGTACCGCGTTAGAGGCGCTCCGGTCGGATTCAAAGCAGCTGCTCATTCAGTCCCAACGAGCTGCTTAGGGAAGCCCGGTGGGTTCCGGGACCGTGCCAGCTTTGGGAACAATAGGGACTCGTGTGCCGTGGCCCCGGGGGAGCCGCGCTTTTAGGGATTCATAGAGGGTCAGAGGGCAGCGGCGAGGGTCAGAGGAGACGCACTCCCCTCGCCCCAAACAGCTGCCACCAGAATTCGGTGCTTCAGGGACAAACGAGCAGGACTGTGCACGGACTCCCCACGCCGTACCCGCGGGTGGGGAGGGGTCGTGGGCTCAGCCCCGCGCCGGGAGAGGTGGCAATCCTGGACTAGGAGGGGACGACGACTTCCCTCCCCCCCCTTTCCATGAAGTTCCTCTCTCTTTTGCGACGTATCTTAATAAAGCAGCGCTTAAGCAACTCTAAATTCCGAACTCCGGGTCTAGAATCCCTACTTCGAGCAGTTCTCGAAGAGCACATCCCTCAACCTCCGCCGCTTGAAGTTCTCCAAGAGAAATCAGCATTTACATCGGTGCAGCCGCCGATTTGCGCTGCGGTTCGGTTAAGGGGAATCAGATCGAGCAGCGAGCGACAGGTATACGGCACCACAGAACCGCGGGATGGATGAGAGCATCGGCTTGGAGGGGAAGGAGAAGATGGGGGGACTGGGGGGGGACGACGACGNAGGGGGGGGGGGGGACAACGACTACAAACTGAAAGCTTTTTAAGAAAAGGCGAAAGCCTCGAGCAGCCCCCGCCTTCCCCACTGCGCACATAACTCGCTCGAAGAGAATTTAGAGGCAGAAGGAGAGCGAGGCTCGGGGAAAGGCAGCAGCACAGCTCTGGGG
>VXAB01003366.1:242338-360481 GCA_013399175.1 Odontophorus gujanensis | reverse complement strand
ACCATGTTTCTGTAATAGCAATAATAGCAAGAGATCCTTTCCTGGTGGTGGTCAGCCCTTAAATGGGGCTTGGGGAGAGGTGGAGCCAGGCTCCACCCCTTCCAATCACACAGGTGTTATCACCTCCACCTGTGTCCCCATGGCAGACTCAATGCTCACCTCAGGTGACCAATCAGTGGTTCAGGCCATGATTCAACAGTTCCCTTACAGGTAATAATGGCAGCAATGGGATGGATCAAAATTATTCAGTGCAGAAACTCCCACTTTGTACATCTTGATGGGCTTTGTTCATGCTGACAGCTACAGAGACACTGCCTTGCTTGAACTACATCAGGTAATTTCCTAAAGCAGTGTCATGCTACTAAATACAGCCTCACCTTGCCAAGGACTTCCCCACAATGTTACATCAGGCTCAGGTTGCACCACCAAGGCAAAACAGCTCATACTGGGGCTTGCTGGGCAGAAGTGCAGGATGGCCAGCAACAAACCTGGCTCCCTGCAGCAGCACAGGCTTTGCTCAACTTTATAGACTTTACCATTTTGACAATATGTAAGTTTCCAGACTGAAAGATTATTACTGTCCTGTAACAGGGCCTTATTTATTTCTGTCTGGTTACTACTTGCAACCACTTCATTTGTTTCTGTACGGAAACAATGAAAACCTGAATGGAAAAGGCAAGGGATGGGAGCTCCCACAGCATTCTTTACCCATCCCTATGGTGAAAGCTGGCAGTAGCACGGCCAGCCTCTCAGAGCTGCTGCCCACCAGAGAATCCTCATGCCCACCCCTGTGGCTGGGAGCAGCAGGCAGTCCCCAGGCAGGAAGCAAGATGCTGTGGAAGGAACAGCTTCTCCTGGCACAAACTGCTGCAGCACAAACATCTGATATTTTTCTGCTGAACTCTGCTGTCATTTTCATGGCTGTATTTTTTACCCTCAGACATGTTACAAGCATAATAGAGAATGCATAAATGAATGCACAATCATTACAAATATTTATATGCATCCTGCTAGAGAGAGATCAGTCCATAATTCATGTGTGGCAAAGCCACAAAATTAAGAAGGTCTTCTTACCACTGCCATTTATAACTCGATGGGAATCCATTATGTTTTTATTTCTCATGATACATGAAGCAATTTATGATTGTCCATATATCACATCATGTTTTAGAGGTGATGGTAGTATAAACGCAGCCTGGTCTCGAAATGGAATAACTGATTCAAGCAAAATACAATTTCACAAAAAGTATATTTGGTTCCTTAGAGAAAAAAGTAACTATATGCAAGACTTTATATATTTCAGTCATGCCATTAATGTTGGCAAATCACTGTCATCAAAATGATCTCCTCCTTAATTCACTAGATTTTCATTTAAGTGGAAGAGGTGTGTTTTTTTGGTGTGGTTTTAAATTAATTTCTTTATTTAATCACAACCAAACATTCAACTTTGTAGGGTAAATAGCCCCCAAGAGTGGTATTCAATGGAAATAGTATAGAAGATGGTATATTTAAGTAGGCTTATATACAGAAAGAATAGCAAAAAGAGAATGGCTCACCTTTCTGATGATAGTAGCTCACTACTGACTCGCTCACAGGGAAGAGATCCTTGCCTGGTGGTGGTCAGCCCTTAAATGGGGTTTGGGAGAAGTGGAGCCAGGCTCCACCCCTTCCAATCACACAGGTATACCACCTTCACCTGTTCCCCCATGGTTGACTTGTTGCTCGCCTCAGGTGACCAATCAGTGTTTCAGGCCGTGATTCAACAGTTCCCATACAAACTTCAGCCTATTTCAGAAGCTTTAAAATTGCACATTCTCTATGCTTTCTCATTCTGGCCATTCCCATGCTATTCTGTGATCCTAGCCAAATGAGAGTTCAAGACTGCTGCAATTAAACTAACTCCTAACTGTGCTGTGAGGAATCTGTATTTGGTGCACTCAGCCACACACAGAGTTACTATGATGATGTCAGTAAAAGAAGCCAAGATTTCATGTCAGGTAGTTGTAACGCTTTGCCATGCAAGATTGGATCTGATAAAGTCACGCATACTATATTCTACTGAGAAATGCAGTAGCATTTATCTCAGCACCTATCCTATGTCCTCCACAGAAGCTGCAAAAGCAACCAGGTGATCTTGATATTAAGTAAATCGTGGCACTACAGAACACAAGACACAATATGGATGTTCCTTTATTACTAATTATTATTGATGCTGTTACTACTTCTAAGGATAAGAGTTCCATGAAATTTGTTTGGTTCCTTAACAGCAATACCACTTGGTTCATACCTTTGCAAAGCTACCACATTTTAAGTTTCAGATTCTCAAGTTTGCAATATTAAGGACAGGAAAGTCATATTCTCGTTACTTACTTTTTTGTTTTTTTTAATCAGTGAATTCTCAGCTGAAGAGCTGCCTTTCTGTGAACATAAGTATTTCAGAACAGATTCAGAAAATTGACAGCTAGCTAAACTTCATGCTTCTTGGCCTCACTAAGAGCTCAGTTTCACCTGCAGTAGAGATATTTATATTGGCATAACGAGTTATGCAAGTATAGCTGAAGTCAAATTACACTTAATAAGCTAGACTGTAATCTAAAAAGAAGATGAAATAATGGCTATAATATTTAATGTGCCACTTAACTGTCACATAAATAGTAAATCTATCAGTAAAGATGATGGAGATGCAATGATTTAGCAGTTGCAGTTCAGACCACTAGAGCTTTAAAAGGAAGAGACACGAACAGCACGGTGGGAGCAATGCATACTTGTTCTCATACAGGAATTAAGTCTCTTGAACTTCCTGAATCGTCCCGACTGAGGCCACTTACGAGGCTACCCACAGTCAGTCAGTGCAACAGAAAGAGGAACTTGCTCTATTTTCCAGGCATATCTTAACAGGGTTTTATGCAGCACCAGAGTGATATGCTGGTTAGTGCCTGAAGACTGACAGCTCTTCTTCAGTGTCAGACAAGAATTCCTTCCATATCCACCTGCTAGCAGAAGGGAACCACTTCCAGCCAGACCTGTCTCTGAACCAACTCATGGCATCTCATCTGTGCACCAGAAATCAGAGGAGACAGGATGTAGGACCAAGGCAATGGAACAAAAAAAAAAAAAAAAAAAGACTACAATGTTCTTTATACTGAAGGAATTGCTTCTCCTTTTCATAACAAGTAAACTTAATGTTTGGACAAAGGTGCAAATTCATCTCCTGCAGTCTAATGCTTGAACTTTGACTGAACTCTTCACGCATCAAGGAAAACTGCAGTTGTCGAAACAGCCTCCTCCTTAAGTAGAGACAACAGCTTGAGTTCCACCACTCATTGAAATGGCTGCCAATATAGGTTTAGCAGATGCTACACAGCCCATATACTTGAAACCATTTTTCCTTGGGCACTGAATATTGCCCAAGGCCCTGAACATTGCTCTTCAGACACATGCTAGAACCAGTGGAAAGCTCCACGGTCCATTACAAACATTCCCAGCTATCTGATCATTCAGATTAGAACGCCTCTGCAAATGATACACAAAAACATGCTGGTTTACAATTAGCTGCCCTAGGCTGAATACTGTACACTGCTTGGTGTGCTCTGTGAAAAGCTTTCTCAACAGAAGCTGAAAGTCACGCTTCTATCTTTAGTACCGACCTCCCCCAGAATTAAGTGGTATACCCTCAGATAACCATCCACTAAGTAATCTTAAATATTATGCTCTCAAGGTTAAAAAAAAAAAAAAATGTGGTTAAGATTACTCTGGCTTTCATCTCACATTCTTGCATCCCTCCTGAACTCCAGCTTCCCAGGAGATGCTGCCTAGTGATTGATGCAATGTGTTTTTCCTCTCCTTCTCAGAAGTTGATTAATTCACCACATTAGGTGGGGTACATTCTTTAAGCACTGAAATGAGAGCTGATCAGCACAAAACGGCAGGAAAGGAACACAGAACTGGTGACAACAGAACTACTCCAGTTGCGAGCCATGGGAAGTGTCCCCTGCCAGGCAGGAGAGCTGGTACTGAGCAGCTCACTGCAGCTCCCTCTCAGTCTGTAAGTCTCAGCTCACATTCTGCTAATTATGAAGCATTAACAGTTATCAGTATTGACCTGGAATATATGTAAATCACTATTTTCTCTCATTTTGAGCCCTACTCAGGGAAGGCATCAAGAAAGAAGGCTTCTCAACAGATTGTCTAGATTGTCTACATAATGAAACTGACTTTATAGACAAAGATTATCCAAGTATTTTCTACACTGCATTTTAAAAGACAGTGACTTTTATCTTCTCCATTTATATTTTCCCCTACACTCATCCTCTTAACTCACCCATATAAATGACAAAGAAGATCTTTTAGAAAATACAGCCCAGCTTTCACTGCAACTGAAGTGTCTCACATTTCAGTATATGTCTCATCATTTACTTTCCCCATTATAAATGTAATTAGAATGTAATTAACACACATCAAATAATAAAAGCACTCATAAGATTACTGCAAAAAAAAAAAATGCTTTTAAAATCATAGAGAATTAGTAACAGTGTAGAAGATTTGCCTTTGTACAGTACAGATATTCACACTTACTAAGAAGTCCTCAGCCGTGGCAGATTTGACTTTTTTAAGTACAGCTATTAATTTTGGACAGGCCACAAAGCAGAAGGAATGAAATTTCAGCTTCAGTGGCAGTTCCTATTGGTACTAATGATTTTAATTTTTTTGTAATACAGAAGAAAGACAGACAGATGACACAGCCACAGAAGAGCACCAAGAGATGTTTACCTGCTGAAGCTGTATTTGCATGCAAGGTGATTACCATAGCTTGGGTCACAACAGGAGAAAGCCTCACATGTAGGCAAGCTGAGATAACCTAGCGTAGGAAGCAAATACATATAGCAAGGGGAGCACATTTTATTTTTACAATGAGACTCTTCTTTTTCCTTCTTACAAGGTCTCCTATTTCTAAAAACAATTAGCATTAAAACTCTATTTCAACAGAGAAAAACATTTCTCTCATCTACTTTATTATTCCACAACAGCCACTTTCTAAAGTGTAAAAACAAACTAACTAACTAAAAGAAACAATTCGTACAGGGAAAGCCCTAATTTAAAGATACAAGTTTGCCCTTTTGCAGGGGCGTACAACTTATTTCAGCAAAAGTCTCAGTACAATGTACTTCCAGCCCCAAGCTTTGTTACACTACATAAATCCATTGCATAGATGGGTGAATGCAAACTAGAATTGCAGTATTCAGAAAGAAAAGGAAAAAGTTCCTATTTTCACACATAATTACATTCAAAGTGCATTTGACAGCATTTACAGAAATGCTGCTGTCGCTAAATGACATAGAAACCCAACAAACTCAATCATGGAAGACTTGGTTAGTAGGAAATAAAGATGGATAGGAGAGACGCAGC
This sequence comes from Odontophorus gujanensis, assembly GCA_013399175.1. NCBI lineage: Eukaryota > Metazoa > Chordata > Aves > Galliformes > Odontophoridae > Odontophorus > Odontophorus gujanensis. Next base: position 355,075 of record VXAB01003366.1, on the reverse strand, counting down.
AGCCACAGTAGATGATCCCCAGCTACACATCCAGTTCAGCAGTAGCTCCATCTTGCACTGTGCCTACTCCCTGCTGGGGCTGAACCTTCTCACTCTTAAGCCCACAGCTTTGAGGTAACCCTGTGACTTACCTCTAAAATAATATTTTCTGCCTAAGCTGAGTTCTTCAGGAATAGTTCGGAGCATGCTGCTTCATCCTCATATTCTTCAGTCCTACAATTCTGTTCATCCTACTATAAATGCCAAGCAATTGTTTGGATTTTGTTACTACTCTCCTATAACTACAGCTCTTACTCCAGGCTCTTGGCTGTGCCTTATAAGAGCTCCATCCTGCATGGAGCCCTGGGCAACCGAACCTAGTGGCTGGTGACCCTACCCATGGCAGGGGTTGGAAAAAGATAATCTTTAAGCTTCCTTCCAATCCAAGTCACTCTGTGGTTCTATGATTCTATGAATACAGGTAGCATACAAACACACTGCCCTGCCTGATGGGCACAGTGTCTGCGGGAGCAGGAAGGTCACTGCTCCTCCAGCAGTAAACAGCACAAAGTGAAGATTGTTCTATCACTGAATTCTGCTGGTTATCAACACCTTAAAATTTATGCTGCAAACTACATCTTTCCATACTTATTAACATGTGTATGTGGTGCAATCATCTCATTTTTTTCTAAGTCAATTGGTTTACTGCTCTGCAAAGCCAAATCAAAACCCGGAATTTCTCATTTCCCTGATTTGTGATGCACTAAGCCCTTNAGCCACAGTAGATGATCCCCAGCTACACATCCAGTTCAGCAGTAGCTCCATCTTGCACTGTGCCTACTCCCTGCTGGGGCTGAACCTTCTCACTCTTAAGCCCACAGCTTTGAGGTAACCCTGTGACTTACCTCTAAAATAATATTTTCTGCCTAAGCTGAGTTCTTCAGGAATAGTTCGGAGCATGCTGCTTCATCCTCATATTCTTCAGTCCTACAATTCTGTTCATCCTACTATAAATGCCAAGCAATTGTTTGGATTTTGTTACTACTCTCCTATAACTACAGCTCTTACTCCAGGCTCTTGGCTGTGCCTTATAAGAGCTCCATCCTGCATGGAGCCCTGGGCAACCGAACCTAGTGGCTGGTGACCCTACCCATGGCAGGGGTTGGAAAAAGATAATCTTTAAGCTTCCTTCCAATCCAAGTCACTCTGTGGTTCTATGATTCTATGAATACAGGTAGCATACAAACACACTGCCCTGCCTGATGGGCACAGTGTCTGCGGGAGCAGGAAGGTCACTGCTCCTCCAGCAGTAAACAGCACAAAGTGAAGATTGTTCTATCACTGAATTCTGCTGGTTATCAACACCTTAAAATTTATGCTGCAAACTACATCTTTCCATACTTATTAACATGTGTATGTGGTGCAATCATCTCATTTTTTTCTAAGTCAATTGGTTTACTGCTCTGCAAAGCCAAATCAAAACCCGGAATTTCTCATTTCCCTGATTTGTGATGCACTAAGCCCTTACTGAACAGTTAAATTCCATGACTACAGTTACTCTTCATTTTCTTCTCTACCTCCACACTTTCACAGTAAAGCACAGCATTTTTTTCAAACATGACCCAAGACTCCTGAACAGGTCAGTCACTGTTACAGAAGTAAATCTACAGTTTCAACTATTCAAGTTATTGTGAAAAGCCGGAGTTGAAAAAGCAGCCACAGTAAAAGCCCTTTGTACCTACACCTGTGTAACTGTCACAGATGTGCTCCAATAGTGTAAACTGACTCATAAAAAATTCGTATTTTGTTTCAGGCTTTCGTGTAGTACCTGAAATATCTCAGCCTGCCCATCAGTGCAGCTCCATTGCCACATCGTGGTTTGAAGCACCCATCACTTCAGTCCTATTTTGATCCACATCTTAAAGGAAATTTACTTTTTGTAATGACAGCAATAACACCTTTTTTTTCCCTGCAGGCTAAGATGGAACAGAAAATCTTTTATGTGATGGTCAGAGGGTGTTTACATGAAACAAACATGCTGTATCACAGACGTGCTTGGCTGTCCCTGTGCTGGGGAAGCTTCCTGTGAGGGGCTGCCTCCCAGAGCTGAGTTGCTGTCCCCAGGTCTATCCAACACCTCGGAAGCCACCAAAGGGAAGCCACCAGCAGCCAGAGCACCTTCAGTCTGTTGGCTCACTGTACGTCACTGCGCTTTGTATGGGCACCTTCTCATTTCCAAAGGTCTCCATTTTAAAAACGGGCTCAGATGTGGCGTTACATTTTGGAACATTTCTGAGCTCATTTCCCATGTGGCTGCCCAGCACTGACAGCACTTGGCTGGCTGGAAATGGCACGTACCTCACCCAGCCTCCCCAGGAGCAACCTCTGCCACTCTGAAGGAAGCACGTAACAGCACTGCTCATTGTGCTGCTGCACACCTGCAGCCTCTGGCCATGGTCAGGAGCGGAAACAACAAAATTCTTTAAGAAAGTCAGTTCCTTTGTCATCTGAACCCAGGCAGGAAGCACTGGAAGCATCACAAGAAAGTTTCTCTAATGAGATCTCTACCCAGTCTTGCAGAAGCCAAACAACGCTTTGAAGAATAAATGCACTAACATCTGGCTCTTGCAGTCAGACACTGTGCGGGGCAGGTGCTCACCTTCCTGTGCCCAGCCCAGGAGCACCAAGCAGCCACTGAACTCTTCTCACCCCAAGGTGCTGTGAACCATCCCTAACACAAATGGCACTGGTCATCAGACATTTCACCTCACCGTTACTTGAAAGATATTTGAAAATATTGCACTGAGTGTGCACATCCCACATGAACAGTGTTTTCTGAAAATCAAGCGTTTTAAAATTATGCTTTCTTTTCTAAACAAATGTTTAAAGTTATATCAGTATAATTTTCTGCTGCATTAAACCAGTGACAAGTCAAAATAGCTGCAAATCTACTTGCAGTAATTCATGAGCATTTATCTTTCCTGTTGTTTACTGTAAATATATCTCAACACAACAAGTTGATTTAGCAGCACGTTTTCAGGAATGCTCTCAGGCAGATAGATCCCAGTATCAGTGCTCACGCACAGACTTTACAAATTGCAAAATCATTCCTTTTTTGTTTCTCAGAATTTCCAAAAGTAAAACCTGAGGAGTCCAAGCATGGATTTAAATCTCTTAAATTTTCCATTGTGCTCTTAAATATACATGTTCTTTCATTTCAGATTCTGTTTAGATGTTATAGCCAGCTCTTACTCTTTTTAATCTGTGTTAAAGTGCACAGCGATGGGCACAGCCCAACCATTTGTACATTCAAGATGAAATATCAGCAAAAGAAAATTGTCCAGGGCAGATATATTTCAGCATGAATCATTAATCCCCAAAGCTCGAGCTCTTTCATTATTCATTATGCATTTTTCATCCTGCATTATTCCCTCAGTTAGCAGAGCTGCAGTGAGATATGTACAGGGCAGAAGTGCTAGCACATGGCTGGGGGCCCACCCCGTGCCTCGCTACCAGCAGCCTGAGCAATCCATGGGTAACCTGAAGATTGAAAATGCACTTTTTGCTGCACTGCAGAGATGACATCCACGGAAATTTGGTGCTTCATAGACCAGGCCCTTCAGCTCTGTGACTTGTTTTCCTAAACTGTTCACAGGGCACCTCATCCTGCCAAAAGCACTCAAGCCTAAGACCCTTGGATTTCCAATAGACTTGTGCTCCCTTCCTGGTTGGAAGCTAGGAAGTTATTTAGGCTGTCATAAATATATTTTTTCAGTTAAGAATTAAATGTCATTTTATCCATTCCAGCAGAAGACTGAGATGATACATTCTACGTCTCACTGCAATGGCTGAATTCAAGCTGGTGCAAATAGAGCATCTTCACTGCAGAGAGCAGCATCGCAGCCGAGGATGGCCTCCAGTGTTTAACTAAAGGGAAATACTGGCTGCTGATGCCACCAAACGGATGGATCTGTTTCAACAGGATGAGGGAAAAAATCCATACTGACTGATTTCCAAGCCATTAGGAGTTCTTACACATCCACTCAGTGGCTAAAAGAGGCACAGCGCAGACTGCAGAACAGGAACAATACATAGGGGATCGCCAGTGATACACTTAAACCATCTGCATTTGCACAGTGTTTGGCAGCAAAGCCAAAAATAAGGCAGCCTCGGTCTGGGGGTGTAATAAAGGGAGTGCATATAAATGAGTAAAAGTCACTGAACCAATTTACAAGGCATTAGTGCATTGGCTCCTAACTTAAACCCCTGAGCAAGAATTCTTTCAGAGCAGCTCCCTCCACCCTCCTTTTGGCTCACACTCAGCCCGGCGGCAGATTCATGAGCAGCTTGAACACAAAGCACATGGAGCTGCTTCCCTTCTTCCAAGAGCTGTTTTAACACAACACATCCCAAGCCTGAAAACTCGTGCCCTCAGGAAGAGGGTGGCAGCCAGTGGAGACGTGGGTCCATATGACGTGTGCTGCAGGGGGCTGGGACGTCTCGCAGGCAGTCTGTGCTGCAGCAGGACCCCGACTCCATGCCTCACAACTCTCCATCCCAGCACCTTGCCTGCCGGCTGCCGCAGCTCCTCTCCCTCCCAAGAAGGCATATGGAAGGGAGAGCTGGCCCCAGAGATATCAGCTACAGCTCTGTATGTGTGTGTCTGCGAGGAGGTGATGCAGGAGATGCTAACATCAGTGGCGTGACTTCGTGCCTGGAGAACAGATCATCAGAAAGCCAGAAGTTCAGTGGAACAAGATGAAAGAAAAATCAGAGACTTCAAGGGGTATCAAGAAAAGGATTTAAGATATGGGTCATCTCATGTCCTGTAAACACACAGTACAGCTTCCCTTCCAGGAACTTGTGAGTTCACAAAGATTCATCTGGAAGTGAGCAAAGCACCATGAGACATGCTCCATCTCTGGCAAGGTTACACACGAGTATAGTGAGCCAAGAATGACACTGAGGTACAGTGGCACCCCAGAGGCACTCTGAAAGCAGCCCCAAGTCTGGCAGCTACCCTCCTTAGCATGCTGCTATTTTCACCCCAATACTTTAAAATCCTTCCTTTCAGATCAAGCTCCTGCACTTGATTAGCCTCATGTCATTACAGACCTATTTGTGTGATGCAACTTGTGGGATGACATCTCTCCAAATTCTGGAATTGTTCTTTGGCACACAGCGTGCAGATGGAGTACTAATCTGACATTCTATCTCCTCCAAGGCTCCCTCAGGACAATAAGAGGCAGAAAAGTTTGAGAAGTCTTTCTGAAAAGAAAGCCAGAATATTTTAAACCGTTTTAAAATGTATCTGAAACCTCTTGGTCTAGTTTCCCACCAGACACTCAGCCCCAGAGCTGGCAATGCAGCTGACACTGCCAGGCCAGGAGCTGGGATCTCCAGCCCTCCACCACCCCACACCAAAGGCAGCAGCTCACAGGAAAGTGGTTCAGCGTGCAGCATTTGACCATTAATGGGGAGAATGCCACAAGTATGACAGCATCAGGATGGGCAGATCAGTTACATAAATAGTGCAGGAAGGAAGAGAAGAGGCCATATCCCTCTGTAGCTCTCTGTTCCTGATACAATGCATCCTTTCCTGAGAGAGGAATCAGAGAACACAGCCAGCCATGAGCAGCACATGCAGGAACACCAAAAGGGGCTGAAACAAAGAGCCCTGCACACAGCTTCCCCCAGCCCAGCAGCCCCCCAGCACTGCCTCTCCATCCCCTGCTGCAGCTCTTTTGGGTGCTGCTGATCTGTTTATTTGAATGCCATCGGCATAAAACTGTTTTCACTGCAGACTTCACAGAACTGAAGACGGACATTACCCCTTTCACGTCAGAGCAGGCGAAACAGAGAGAAGCTTCGACCCCAGACACAAGCTTCCTATTTGCATTACCAGTAAGAGACAAAAGCTTGGTTCTATAAACAGTCACAGTGATAATGAATGAAAGGTAGCTATTTTTATCAGTTTTGTTTAGGTGGGAAAAGTTAGTGTATTTTTTGCTTGATTGTTTTAAAAGATTGTTTCTAATGAAAGCGGGAACGTTCTTTGGATGAAAAAGTTTCACTGAAACCAAGATCATCAGAACCACGCCTGGGAAGTTACTGACTGGAGTCATACCTCTGCATCAGCCCTGCTGCTGAAATCCAACCCTCCCACCAAGGTCAGTGGGCCTCAGCTGGCCTGCAGGCTCCTTGCTAAATCCCTGAGATTGTGTTTGCAATGAACAATCAGAGGGATTTATTGTTCCTTTCTTCAATTCGAACGTAAGGCAGTTTCATTTTACAGCTCCTGCCCAGAGTGCTACTAAAACTCTTAGTAAAATTTGGGTTCATTTTCTTCCATCTTTATTTTCCTCCTGTTTCCAAACAAGGAAACAAGACAGTTTGGGATTACTCCCCACCAAACACCTCAGATCGAAGTCCTGTGTTATTAGCCTCTCTGTAGCCATGAGCCCCTCATCTGATGAGAGATCTGCCTGATTAAGGAGCACAGGATTTGACCTTCCAGGAGAGATCTGCCGTAATGAAATGCCACAGTGGCATTCTGGAAAGTATTACCAATAAATGCTGTTGCGTGTCCCCAGCAAACATTCAGTTCCACCAGCCTGAGCTAAGATTCCTCAGCTGCTTTTTAAAATGCACATTACAGAAAAAAATAAAACGAAATTGAGAGCTACATTCTTTTGTTTAGCAAATGTGACAAAAGGAAGCTGTGTCAGACTCACTGCAGGATGCAGACCTCGAACAAGGGAAAATGGTTCCCAGTGGAAATGACTGCACTGCTCTGATTAAAGTCCCCAGAAATAATAACCAACTTTCTGAAGAGATTAAGCTTTCCACATGGAACAGTCATTGTTATTTTTAAAACTTTAAGCAGTATTACTACCAGAGAGGCTTCAGACAACTGTTAGATATGATTGCGTATTTCAAATGGGAGGGGATTTTACAACTATTATCTAAGCTGTTCCAAATTAGCATTTCAGTTTTACTTTTGTAACCGAAGGGAAGAGCACATGCTCTCTTCTAGCACAGTTCTTAGCTGGTCACAAAATACTGACACAATTCTTATTGTTGGGACTAAACCTCAAGCCTCAGCAGACCTTTGCACAGTGCTTGCTCAGTGCCTGCAACACACTGCTCCTGGGAAGCTGGACTGTGAGGTCTAACCTTCATAAGTTACAGTTACAACCGTTACCAGTTACACCTGTGTCAATAGCTGTTTTTGGTTTTGATGACAACTTACTAAGGGTTTATTTCTCATATGCATTTTCACTGTAACCAAAAGTACCAGCAAGGAAAAAAATGCACTCAGTGAAAGGCACGGGCTATTCTATCAAGTTGGCTGGAATTTTTGCTGCCTAGGAAAGCAAAGAACTTGTTCCTACAGCTACAGTTCCCACTCGTGCTTTGAGAACTTCACAGCCCATTAATCACATTGGGCAGCAAACAGCCACTACAGGGAAAAACTGAAACAAGATATTACCAAAAGCTCCTATCATACCAAAAACTCCTATCATAAAAGTCACACTGCTTTGCTGGCTACAGAGAAAATAATGAGATCTGAGCTTTAGATCACCTGAACAATCTCCTCAGCAACATACAAAATGTAGTTCAGAAAAAAAGATGCAAGCTTTAATCTCACATTTATTCTGTGCAGTTATCAATTCCATTAATTTATACAAACCTGCTCCCAGGTATCCTTGTATAGTGAGAGCAGACAAATTTAATTGATTTAGCATAGTAAATGAGGGCACTGCTTCTGCTTATTATAACACATTACTCCTTTCAGCAGTTACAAGATGACGGTTACTAGTTTAGATTCACAGAGAAGTCAAATTCAAACTATGCACAAGCACCTTCAAAGCAAACTTGAGATTTATCTCAGCCAATAAAGGAAAGGTTATTTTAAACTCTGCTAGCCTGAGTAGTCTGGAAGGCTGCTGTTCAGACACCAGCAAGGATGTGACCATGTAAACGTTCCTAGGAAGAGACGCCGATCGGAGCCACGCACATCTAACCCAGGTGCCACAGACTCAAAAAACAGCAGCTAATAGACATTCGTGGGAAAACCTCTGGGAAGAAAAGTGAGTGAGCCATTAGGAACAGCTGGAGATAAGCAGTCAGAAAACTTGGAAAGCACTGCTGAAAAGACTGAAGTAAAAGATTTGGTGCCGTGTGGAGCAGGAACTTGACAGCAGCAAAGGTATGAAATGCAAGCACACAGTTTGCACTCCTTTTGCTGATGCCACCAGCTCTGTCCCTAAAACAAGTCACACTGAGTAGTAGGAAATGCCTGCATGCTAAGGAGGCTTTTCATTTTCTACCTTTCACTTCCAAAAGTTTTGCCATTAGGTAAGATTTCAAACATAAAATGAGGCATCCAGAGGGACAAGTACACCTGCTGATGGTGCCTGATCACACACAGATGTTTCCTGTTAGAAAAACTTGATAAAAATTACCAATATTTTGTTTAAAACATTGTCACATTGTTTGCAAAATAGCCAACCACCAAGGGGTTCTTGTCCAAACTCTTATCATTTGGCACTGATAATAAAAAGTCTGAAAGTCCCAGTTCTACAGGAAAACTGGCTTGGTAGCATTTTAAGTCATCAGCTTTGAAAATCTGATGGAATTCACTACTTCAAAAGCGTGAGAGTGAAAATCTCTGGGATTAAGTAGAAGCAATGAGGTGCTGTGAACCATTAGGAGCTCTGTTTATATTGAGAGGGATACAGTTTCAAATTCAATAAAATTTCAGAGCACATTTCCTCATGGCCAGAAAGAAACTTTAAATAATCAGTTCAGTAGATATTAATTCTGTAAAACAGAATATGAAAGGTTTAGAGGTTTTAATAAGGTTTTTAAAATTTAAATGAAATTATCTTCCTTATAGCCTATGGAATGGTTTTCGGTTACTCTACTGAGCTCTGAAACAGAGTGTGCTGAAAATGCCTTTAGAAACATTCCCGTGTCTTTCCTTGAACTTTCCAGTAGAGATAAAACAAGGCACCTAAAACAAAGCTTATTTAGTTGGCATCAAAACAGACATAGGTAATGTAGGCCTGATGCCTCAGGGCATGCACACGAAACCTAGGGCTATTCCCGTTCCTTTCTTTGGGTAACAGACATGAAGAGCTCTCTCATCCCCATCCTTTGTTTAGATTAGCTAAATAGCATGCTTACTCCCAGGTCCACAGACTCTGTGGTCATAAAATGCACATTACAGATAAACACAGTTGAAGTCATTTGCAAAAGTAAATCATATCTGGGACTGCTGTCTGCTGCGGGTACCACTTTATCACTGAGCAACATCCTGACCTGATAGCTGCAGTTCCCTGGAAAACTCTTTATCAACATCCTCCCTGCTCTTCTCTCAGCAATGAAATGGGACCAGCTTATTTTCTTGGAAGGGATCTTAATTCTCATTGGTCTCCCTAAGTAAGACTTTGAGAAATGCTCCTCATTAGTCACTTAACTTTCTGAATAACAAATGTGTCAAAATTTTTAAATCATCCATCTCTGCTGCTGTACATCATAAAAAATGTGAAATAATAGAACCACCTTCAGCCTTCGAGAAAGCAAGGAAATCAATCCCATCACCTGTGCTGAGCTGTGATGACAAATAGGATCAAGAGAATATTTAACTGTGGATCATGATGATTTAAAGTCCTACTTAAGATATGCTGAACGTTTGCCTACTTTTATTAAAAGTGGTGGTTTTTTTGTTGTGTTTTTTTTTTAAGTGGGTTTTGAGCTAAGTTTCACATTTCTCAGATTTCTTTCTGCACTATTAAGTAAAGAAAAACTTCCTCTTTCAGTTCTACAGAACATTTGGGTACGCAGGCTAGGCTGTCAGAAAGCCCACAGGCTCATCAGATTGGCCACACTGAACACTCTCCTGATGTAACCTTCAGGCAGGTGACAATATCAGGAGCACAGCCAGCCTCAGCTACATCCTACCCCTGAACACCTCGGTAACATCCCACCCTGCTGGATTACATGAGAGAATTAGAGGCATAATGCTGAATCTCATCAAAACGGTTCAAACGTTCTCCTTCTGAAGGGCCCATCCACACTGTCTTCCATCTGGGGTCATAATTTTACCGGTGAAAAATACTGTTAAATCCCATTTAATATCCAGCCATCTCAGCCATATGAGGGCTTCAGCTTTCCAGTTTGTGGGTATTAAAACCCTTACAGAGGCACCTCCAAATTGCTTTAAAATGCCCTATTTGTGCAAATCAGTCACAGTCTGCACTGATCAAATGTCAGACACTATTTAAAGTATCATTTTTTATAATCTCTAGAACTCTTTATAAAATGACACCCAATACTAACTTTTGTCCCGACTTTTGCCTTTCTCTTAGAGCTGATTTTCTTTTATTCAGTTGCCTCATTAGAGGTAGTAACAAATAAGTCACTAGAGCAATAATAAGGCTAAGTTTATCTTGTTTCCTCCACTCCCTTTTCTCACTGTATTGCAAAGACTTGGAACAATAACAGGATGCCGGGATGCAGGATGGGAAAAGGCGGATTCCAGCTGGAAAACCTTGGAGATTGGATTGCTGAACACTCCCAGTATTGCTTAACGAAAAGTGAAGTGGATTTTTCTGTTTGTTCTTCTTTTTCTATGTGCTGCTTAATGTTTTGGGACAGCGTTGAATTTAGTTTGCCTCATTTGGGAACAAACTGAAGCTCTACCAGCTCTGACTCAGGTAAGGAATAAATGGTGTTTGCTGTCCTTCAGCTGTGAAGGTAATTGCAATAATTTTTTATCTGCACCAAAAATGTCTTCTACTGCTGTAAATAATTTAAGATATACCAGTGGTTAGGCTATGAATTTTGTGCATATCTACAGCATCCTTTGGGCCTAATATTGATAGAACTTAAACAAAAGTAAGGGAGGACAACAGCAGAGCTGTTCACAGTTTACACAGAAAGAGGAAAATCTCTAGATTTCCTGGGCTTTACCACAATATTCCCAGGTCAAGTAACAGAAGAAATATGTTATGCTTTTTTGTATTACTGTTCTGTAATATTTAGATATTGCCAACATATTGCCAATGCTCACTCTCAACTGCAAACAGACTGAACTGATATTGCACATGGCAGCTGTAAGCACTTTATGAAACAAGTTCATTTGCAGTGTGGAGGTTACAGGCTTAGTACAGCCTGTAGCGAGCAGGTGTATGCTATGCCATGGCCAGTGTGCTCCACAAAGGGAGGGCTGCCCTTGGCATTTGAAAAGGTGCTATGGCTTTATGTAACCAACCCAAAGAAGTCAGGAAGCCCCCACACATACCTGCCATTCCTGGCTTATTGTACTTGCCGAGGGTGCTTAGGGTTGGAGGGAAAGTTTAGGTAAGCACTTCAGTGTCTTGGTCTCCTAAGTCCCAACCCTGGGCTGTCAGCTTTTACAGCCCCTGTTCCAGAACACCAGTAATTCTTACTTGAGAATTTTCTTGATCTCAGAGGTCCAAAACAAAACCTTTTTTTTTTTTTTTTTCTGACAAGGTATTTTTCCAACAGTGGTTTGGAGCAAAAAGATGGTTGAAAAGGCTTATCTTCTCCTAAAGACAGTGCAGCAAGGCCCTGAGCCAACAAGTGTGCTGTACAGCTTGCAAAGATTAAGCATTGTGCATAAGAGATGAATTGATACCGTATTTTTGTGGAAGAATTCTATTCTGCAACAGTGGAACTGCCAGTGAGCACAGTACCTTCCTGTGCTGGTTGTCATGCTGTAATAAAGATAAAGGAAGGAAAGAAATGCAAGGAAAAAAGATACGGGAGAAGATGAATTTCTGTAAGAAAATCTGTTCTATTCTCAGCTACTGAAAACATTGAAAGTTGGTTGCTACTGCAGTTAACGAAGGTGTAGTTAATCAGTGTGCTCCTGCCCCCACTGATTATAAATCATCATATCAGCATCTGTAAAAGTGTGCAGTAATATAAAAGTTTGTGCAGGAAAAAGTACTAGACAAAAGCAAGGGAGCTCCAATGATTTATAAAAGCTTCTCATCTCCTGTCAATGTGTGCCTTGTAACAACACTCAGTGTACCAGAAACATACAGCAGAAATGCTGGCTTGTAATGCTTAACCTTGAAAGCATGCCATGGGACAGCCATGTGCCATTCTGAACCTGCAGCTTGCAGAGCTGGGCTGAGGGCTGCCTGAGAGCTCAGGTAGAGAAGGTTCCACCGAAAGAGTGAACTGGTTTGCTGACAAAAGAAAACAGGTTTGTTTCACATCCTGCCTCTGTTGGATGAAGCAGCTGAAAACAGGATATAGGTAAAAAATCCCTGGTTTAAAGGCTCCCCTGATTTGTAGCTGTTACGGAACAAAGGATTGCACTATGCATCCACAAGTCAATACTTCAATTAATATTTCAAATGAAAAATAGACAGTCTTTTCAAAAACTTTTTCTTTTGGTCAGGTTACATTTCTACAGAACGACAGGCTTATGTTAGGCTCGCTAATACTTCATATTTTCTAAAAAAGCAGAGGTTCACAGAACAGAGGTAACCGATTATTTCTGGCAGCTGAGCTGGCTGTAAGGAATCTCCACGGTTGTCATGTGTTCATAATTCCGATTTTGACTCAGGTTCTAGAAGTTTAATTCAGAGGTTCAAATATTAGTGCCAAGAAGAAAATGGAATTCCTCTGCCTGTGAGGAATGTGTTGAAAATGCTGAAAATGAAAATGTTTCAGTGCAGTTTTTAAAAACAAATGTCTTTCTCCTTGCTGTCTTTGGGCCTTTACAAATCAAAATCCCACCCAGTGTAGCCCTTCTACTTTAGATCAAAGCAGAGAGTGACTATCTGTGTAAACTGGAAACTCGCTAGGAGAGATGGCCAACTCACAGTCAGCAAGGTGAAAGTTGTGGGAAAGCAGAGGGGCACTCTGGCAGACTTATCTCTAGACATGAACTGTGTGTGAGACAGACAGCTGAACCATCCTATACAAGATTAGGAGCTACATGTGAAAGAGTTATCAAGCAGCCTCTGTGAAAGGGCAGAGGGTTCATCCTGAGAAGTGGATGAATTTTCAGAAGGAAGACAGGCATGGTCACCCGGTACACACTGCAGAAACTGTAGACACCATTCCAAAGGATCAGTGGAAGGGAAGAAGTATTCTTCTGCTCCAACACTGCTATCTGAAATGCCAGGAGTTGCAGAGCACCACCATAGACAGGGGCAGGCCAAAAGCAGAAACCTTTTAAATTCAGCAGGGTTTTTATTTCTTGTTTCAAAATACAGAAAGGATAACACTCCTGACCCAGTCTAGTTGTCATCAAAACCTTCCTGTTCCTGTGGGATTTTGCAACCATACTGCGTCAAAACCTAAGGAGAAAAAGCCCTGTGTTTCTGTAACACACGATTTAAAAAACTCACTACTGGTCTTCACAAATCAGCAGCAATCCACCTAGCTCTGCCCCACTGCAAGCACACCTTGCCATGCTCCCTGCAGCCTCCTCTGCTCCCATATCCACCCACACCATCTGGCACCACCTCCTGACTCCTCGTGACACTCACAGGGTGCAGAGCAGGTTATCTGCAGCACACACAGAACCCTGTCCTTATCATGTATGACAGTACAAAGGGAAATCCCACTTCCACGGTATGCCTGGAGGATACAGCCAAATTCCTTCTGTCTTTGTCCACATTTCTGAGCAGTGTCTTGGCAGGAGCAATCTTTCCCCTTCCTTTTATGATGGTATCTGTTATGAATATGTGTTCTGGAAATCCTCTCTAGGACTGCAAAGTGTACCTTAAAACATGCTGCTTGAGGAGACTACGGCCCTAATGCTGCTGTCGTGCAAATGACAGGAAATCCTGCCATTGATGGGAAACATTCCTGAGCTGAGCTCAGTTTTACAGACAGAGCCTGCAGAGGCACAGAGTCCTAGGGCAGTTTCCCAGTTCCCTTTGCAGAAGCTCTAGTTCTGCACCTGAATTTAGAGATTCGAGGTATCCTACTGGATTTTATTGTCACTATCTTTCAGATAAATAAGAAATGTCTGAATAAGAACTAGTTTGCTCATGTTAGAGCTATACCAACAAAACCATAGTACTAATAAGGTACTGGATTTTTTTTTCACCACGTTACCTATGAATCCACATCAAAATAGTGTATGGTGCCTGTTTATTCAGTTCTGTTAGTGCTTTCATTAAAACATAAACAAATATTGCTATGCTATGCATACTGTAGCATCATATAAAATACCAGTGCACTCCAACTAAGAAAAGTATCCAAGTGGAAATTGAAAAGCAAGGCAGAAAGCAGAAGGTAGGCTCCTTTTAGAAAGACAACACTGGAAACAGACTTGCTTTGCACACCAGATTTTCAGTGCCAGCAGCAGCACTGGTAAGATTAGGATTAGTGTAGTTGCATCGTCCAGTAACTGCACTTGGAGATGACTCAAGATTCTAACAAGAAGAAAGCACTTGTCTTTGGAATCTATTGCACCATTTTCCTTCTGTGAATAGAGAGCTTTATTACCTGCCTTATATGGATTGATCTTCAACTTCATTAAATGAACATTCCAATAGACAGCTACTAACTAAGGAGAGTAAAACTTTCCAACTCGGCATAGGAAATAGCTCCAGCTGTAATTCAGATTCAGGCAGCAGAGCCACAAAGTGCAGTTCTGCTGGGAATGGGAGATCCCAGGCAGACAGGTTGCCCAACCCCAACATTCCAGGTGTTCCTGTCCCAGGCCCCAGCAGGGCTGCAGTACCAGGCTCCATCCAGGGGCTCGCTGCCACGACCTGTGAACAGAACTCTCACTGGGTCATCCCGGTGAAAGCCCTCAGCTCTCACATTTATCACTTCCACAAAGACTTACACAACGGGTAAACAACAGCACTGCCTGTACCTACCATGGTTGTAGTGTGATTCAAGCAGCAAAACTGCATTAAGTCACTGTCATTTCCACATGGAAAACAATACCTAACAGAGAGCAGTCCAGCTCTAATAAATGTCATAAAACTTAGGACAGATTTCCTTAATTTTTTAAACTTTCCTACATCTGAGGAATGAACTTCCCAGCTTTGCTTTTTCAGCACTTTAAGCTGAACATTTGCTCCCCTAGTTTTATTTTGATTTGAAGCTGAGATTTCCCTGACTCCGAGAGCTAAACTGTAAGTAAAAACATTGAAAGGCTCATTGTAAATTCATAAGAGCAGTAATAATATCATTTGTATCATCTCACAACACATGGGGATTTTAACAATGGAAATGTTCCAGGAAAAGACTCTAACTACAGGGGTTGGCAGAAAAGGTCTTGAAGTTAATTAAGCCTGGTCTGGAAGTCTAGTTGAATAAGGGCAGGAAATAGAGAAGAATGAACTGACATTTGAATTAGACATTTAAAAAGGGGGAAAAATACCGAATACTAATAACCAAATGAAGCAGATCCAGACACACCCTGTTGTTTTAGCCTTTTGCCCAGCCAGAAAACAAGAGATTTATGTGTATGTACGTGCTTTCTTTATCTGCCATAAAATTAATTTTCAGAAGAAATATCAACACATCAAGTTACGGAGCAGAATAATCTGGTCACAGGAATCAGCACACACATACAGCTAACATGTTTTCTCTGCTTTAGATCACTGCTAGCACGATAAGTATCAGTCACAGTGACCTGCACAGGATGCTCATGTTAGAGACTGATACTTTTGCTCCTGAGCTTTTGTTGAGAGAGATGTAAAGAACAAAATGTTATCTTCCGCAAACACAGCTATATTAGACTTTAAATATACATTTTGTTGTTGCTGTTGTTGTTGCATGCAGTTCCTCAAATGATGGGGGCCTTTCCTTAACCAAAACAACTCGCTCAGAGCATTGTGCCAGGAAGCCTCTCTGATACACAGGTTTTATTTGGAAACAAAAGGGAAGTAGAAAAGGCTTTATAATATATTATTCTCGGAGTCATCTTATTTTGTTCTGGTTTGGGCAAACTCCTAAACATGCAGTGACAGCTTGAGCTAATCTCTGTGTACAGCTGAGCTGACCAGGGGCAGGCATTATCACAGCAGACTGATGCTGAAATGTGCACACTATTTATTGTGGTAAACAAAGCCTCTGGTTGGAGATGCTTGAGGAATCTTTTCAGCATTCATAAACACCTCCAGAACATCAGAACTGTTCCACCTCTGCAAGGGAGTGAGCCACGTATTTACTGGAGGATTCTTCTGCTCCCTTCATACCCAAGTCCCTGCTCCTCAGAATCAGACAATGCAGTCTAAGGGAGCTGCTGCCAACACCCACATCTCCAACTCTCCTACCACAGTACCACAGCTTGGGGCACCCAATCATTAACTGGCTGGAAGAAAGCAAGAAGGAAAAGCATCCACAGCCACTTCAGGTAGTGTCAACAAGACTGATGGAGACTGAGTCCTCCTGCAGCATCAGTGAGACCCTTCACAGTGACAAGTACACCTCTGCAACTAGGTACTTTCTGGATGCATGGAAGAGAACAGGTTATTTGCCTGTCTCTAATGCTGCTACTTCATCACCATTTACAGCATTTGGCCTTATCAGTAATTATCTGCATGGGAAATGTTTTCCTCTTAACTTTCTATTCTGGACAAACAATTCATAGGGAAAAAATGCTTGCTCTTCCAAACTCTGCACACAGGGCTTATTCCACTCATCTCACTAGCTCCTTTCAGAACAGAAGGGCTATGTTTAATGCAAAGCAAAACTTTCAAAATAGCACAGATTTCAACAGCATTTGGCAGCTGCCATCAAAAGATGTGTCTAAGAACAATTTTTCTGTAATTTAATTGTTAGTTTCACTCCTGAAACATCTGGGGAGCAAAGAATCATACTACTCATAGATCCTACAAGCTTGCTGGTTTAAGGAAATTGAGCCCTCTAAATCAACAAAGCACAGAGATCTATGTGACCTATGGCATGATTATATGAGGTGGTAATATTCTGTGCCAAAATGCATATTTGCCCCTCATAGCTGTGATCCCAAGGCTCAGGAGCTGTACAGAGATAAGGGAGAGTTGCCTGTGGCCTTTAACTCAATGTTGTCCATACTGTCAAATTCTAAGAGAAAGCCAGTATCTTCCGTTTATGATAATACTAAATTCCTTAGTTGTAGAAGTGTCACAAACTGGTTTAATAATTTCATTATAAATCAAAAACAAGCTTTGAAAGATTACTGTACTTACTCCACTTACTGCATATTTAAAACACTTTAATTCAATTTGGGGTCATTTTAGTGAAAGCATCTGTAGAAAAGCATTATATGACTACAGAACCATGCCCATCGTAAGAACTCTTCAGCAGCACCAAACAGTAGCATTTCAGTGATTCAAGCACCATCTCAGTTTCAGATTTTCAGTTCTCAAGTCTCTCTACAGCCTCCATGATGACAAATAACATTATTGTGAAAAATGAGTAGAGACACTGATTCTGCACCTGGCATGATACATGATCTGCATGCTGACAGTGTGAAATGAGGAAGATTCTTAAAACTCACCTAATGATTCAGTGTGGTGTAACAGACCTTTATGAGTATTTGTCTCCCGGGAGAGGTGAAGGCCAACACTGTCACTGAGGCTGCTGGATTACTTTCTAGACATACTTGGATAATTTAATAAAAGGAAAACAGTCATCCATTAAAGCAACAATTATACTGCAGAAGTGATCTGGACAGAATAGCAGAAACAAGTGAGTGCCCATTTTGCTCATTTTAATACCATCGAAGAATCATTCTGCATCCATCACAAATGTCATCCTCACAACAGAGAACAACCTTTGCTTAAGTAATGCACCACTGTCATGTCAACAACAGAAACAATTCAAGAATTATTAATTTACTCCAAAAATAATGCTTCCTCAAAGAGCATGGAGAGACCAGCCCACAAATTAAAACAGGTATTAATTATCCAGTAAGAAAGTCAGATAAAAATCATATTACCACAGACTGACAGAAAAATGATTTACTTCAAGATTGGAATAGGAATAATAGCATGTGCACGTACATCACAGAAGTAGTCCTTCTTGGTTTGATAACTTCACTATTACAACTTCTGGGGAAATGATTTTATACTAAAATGGGAGATTTAGACTGGATATAAGAAAACCATTTTTTTATTATAAGAGTAGTGAAACACTGGCACATAAACAGTGAAACCTGTTTTATATATAGATATATCTCCAGGAAGCCCTACCACTGGAGATATTCAAGGTCAGGATGTTCCAGGCTCTGTGCACCTGATGGAGCTGTAGATGTATCCTTGTTCACTGCAGAGGAGTTGGACTAGATGGCCTTTATGGATACCTTCCAACTCAAATGATTCTATGATTCTATGATTTCTTCCAAACTGTTCCAGAAAAGGGTACTGATCGAAACCAAAATCAGTGCTGATTCACACAGCACGGGTGGAATGTAAATCGATAAATCAAATAAGCCAAACAAATGTCTATCTGTGAATAAGAAATCAAGTCCAAACCTACACTAGCAACACACAGTCAGTAGTTTTACAACTAATCCATTCTTTGCCAGGTGGGAGCATACAGGAATGTAGACAGCACCTTCCAAACTGCAAACAAGTTTTTGTATGTTTTTCAAAAATATGCTAGAAATGAGAGAAATGAATACAAGTTAAATGTTCTCCTGCTTCTGTGGGCCTTGGAGCCCAAGCTCCCTGAAAAAAAACACTGTCTGTGAAAGATTAGTGTGAGATTGTGATTCTGTCTTGCTAACAAGCTGTATATGTTATGATTCTACTGATAGTTACCAGGATCCCTGTAGCAGGCAGTTCTGAAAGGAACACTGTTGAAGTGGTACCTCCAACAAAATTGTTTCTTTTTGTCCTGGAGGTTATGTCTGTAAATGAGGGGCCAGATTCAAAGCAGTGCAAGCTATTCTTGAAGCTCCCATCCTAAAGCTTTGGGATTTCAACTATAACAAAAAATAAATAAACCAACCTTCTCTGGACTTTAGAAACAGCATGATTATGGCCCAAGTATCTCAAGGAGATAACTTACTGTAAAGATTACCTTAAGATTTGCTGCCCTTTGTTGATATTGAAGACCAAAAGCACTTAAGCTCAGTGTCTGTTATCAATTGTTTGTCCACAGTGGCATAATTCCTCCCACATTACAGTCAAGAGCCACTTGCAAAACCAGATCGGTAGCGACCTTAACTCAGGAGCAGGTTGCTACTCCTTCAGTATAGTTGCTGGGCAGTGACCAGCTGGCAGAGACAGACACTAACTCTTCCAAAAGACTCTTCTGTGCCTAAAGAAATGTCCAGTCAAGACAGACAAGCGTGAAACACGTTGTTTCCTGCCTGTTGTAATGGGTGACTCTATCCATAACACAGCACTGTAGTTCACAGATCACAAGCAGAGCCTCTATGGGCTGTTCTCCCACTCATACTGACAGTCTTGGTTTTGTTAATCTACCCAGCTAACATTATCAGGCACATTGCAGATGTAAAATAGACTCCAGTGAAGTCAGGAGAACTTACGGATGCAAAATCAGATGTGCACCTGACAGATCTTGCTCCTCTTTCATGTCTGTGATGAGGTGACTACTAGCAAACAAAATGTAAATCCCTACACTCAACAAAGGAACAAAGGAGATGATTGTGACCTCCTATAACTTTCTTCTGCACACATTTCTCTAAACTTAACAGGAAGTGTCCTCTTCGACCATGCATTTGATATTTCAGTTCACAGCCTCCCTCAGTACTTCCCAGAGCTCTTAAACCCCCAAGTCAGCAGGTCGCTTGCTGAAATGCAAGCAAAGCAGTCAGGAAGCTCTGGGAGGGCATCAGTGTAGGTTTCATTATTACTTTTCACCATCCTTAGCGTATAGCATTTCACTCATCAATGTGGAGGTAGCTTTGCCTCTTAAAGAATGTATATGTGTTTTTTTAAAGGCCAAACCAGTGCTTGCCTCCCCCATTTTTATCCAGTTCCGTGCCAGAAACAACAGAAAGACTGTGAGCCCTGTCTTGCTGCCTGTCATCAGTCTGGCATACTTTGCTTGCTGCTGTCCATTCAGGAGCACTGTATTGGGACATGAGAGTAAAAGAAATGGATTTTGAACATACACACTATATTTCTAGTATTTATTGTCCCTTTGTAAACAATTTGTTTCATTTCTGAAAGAGGTATCTGTCCTGGCTGAGGACTCCGTCCAACCATCAAATGCATCTGTATCTTCTACCATCTAAGAGAGAATTTTTTTGGTAGTCTGAAGGGACAGGGAGAAAATCATTGATGTATTTTCCCCAGACTTACCAGAAACTTAGAGCTGAAATCAAAAAGAACATACATGATCAATTTTAGTTTTTTTTCTTCATAAAAAACATGAGGACACAAACCGGGGTCAGAATCAGACACAGAACAATCTCCTCAGCTCCACTAAGGAGCTCCAGCACTAAGAACTGAGCTGCTTCCAGTGCACACAGCAGTGCTCTCACAATACGGAGTGATGTGGGGTTTTTTGAAGCTGCACATTTAGTTAAAATACTGCTGAAGTGGCTGTTCGTTCAAAGGTACTATCACAGGTATAAAGTGCCATTTAATAATCAGCTTTCAGGCAGGCATTTGCACTCCAGACTGTTTAGTCATCAGAGTGGCTATTTACTCAAAGGTACTATCATGCATATAAGAAGTCATTTTATAATCAGTTTTCAGGTAGGCATTTGTGCTCCCGGCCGTTTAGTCATCAGTGGAAGCCACTTCTCCGATGTATAAAGCTGACATAAGGACAATCAACACCATAATACTAGGCAGCCAGGCACCGGGCACATTTAAATCAGCTCAATAAGCTGGAAACCAAAAAGCAGCATAATGTTCTCAGGAAAGACCCATTTTAGAATGAATTATTGTACATTGTTAAGGGTATGTGACACGACAGCTTTAATCAGAAATAGAGAAACACAGATGAATAATTTACACAAAGAAAGAGCAACAAGGAACGTTTGCTCCAAGATAAATGTTGCACAATTCTCCAATGTGTCACTGAAGGTCGAAGATCTGGTTCCCATTCTCACTGATCTCACTATGTGCCCTCAACTATTCTCACACTGTAAGCCCACGGGAGCAAAGGAGGACTGCATTTTTTGCAATTTAGAAGCCAATCAGAACATGCAGTGCAGGTAACAATTCTATCTGTGTGATTGCTTCGCTTCCTTGCCTCTCCGGGTTTGTCAGAGCAGGTTAGAGCAATGTTGTCTAATTAGGAGATCAAAAAAATTGGGAGAAAAAAATTGGAGACTGCTGTTAGTGCTGACCTCGGTCCATCAACAGGAGATGGCAAAGAAATTTAAGTCCTCTGTGCTTCAAAGGTACCTTTTGAAAGGGATACAGCTTTTCATCTAGCAGCAGTACTTTTCACAAAGATCTGAGAAGGCTTTATCAATTCATGTTAGCACAGCCGTTTGAGGTCCCTGAAATGTAGCAGTAAGTACTGCTAGGGCTACTTTCTTCTAATCATGTTGTGTCTGCTTACCAAACATGCTCCTTCTGCTAAGCAAGTTAAGCATGCATTAAGCTAAAGGCATTGCAAAGAAAAAGATAATTTATCTTCCTTGCATTTAGTGGTTACCTTTCTATTTCTCACTGTCTACTGTATTCACACATTTACCTTTGGTCTTAAACATTGTATAAATGAGAAACTAACAGTAAAACTGGATTCTGTCAGGCAGAGTTGTTTTGTGAGTTGACACTGTCAGTCTGCTCTCATTAAATCTAATGTGGCTTCAATAAGCATAGGAAGTGTCCAGATCTTGAATCAAAGCAAAATTTTTGCACCTGAACAAAATCTAAATTTGAAGAGTTGTCTGCTCTACAGTGTTGGGTGCAATTCAGTGCAAGTTCAACAGCATTTTTCAGTGCTACCTAGGGAGGGGGCAGCAGAGAGGACAGGGAAAGGCTTATGACAATTCTTGTGACAATACAGACCACTATGGGGCCAGACCCAGGGGAACAACACCTAAAATTCCTACAACATTCACCCAAACAGGCAATGGGGGGCCGGGGCTGCAGCCCCAGTCAGGGCAACTGCAGCTGAGCCAAACGCTCTCCTTCAAGCTCAGCATTATTCACAACTGACTGAATGCAGAAGTGCAGACATTTAGTGTTCCCTACATTTACACTGCTGCAGGTGGGACAGCTGGGACTTGATTGACAAAACAGAAAGCAGCAAAATTTCCAGTACTGTGGAACAGAATATAACCTATCTTGTATTATTCACTTATCAGTCCTTTTACTATTTTTTTCTGCCCCGATGAAACTCTCAGTTTTGTAAGGGATTTTTCATTTTCATTTACATTGTTCAGATTCCAACCAAGATACTGTAAGCAAAAATAACAGCTCCATAATCAGTAATCATTTAGTTTCCATCATTCCTAACAATGAGTTATGCAAATGATCTGAACAATACTGTCAAAAACATTTAAAGAGGTATTACAGGGGATTAAGAAGTGCCCGTTTCTTCTCTGGTATATCATAGTCACATCTAAGCAAATACCCCTCTTAGGATATTGCTTATCACTGCTTCTACCTTGCCTGGAATCCACCTCAAATGCCACAAAACAAAAATTCTCTAAGATTAGTACAAGACCTTAATCTGATCAACGCATCAGTTTAGGTACAACCGCCTGCATCTTTATTGAAGTCTTCATGTAGGAACTTGGTTTAACTTCTACTTAACATGTAAGCATAAAACAAGGTTCATGACTAATTAACCTAACCTCATGTAAGCATGAATAGATATTTGTAGATGAAGAATTAAGCCAATTAGCAGAAAAAAGAACAAAAACAGCTAATGTTCATTAGAATATTCCATCAAATGTGTTTTCATTGAATGGACACTATTTATTTTTGCTGCTCATCACACTTGTTTGATGACTTACTAAAATAACTTGTAAAATGCAAACTTTTAATCAGCACAGTACTGTCTGCATCTTCACCTGATTTATTTTTTTTTTTTAATAATTACTCCCAGTCTGCAAGAAGAAACTACTCTATATGAATCAGGTGTCTTATAAATCAGTTTGCATACCAAAATTTCTCAGTTTAATGTCTGTAGTAGCCTGCAGACTTAGAGTTATTTACTGAAATAACACATAAAATGAGTACTGTTGCTGGAAAAAGACCTCATTTTCTGAAAGAAAATTTAAGAGCACAGCGAGAAGCTTAACTATTTGAATAAGTCGCTCTCTTGCTACCTTTAAGGAAAACTTACAGTCCTTGCTTACATTAAAACCAAAACAAAAAGATAGGAATTACTGGTCAGAGTGCAGCAGGGCCCTTCTTCCAAAGTGTCTGCACATGCTGCCAAAGAAGGGCATTCTGAAATACTGTGATGAACTAAGCCACAGATTCAAGAGCAATAGAGACTTCCCACTGCAGCGTATGTGGCACACACGATACTTCACACGGTATCACAGGGATGCTATGTGCTATGGAGTCCTGCACATCAAATACCCCTCAGAAGGACATGGCACAGTGCTCAGTTGGCAGCGTTACTTCTACTACAACAAGAAATGCTGAGAAGTGCAACAGATGGAGCAGAAGAGAGGTTGTGCAAGATGCTCTGTCTCACCCTGACACCCCAGGCCCCACCAAGCTGCTCATAAAAGAGCCTCTACCTCACCATGGGGGTTAGGCAAGTATTAACAGGCAATCCACAAACAAGGGAATAAAGGAAGGGAAGGCACCTCAA
Organism: Odontophorus gujanensis; assembly: GCA_013399175.1. Taxonomy (NCBI): domain Eukaryota; kingdom Metazoa; phylum Chordata; class Aves; order Galliformes; family Odontophoridae; genus Odontophorus; species Odontophorus gujanensis. Next base: position 331,384 of record VXAB01003366.1, on the reverse strand, counting down.
AATCTGCTAACATGAAGACAAGTCTGCCAAGGGGAAGGGATGGCTCAAGCTTCAGCTGAAATATGCATCCATTTAAAAGATTCAGTCTAGTTCAAAGAGCTGTAATTAAAGATAAGCCCAATGGACATCTTAGTCTTCTCACAAGTGCTTTCAGTATTGCTGGTCCTGCTTTCAAACAAGGCCTGGACTGTGAAACGTGTACAGAGTGACCACTTCAAGGGAGAGTTTGCAGAACGGATCCCTGGGAACAGCCATGCTAACACCTCTGCCCGTGAGGTCCTACACCCATCCCAGTACCCTCAATGCAGATGCAAGCCTTGAGTACCCAACAAGCAGTGCCCTTGACATGCTGGTGTTACCAGTGCTGAAAACAGAGCCAACAGAGCTACCAGGAAGGAACAGCAGAGCTCTTTACAAAGATCCATTTCAAGATCAGTATGCTTTAATTGAGACTTGACATTTGAGCTAAAAACAGTTTCTGCAGAAGGTCTGTAAATGTATCAGCTGCAGTGAAATGAATGGTCACTCATGTGGGCAGTGTTGTCCTCAGTTTCCCCAGCGAACCTCATCACAGCAGCGATCTATGTGATCCCACAGGACCACAGCAACAGGAGGAAATGGCAGCTGAAATACTGCCACCTGCTTTTACTGAAGTACAGACCGTCCCAGCTGATGTTAGTCAGAAGGTTTTTCTTTAGTTACCATGTTTTGTAAGTTTATGAATGAAAGACAGAGCACAGCAGCACCAAACCCAGTGCCTGACAGCTCCAGTTGTACAATATTTGAGGAATACAGATGAAACAAAGCAAAACAACTAAAGCTTACTAAATCTTACTAAATCTTACTCATTTTTCTAAAAATATAATAAAATAAAAGTCAAAAGCAGCCTATTTAGTCACTTCCTACACATTCACAGAAGGAACTTTCCGCAGGTCACACACAACTGTAGAAAGAGCAAACTACAGGAAAGCGAAATGTCATGGTAAATAAAATCTTTTTGCTGATAATGATGCTGCACCTCAGGATAACACTGATTACCAAATTACCGAAGTGTAATTTTGAAAATCCCAACCAATCATGCCAAAAATATTGATTTAATCTCCTATCTAGCAACATGTGTGATTTCAACTTCTTTATCACGATTAACTTCTACTTTTGATGTATGAACTGACAGCTCCTAAAAGCTAATGGAAAGTCATTTATGGTAATTTAATGTCTGATTATTGGAGTGTTTAAGTTCCCTGACAGTGTTTTACTTTGCAAATGGAAAATTTAGTGGAAAAATGGATCAGCTTTTCTACAGGAAAAGAACTCAATCTGATAAAAAAAAAATCAGCCCTAAAGTTCGCTCATATTAACATATGATGTAAAAAAAGGGTTTTGCCTAAATGTAATTTTATGAATTGCTCTTTTGTACGTGGTAAAATACGTGGTAAAGGGATTAATGAGCTTTATATGTGCCTTCACGCACTTTAAGAGACAAGGAATTGATTCAATAAACAAGCTCTCTGAGCACGATAATTTGTTACACTGTACCGGGAATTGATTGGAAATCTCATATGAATCATTTTTTCCATCAATAAAAAAAAATAAGTTTTATTTTAAACCAGTAGTTTCTATATGAAGATGTTGACTACAGCATATTTTGTGTCAGGTCAAGTCAAAACATTGCATTTCAGCTTGTCAAACTCTAACATTTCTTTTCAAGTTGAGTTAACATAAACTCTGATCTGGCTCAGTCGTGGTGTTGCTTCCCAGAGCAGCACTCTCCCAAGAGCTATGAGCAGTAACCAAACTAAATTTTCTGAAATGCACAAAGGGCCATCTTTGCTACTGAATGTTCTCTTCAGATGAACTGTGGTAGCTCAAGAGGATGCTGAGTTTTATGGCAGCTTTAAAAACTTGCATTTTTTACTTATTCAAATTGTAGTGCTTTATACAGTTGCCCTATTGTCTGATTGAAACTGTTTTGTGCTGTGAAAGGTTTTGTGCCTGATATTTCAATTCTTGATTCTAAGGCAGATGTAAAGAAGTACAGAAAGTAATCAAACTTTCCTCTAGAAGGAAATTCAATTTGCACTTCCATGCATGTTTCCTCTGATTAATCTGATTCTGTTGTTATTTACACAGTTCTTGTGCTTTATATTACTTCCTAGGCTCAGAAGAAGATGAAGAAGCTTATTCTGCTTTTCTCACTGTTCCTGACTCCAGCATTCTCTTATAAAGAAAATCAGAAAACAAAACAAAACTTTTCTTCAAACAATACCAGTCATAAACGACTTAAGAGAGACTGGATATGGAACCGAATGCATATCAGAGAAGAGATGGATTCACCATTACCACATCACGTTGGCAAGGTAAACAGCAGTCTCTTAGCAGTGGATAATTGGAAATGTAGACAGCAAATGGGTATCCTGAGAAGTATTACTTGTTTGCAGCTTAGCAGAATTAACGGGGACAAAACAGAAAATAGAAATGGGATTAACACCCTAACATTCCATACAGAGTGAATCAAGAACAGCATCATAGGAATTCTAATTCTTCTGAAGAACAGAGATAAATTTTAGAGAACGGAAAGTATGCAACATCTGCAGTGAAGAAACAACTGCATTGCATGCAGGTGTACACAGAGAAAGAAAGCCTGGCAGCTGATGTATGTCAATGTTTTTCTGGTAGCTCTATAAAAAAAAACCTGGGAGATTAGCTAATAAAAACATAGGTATTAAAGAACATATAGCTTACATCCCTTAGCACGGACACAAAGGTAAAGTGCTGTTCAGGAGTACTGTTACACAATCAAAAAATTTGTTTCACGAAGTGAAGGAAAACAATTTTTGAAAGTAATAACAAGCATTGACCTGACTGCAAACTCATTTTCTTCAGGGCAGTGCTCATAAAATCCTGTGATTAACTGCACATCACCCAGACAAAGTTCTCCCAGTCTAGTCTTTCAAATTGAACTACTTTGACACATCTCAGATAAATGCAGTTCTACATTTTCCTCCCATGTACAGCAATCAGCATCTGTCAAGGTTGTTATGGTAAAGTGAAACAGACCTTTCTAGATCAGTGCTGCTCAGTGGCAGAAAACGCATGAGAGAGAGAAAAGAGGCCACGGGGTACACAGCTATGCAGGATGTCTGTTTCATTTCAGACCAATTCAGCAGCAGATTGAGGAGAACTCTTTTATTCCTGGTGCTGTCCTAAATAAGAGTAATTCACTTGGTGCTGTGTTCTGTGGTCTTTCTAAAGTGGAATGCATCTGATTACTCTTGCAATGTCTGTGTCCAGTACATTGCATTTGCTAGATTGAACACTTGATAAATCCTTCTAAAAGGCCACAGCATCAGCATGGCCAAACTGAGTGACAGCTGCAGGAATATGCTGATACGCCTGGATTTTATCTTTGATGACCTTGGAGGCTTCCATTTGTATGTTCATCCTCAGATTTAGCAAATGAAATCTTGGAAGTCTGTACCTTTTACACTAAACAGGTAAGTAAAAATTAAGACAGGTGTTACAGGCTGCACTATCTTAGAGACAAGTGTGAGTTTCTTTCTCCTGTTACATCTCCAGAGTCGCAAGCTGTTCTTCAGCAGCACCAGTAGTTAAAGCATGATTAAGTATGTGGAACAAGAAAAGAGAATTTTAATAGCACATTTCAAAATAGAAAACATAAATGAAAGAATGTTCAACAGTAAATGACAACTACAGGATAAATCAAACCCTGAATACCAAACAGCTGCAATTTATGATAACGTCAGTAACAAAAGATTAGAAAATCTTGGTCAAACCCAACAATTATTGATAAATAGCTTGCTGAAACAAGAATGCTGATATAGTGCACAGAAAATTGAGGTTTAAATGTTCTAGCAGTGTTCTTAAGAGGAGTGTGGATGGGAAAAAATCATCAGAATATCTCCAGATTAAAAAAAATGTGCAAAACTATTTGAGATTGGATTAAATTACATATAAAAACAGATTCACGTTTATTCCTTTTACCCCACCCCTTTATTTCATAGAATACAATCTTGAATTTGAAACTCTGTGGAGTGAAAATTTAATCTCATTGTCACAACCCTGAGTTTAAAGACTGACTATGAAGAAATTGCATGTGACTAAACACAAGAAAGCTGTCAGCCAGGGGAGGGATTCTGCTAAATGGCAAACAGTGGAGAAAAATGCTAAATAATGTCTATTGGTAGCTGTGAATATTGATTTGATTCTGTAATTCTGTGAAACCCCAGCAAAATTCCACTTGGAATTCTGCTAAATTCTGAAGATTATTAGCAAACAAGTGTAGCTCAAACAATGTAATGGCACCAACATTTCTGACACAATGAGGCTGACGATTTTTATCTGTAACCACATTAACAGTTTCTATCTTCAGGAAATGTGAAATATATCCTTAAAATAAAACCTTCCTGATATATAAGCAAGCAGGTTTCGGTCTGGATGCAAGTTTCATCCTATAACTCAGGATAGCTGTTGCTGCAGTGCTGGTTTGTCCAGTAATAAGCCAGCTGTCATCAAAATTCCCAGTGAGTCTGAAGAAGAGGTCATGTTTGTGCGTATCTTCTACTAGAAACTCTTTTGTATTCAGATGCCACAGCTCACTTTTATCTCTTTGAATTATACTTTCTAGCTCACATCGAGTGTAGGGAACAAGAATGCTACATATATTATTGAAGGTGAATCTGCCAACACCATCTTTAAAGTGCAAGGGTCCGATGGTGACATATATGCATTCGAGAGACTGGACAGAGAGAAGAAAGCAGAGTATGAGCTGACAGCACACATTATTGACAGAAGGAACAACCAATCGCTGGAACCACCATCTAAATTTATTATCAAGGTTTCTGACATTAATGACAATGCACCTGTTTTTGTACAAAGGGTATTCAATGGATCTGTCCCAGAAATGTCACAATTAGGTAAGGTTCTTCCATCACTCATTTTCCATCCTTTCTTTGTCTAAAAAGCAGAATTTATACTAAATGTGCCGTTTCATTATCCTTTTCTAGGAACCTCAGTTACCAAAGTGACAGCTGAAGATGCTGATGACCCAACAATTGCAGGTCATGCCATAGTTACCTACCAAATCATTAAAGGAAATGAATATTTCATAGTTGATGACTCTGGTAGGTCAGATATGCAAGTGTCGAATGTTGACCTTATGCTTTTAAGAAAACACAATATTAAGGCATTTTCCTTCTGGACGAGAGAGATACTAAGTAAAAAATTTAGCTTCAACTGTATTTGGAAAGATTTTTCATTCACACTAACACAGTGTCACTGTCTACATCTGAAAATGAACCAATAAAGTCATGACATTAGGTACCACAAGGTAAATGACAAGATGAAAGGTAGGGTTGTTCCTACTGATTTAGATACCAACTAAAAGCCAATACAAGTTTATACTTTCAGTTTAGCATGGATATCACTCCTTTGACCAAAGAGAAAAAGGGGAATACATTAAGAAACAGAACTCCTAAAGAATAGGTGACAAAAATTTGTAAAAAGCAAGGAACAAATGATGATTACAACCCAAGAACATTCTTTACAGCTTTGCAGACTTGGCATAGGAAGGATGGGTTATCCACTCCCCCGGTTAGCAGAGACCTGGAGTAGGTCAGCACATACAAACACATTTTATTATGCTGATCTTGAAAGTTTCCAGTTTCCAGTCAATAATTCAACCCTTCACTTTTGTAAGCTTTTTTTTGTTTAAAGTTTGTTCAGATATAAAAATAAACTCAGCATCTCTAGCAAGTTGGTTCTCTGAAGCAACTAAAGTAGAGAAGTTGGTGTAGATTCACCTGGTGTAGGGAACCTGCTTTGGCAGGGGGGTTGGACTCGATGATCTCTTGAGGTCCCTTCCAACCCCTATGATTCTATGATTCTATGACTCTATGATAAGAAGGTGGTCAGACATACACTCCAGTTGCTGTAGTGGCCAAGCTTAGACATTATTAAAGGGTTTCTAAGCAGCAAAGATAAGTTTAAAGAAATGCACTGTACAAAATCTCCCAAATATTTCATCATATAGAAAGATTTCTAATAGTTTCAGCTTTAGGAAAACATCACTGTAAAACTGCTTCTTAAAGTTGAACGTGTGGCTTAAGGTAATAACTTGCTTTAAAAACTAAGAGATGTAGGACACATTATAAAATCTAATCATATTCAACATTATTTTTTAAAGGTGTGATTTCCACAGCCAGAGCTGATTTGGACAGAGAGAAACAATCAACATATGAAATTACTGTTAAAGCAAAAGATGCTTTAGGGCTTACTGGGGAGTCAAGCACAGCTACAGTCATTATCACTTTAACAGACATCAATGACAACTTCCCAGTATTCAAACACCGTAAGTATACTACCAGTGAAGTATCATTTGGAAACCAACAACTGACATGAATAAAAAAAAATTACATTAGACATCACTATTCAATTTTTCTTTAAAGTGAACAAAAGAATCTTACATATTCCGAAGGTTTTCTGCACTTCAGCACTAGATTCATTGCCTCATTGGAGCGTATCTAGAGCAGAAAGTAAAAATCAGTATTAACTTGGGTAACTTTATAAAGAAATTTGACAATTTCAAGAAGTAATTATACTTTAAAAAATAACATTTAAGTGCAGTCTGTAGAGATTAATAACAATGAATTCTCAATTTTTCGCTGTCTGTCTGTAAGCTAAGAAGAACTGTTAAGTTCTAACTTCCATGTGCACTAACGTTACAACTTGTTTGTGGATTTTTTTTTTAACAGCATCATTTCACTTTAAAGTTCCTGAAAACATTTCAGTAGGAGGAGAAGTTGGCAGAGTCAAAGTTGAAGATATTGATGAACCACAACACAGACATACAAAATACAGTTTTGTCAGAGGAGATTACAGGGACACCTTTGAAATTGTAGCAAATCCATTCACCAATGAAGGGATCATTAGACCAAAGAAGGTACATTTCCCAGTAACAATGTAAGATATGTTTTTGTTTTTCCATGTTTAACGAGTGTTCAATTCAGTGTGGAACCAGCAGCAGGAAAATATGGGAATGGGTGGAAGTCACAGCAATAGATATTGAACTTGAAAACCCCATTCTGTTAGTCCTGTGAGGAAAGCAGGTGATTTACCAGCCCATTTCACCTGACAAAACTGGGAAAATCTGGGATTACTGCGCAGTGCAATAGGGACTATGCCAGATGTGCAGGTTACACACTTCAGGCTCCCCTCAAATTCCAGATATTTTGATATTTCAAAGAGTCTGTGAATACAAGAGGTGAGTTGACTGAGCCAAAGAATCTTTCTCTTCTGCAGCCAAAGAGAAACCAAAGCAGAAATGTGAATGCACACGACCTCTCTTCTGGAAGTGCTCTCTGCCATCTGACATTGCTCCTACCTGAGCCCCAGCCTCCTTCCCTGTCTCACCTCTGAGTATTGAAAGTTTCCCCATTACTATCTGGTAACTCTTACTTAAGAGGACCCAGTTTCTCCCAAGCCTCTATTATGGCTTGCTCTTTGTCTCCTAATTCTCAAACCTACTAAATTTGTACCAAGGGACATTCCTGCACTATGCAGAGCATTTCCAAGCCAAAAGTTCATTGATTTACCTAGACATCACCAAAGAAGAATATCTATGTTTGTCTTTCTTCTAGCCCCTGGACTTCGAGAAAGTAGCAGTGTACAGGTTCGACATTGAAGCGACTGATCACACCGTTAACCTTCACTACTACAAACCTGGTGGCTCCAAGAGCTTTTCAACAATTACCATTGAAGTTACCGATGTAGATGAGCCTCCTGTCTTCAACAAACGACCGTATGAATTTAAAGTAAGGGAGAATGATCCTGAAATAAAAATACTTGGCTCCGTTTATGCGTATGACCCTGACGCAGCTAAACGGGAAATCAGGTAACACAACATCAGCTTTAGCGGCTCTGTCTTTAAGTAGAGATTTTGATAATGATTCCAAGAATGTGACAAACTATTGAGACACTGGCCTTATTTTTCAGGCGTTTGCAAACAAAAGAAAAATCCAATCTGACTTTTCAGCCATGGCAGCCATGGATATATACAACAACCAACAAACATGAACATGTTACTTTCACACATAAAATCACTAATAAAACATTTGTATGTTCATGGGAAAATACATCATCTTGGATATTTTTACATGGTTATAATAATTTACTGTTAAAATTTTTATTGTAAATACTTTCTTGAGTATGTGCTTCGTAAGAAAAAGAAATAGATTTCTTAAACAGTGAAAGCCAATAACACAGGAATGTTGCAGATGGATACGTTATGCTCTCAAAGCTTGCATTAATTTAGGGAAATTTTCTGTGGCTTCCTGGTCATTATATCAATGCAATTTTTTATAAAACTAAATAAAATTCTCTGGCCCTTTCCTATAAAGAACTGAAGTAAAACACAGTGTTGTAACTCTTGTATTGATGCATCTCTTTTTAAATAAAACAGATTTGGTCGGCGAAGAGCTAGTCCTAATGGAGACTATATTAGAGTATCTGATTCTGGAATTATCCAGCTTCCTAAACCCCTAGATAGAGAATTCAGCTCTTCATACAACATCACTGTGGCGGCCCAGGAAATCCTGGAGGATGGTAAGTGCTATCATTTCTATACTTGAAACAAATCAGTGTGTGACTTTACAGCTGGACTGTGCCTTATCAGGAAGGGAAGCCACAATCTGACAGCTTCTTTCCACTAAGCTATGAATGAGGTGGTTGCTTGCAGGGTTTGTGCAGCAGTCTTCCATATCAGATGAGAACCTACAAATTGATGAAATACTTCTGAGACTTGGCCCTTTGCTATTACAAAAATGCTTTAAGCTTGTCAAAAGGAATGACAGAGGCACGAGGAGGAGAAGAAGCTTGGGGAACAGGCAGGAACCTGTGTCTGAAGCAGAATTGTCCCAGACAGTTTCACCACTCACACAGAGCTACAAAATGTTCCCACCAAGCTCCCCAGACATTTATGCACAGCTCCACTGGGTTTAGAAATAGGGGCAGGTGGGGGAAGTTCCCAGTTGGATTGGAGGAGGCCAGACTCTTCTGCAGGGTGAGGGACATTGAATAGTATTGGGCACTCCCTGCCTATGGCCTTAGAACTGGGGAACAAGGCTGGCCACCAGAGACACAGAGAATGAAGAATCTGGGAGATATAATGAATTGCCATTTTCTTCCTTCATGGTTTAGCCCAATATGAGAGTTCTGAGAAAAATATCTGAGTCTGTCAAAGGAAAATCTTGAGTGATGGAGATCGGAGTTCCTTGTGTTTGGCATGCATGAGTCACAGAGGTGGGCACAACCCCATGGAAAGCACCTAGACTCCAGACAGTGTGTTGCCATTGCTGTCATTTCAGGCCGTCTTTCTGACAGAGAATCACATGCACATGTTCACGTCATAGTCATCGATGAAAATGATAATGCTCCAGAACTCGTTTATCCTGAGGAACCCAGAGTGTGTGAAAATGCTGCGCCGGGGAAGGTGAGGCAAAAGGAAGGTTCTTCCCTTAAGTACACATGAGCTGGCTGCACAGTTCCCCTCCCTATGGGCTTTTAAGTATGTACCCTGTGTATGCTTTTAAGCATGTATAGTATGTACCCTGGGCATTATTGATTGGACTGCAAAGGAAAGCAACCTTGCAGAGCAAAAGGTAATAATTCCATTTTATCACATGAATGTTTATACGTGACAGAAGAGAAACACTGCCATGTGTGACATTACTATAGCATCTATCGATGAGAGCATCTGCACGCACTTCTAGCAAAATTTGTGAGTTTGGACGTTTGACCTCAGATGCAAGTAAATACTTACACGGTCTACATATATAATGTTAGATTAATTAAGAGATTTTTTCACAGACTGGAATCTGATAAAATGTATTAGAACATGCAAGGTATTACTTTACCTTTAATTTATTTTTTAAATTACCTTTGGGACATAATCATCCACAATTTTTATATTCTATACTTCCAATGTATCTCAGGTTGAGGTTTTCAAAGCGTCACGTCATTGAGGAGTGGCAGTCACAGTGGCATTCAGTGAATGAGGCTCATTTTTTAAATAAGTTAAACACTTGAGAGAATATTTATTTAGGTAACTAAGTATTTAAATAAATAAATAAATATTTAGTTAACTAGAATATTTAGGCAACTAAATGAACATTCAGTACACATATAGTTGAACATAAGATTCATGCTTTAATGACACAAGATTTCATCTTTCCTATTGCTGAATCAAAGGGAAAAACAACTCATCTTGAAGAGCTATTGAAATTACCTGCCCTGAAATATCTGGAAGAGAAACAACACAAGATATCTTTGCTCTGCCCTTTGCTGAAGGGTTATATGGGATACACGGCTCAGCACTAACTTATATACTGTGAGTGTTTTTATCACGCAATGTGTACTGGAATTTATGACCTCTCCCATCTTACCTTTATAGGTAATCATCAGGATTTCAGCTACCGACAAGGATGAAATATCACCCAGAGGTTTCTTCAGATACTCCCTGACCACAGAAGACAGCAATTTCTCCTTGGTTGAGAACTATGGTAATGTATCCCTGAGATGCATTTTCTCAGACAGCCAAAGTGAGACAGCAGCACAAGGGGGAGAAAGGCTGTAGCAATGGCCTACAATTGGGCCACCAGGGCTAAGCAGATATTTTGAAAGGCTTAACCTACAGAAAAACATGTTGGCACCCAAGCTTCACTGGGCTCCCCAAAGCCTTGCTCTGTCAGAGGCAATGGTGTATAGAATGACTGATAATCTATAAGGAAAATCAGGTAGAGATTATAACTTAATTAGCTATTGTTACTTCTTCCAGATAACACAGCTAATATCACTGTGAAGTATGGACAGTTTAATCGTGAACTTGCCAAAATCCACTACCTGCCTGTCATCATCTCAGACAATGGCGACCCTGAGCTCAGCAGCACAAACACACTTGTTATCAGTGTCTGCAAGTGTAATGAAAAAGGCGACTTCACTTTTTGTGAGGAAAGAGTTAAAGTAGTTGGAGTTAGTATACAAGCACTGGTAGCAATTTTTATCTGTATCTTCACAATCATTGGTAAGTTATTGGACTTTGGTAACGTTCTTCAATGTGTGGGGATTTATTTGTATGGTTTTTGGTGTTTTTTTTTTTCCTTAATTGAGATCCAAAAAAGCTTTGTGGTTATAAAATGGTCATGAAGGCAGAAAAACTCTATCTGATTCATCCTACTCTTGGCCTGTTAGTGTAGTTCCAACTACAAGCACACTCATTCTATTGGAAAGGCTGGCTCACTGGCAAGGTCACTGCACGTATGCATAACACACTTGATTTAGTGTTACTAGGCTCACATGCATCTATATAAAGGAAAACTGTACCGAGGCAATAACAACAGGATTCCTGTTTCCAAAGGCAGAACTACTCTGGAAACCCTTTAAGCAGTACAGTGAACATATACACATAAATCTGTAAATGAGCAAGACAGTACCTATTTGTTTCACTTGAAACCTATCACAGAATGGGCAACGTTCTTGTACTGCTTGAGAAGAGGCCTCCTTTGCAGCTACCACACAAGCAGCATTTGATGCTTGGCACTAAATGTGTACGTACCACCTCGAGGCAGCCACTGATAGAGCCCTTCAGTGTGCATACAACACTGTGCATTTGCACCTGCGATGGCAGCTCAAAAGTCACTTGTGAAATCCTTGCAGAAACTGAACCGCTTTGAGAACATACAAGTCCTACAAACCAGCAGTATTTTAAACTTTTTGTTCTATTTTTTTAATAAGTAACTAAAAAGCTTCGGAAAAAGCCCTGAAACGCATGTCTTTTATGTAGCAATTTGGTTTACTTTGTTACTTTTCTTTTCACAACTGCTCACATATGTTTCCTTTGCAGTGATTGTGTTGCTAATTCTTCTAAGGAAGAGACACAAGAAGGATTTGAGCAGTCTCGGGAGGAATGTGGCAGAGATCCATGAGCAGCTTGTCACTTACGATGAAGAAGGTGGCGGTGAAATGGACACCACCAGCTACGATGTGTCTGTGCTCAACTCCGTGCGCAAGAATGGTATAAAGCCAGAAGTGGTGCACTCTACATATGCACAGGTCCAAAAGCCTCCTGGAAATACAACTTCTGGTGCTGGAGAAATGGAAATGATGATTGAGGTTAAGAAGGATGAAGCTGACAATGACAGGGATCTGCTCCCATATGACACACTTCACATTTATGGCTATGAAGGGGCCGAGTCCATTGCAGAATCTCTCAGCTCTTTGGAATCAGGCTCTTCGGACTCAGATATTGATTATGACTTTCTAAATGACTGGGGGCCCAGGTTTAAAATGTTAGCTGAGCTGTATGGATCAGAACCAAATGAAGATTTTGTGTATTAAGTTCACATTAGCCATAGATTTTCTCCCTCCCACTACAGATAAGTAAAGCCTGCCAATGGCCACAGAAGAGTTCACTGCTCTTCACCCAGGCAGTACTAGGATTTCAAACAGACTCAGAGAAAACCTGATAGCAGTAGGGATAAAAAGAAAGATACAAATAAAGTACTGGCTTCCCCAGCACTGCTTTTCTTGTCAACGTTCTGTTCTTTCCCCAAAATGCTTGGGGACCCAAAGGGATGTGGCTCCTCTCTCTGTTTCAATAGATCCTTCTCCTTATGAAGTGGTATTGTCTCTGGTTTCTCCTTCATGCCTCTCATCCTGCACTGCTTTCATCAGCATGTGCTCGGGATGACCCGCTGGAACACAGAGGTTGGGTGGCAGTGGGAAAGAATGTTTTTATAACCTCCTCCATCTCCAGCCTGCCTGGCCTGACAGTAACATCTTTATTGATACCCCACGCTTATAGTTACCCAGCAGAGGAGAGAAGGAACATATGGTTTATCACTTAGTATTAGAAACAATTTCATCACTTTCATAAACAGGCAAGATTTTCCCTTCTTTCCAATCTATTAATTATTCTAGCTTTATAGTCTTTGACTACATACATGAGTTAATGTAGATAAAATTAGACAGGACTTTTAGAGGCATAGTCTGGTCTCATCTCTACTTTTTAACAGCCTGATGATGATCTCAGCCATCTTTCTGGAGTGCCAAAATTTCCTCTAGCTAGCAGCAAAATTGTTTTCTCTTTCTGTAAATAGGATCTCAATGTTACTCTGTGGAACATATCCTGCAGGGCAGGAAATGTGGACATCAGAGGAATGTTAAGGCTCCAGTACTGTAAATCTTTCTGGATAGCAGCATAGGTCTGGATCTCTAAAAAGGTTGAGTAAGCTTTTTATTCAACATTATTAAAGCAAATGTATTATTTCAGGGACAAACAAAGGATGGGCCTCATTACTGTGAAACTGTTTTGATTTTTTTCTAAGCAGGTACTGTAAAACGGGTATTTTCCACCTAGGAAAATATTGTAGAGTTCCAAACCAGGATACTACACACCTACACATTTGTCTGCGTAAGAGAACCACAAATGTAAATCAGGTTTTGGAGCAGCATGTATTCTGTCCATGGTAAGCGTGTGTTCAGCTTCATGCCTGGTAAAGAGCCGCACAATGAACAGGATGAAATTTCCTATGTCTGATGTTACCCCGCCAAAGGCGCCTTGTTAGAAGTGGGTCTCTTAGGACAATGGCCTGTCTCTGGCTTCTGTCAATGCAGATTCCTGTTATCGTCAGCAGGAACAGAGCTCTGCTACACCGACACACAGTTTTGCAGGATCTGTGCTACAGCTGTATGTATTAGTTTAGATGATCTGATTATTTAAATTTGGTAGCTAACCACATAATACTAAATCTTCTCTTTTTCTTTCTTAAAATAGTGTAGTGGAACCTCATTAATGTGCTTTTCATTTGTTCATGTCCTCTCCCTTCCCCACAATACTTTCATGTCAGGAGGCAGTAACACGCAATAATAGTCTCTTATCAGCCCACACAACTATAGAGAGTTGTCTACTAAAATACTTGCTAGACACAAACACATACTATCATCAAGGATTCAAATCACTGAAATGTTCAAATATGAACGAAGCAAAAGCTAAGTAGAATCCCACTAGGCACATCACCTTTGGATCAGATCCCCTATTAAAAAAGAAAAAAGGTAAATTTGGGGATGGCAGCCTTGGTTTTATTAGAAAATATCCATTTTCTACCATTTTGCTTAATGCAGCCAACAGTGTATGTTATTGAGGTTCCATATGTTAGTATGTTATAAAGAATTCTAACTAATAATACTTACATTTAGGGTTTTCATCAGTAATTAATGTATTGGCAATCAACAGCTCAAGTTAGTTACGGAACTATTTAGTGTAGTAAATAAAGTACTTGGGTAAGTGTCACCCAGGTAGTATGATCACTGTTTTTAAGCTCATTTTATAAAGCAGTTTTAAGGAATGCTGTGTCAATTTCCATTGTATGAAGATGTTTGCACTGGATCTTTTCTTTTTATATTGCTGTACTGTATGTTTAATTCATTTTGACTACATAAAATTCATTCTCAAATTTGGATTTTTGGTGCATTCATGAGTTTCATAGAGAAGACTGTGCTGTGTACTACAGTGACCTCAACCATCCTCACCACTTCCTTTCTCTGCCAGTGATCACTGCCCCAGTATATTTCCAGGATGATTCTAGTGCTTTACAAAATCCCATTGATTCTCCCCAGATATGGTACTTATAAATTACAAAGCTTGGAAAAAGGTTCAATTCCATCTCTGCTAGTTGCCATGAGGAAACTCCAGATCAAACACGCTTTAGCACAAGTTGTATTAAAAACATAATAGATGAGGTAATTATGTTATAATGAAATGCATTTTTCCAAAGAAGGAATTTGAATAAACAGCTACTTGCAACTTGTAGCAGAGATTTTCATAATGGTTTTCATTATTAATTTAATCAATATGCACTTAAAACTCTTGCCCCTAAAAACGTATCTTAAATTATTATTTTATTACATTCACACTGAGAAGTTCATGCCATTTAATAACGTTTTTTACTCCAACCCCATACGAAATATTTATGAAGTAATGACTTGTAGCAGGAATCCTCGATATGTACCAAAGCAGCAATGAAAAGCAGCTGAACACTGACACCGGGCACGTGGGCACGCTGCCCTGTGAGACGGTGATCTGCACTGTTCAGAGAAAAACCAGTTGTGTCAAGTGCTACCTGACACTCCTGTGCAAAGGTACATGGGAGGTGCTCACGGCAGCAGTAAACACGCAGATACACCATCCCATCTGGCCAGGAAGTAGTACATTTCTTTCCATTCTATTTCTGGGGCTAGGACAGAAGAGTAATTGTCAATTTATCTGACCTATTCTGTCTTCCTAGATTTCTTATATTTCAAATGTGGCGAGTAAAACGTGAACTCTAGTGGGTCTACCTTGTCATGCTCTCCAGAGCAGAAGAAATCACTGAGTGGTACCTGCATCACGCAGGAGCCATCAGGGCCACTGCAGCACAGGTCACCCACGTTCATCGAGAGCAGCGTTTCCTTCTCCCCACTCCTCAGCAAGGGGAGTTATCCGTTCTCATTAACCCCTTCACCAGCGGCATTCACAAACTCCACCCGTTCCTCATGGCTCTGCTCGCGGCATCCCCAGCGGGCAGAGCGAAGCGGACGGCGCCGGTCACGCACACGCAGCACGGCGGGGCTGAGCCGCAAAGCGCGACCCGCAGCGCCGTGCGGTGGCGCCCGGCCCCAACGCTGCCGCACCGAGCGCCGCCGCTCCGCTCTTAGCGCTGTTCACGAAGGGCTGGATGCGCCGTCAGTAAGGTTACTAATTCCAGAGGGTTCATCCCATCAGCTTTACCGCTGACTCCACCGAATTCCCTGACCTTCCCGCAAGACAGAAAAGCTACGAAGCCTGGGTTGTAAAGGGGAAAGCAGCGGTATCACTGACGCGGAGGGTCTGAAGGGCGCAGAGAGCAGGGAAATAGCTCGGGGGAGAGGATGTGAACTCCAGATGTCTCCTTCAGAAGGCACCATCCTTCCTGGCAGCCCTGCTCAGGGCACGCTGCGTCCTGCCCAGCTGTCCTGTGGCACTGTGTCCCTGCTGCTGGCAGGGTCTGTCCCTGCTGCTGTGGAACCTTTGCTTTTCCCTGCAACTACGTATCAGGACTTTCTCAAGCATTCCCAAATGGTTTTTATAATCAACGATTCTTAAAAACAGCTGGGTTTTGCTGTGAACAAATGTATTGCTGTATGGACACATCAGTCATGATTTCTGTATCAGAAACAGGCAGCAAAGCTCTCCAAGCAGCCACAAAAAACAAGGAAAAATGACCCCAGTGACAATCTGGGACATACACACAGAAGCCACTGCACGCAAGACACCCCAACCACTTGAGTTTTGAGTGGCTGACAGCTTCTTAAATTTAAGTATTTTGCCACCACAAACACAGAAGGCAAGTGGACACAATTGCTTGCACTGCCCTCCTAGCAGCGTAGTGCTTAAGAACAACGTGAGCTCTGCGATTGCAGCCAGGTATGGACCCAGAGCAGCAAGAACTACAGCCTTTGTGTGCAGGGCAGCCCAAGTGGGTCAGAGACACAATATGACCATGGTCAATGCTGCAGCCATCCTGTATGCAACATCAAGGGAGAAGAAGCAGGAGGCAAAGTGAGCAGGGATCCACCAGGACAGCAGCCTGTGCCAAGGCAGCACCAAGCAAGAGCCCTACAAAGTGAAAAAAGGGCAAGGCACAGTGCAGCCAGAAACATCAGGCAGCAGAGCTGCATCTCCTCACACAACATCGCAGTCTCACTACAGTGACCTTGGCAGTGACCACCCACTGCCTCCTGTACAGACGCAGATCTGTCTCTCGGCACCTGCATGGACCCGGCACAACCTACTGAGCTGGAGCATCACTCTGAGCAAGCGATGAGCGTTGTATCCTTACTGAAGAGCTGTGATGAGTGTTAGAACACAGACATCTTGGTTTTTAGTGAAAGACAATTAGCTAGAAAAACTGAGCGATCCTCTTCAGTTCAGTAAAGCAACAGTGAACACCTTCCTATAAGATGAAGTATCAACTTGAATCAGAATCGGTCTTCCTGGATTTTGTCACAAAATCTAGATTCGTTTGGATGTCGAAGCAAGCACTTGGCAGCAGGCACAGCAAGCACAGCTGTGGATAACCCATCTGCAGCTACACACATCTCTCTGAAAGAGCTAGGAGCACACGTGGCCTCCATGGGAAGGATACCTGGCAGAACATCAGGTGGTCACCAAAGAAACCAGGGCAGAGCTGAGGGCACCGACACACACTCATGGAGTATATTTGGAAAAGCAGGACTCTGGGCTTGTAAAGCTGACACAGGCTTCAGTTTGCATTTCAGATCACAAAGGCCCAGACCTTTGCATCTGAACACTAAGTGCTCAAAGCAGTGTTCTGATCAGTTGTCTGGCCACTGTCTCCCTCTCTATGTGCCCTGACTTCCAGACATAGACATCTCCCTACATCATTGCAGGGGGCAGTTAATACACCCAAAAATATTCCGAGTAACATTCTCTGATGCTTACACTTCTTAAGGATGAAAGCTTTAATGCTCTTCGTTATTTTCCAGCAACTTCCAGGCACAATAAATGTTTGCAGAAGATCTCAAGAGTTCTGTAATTGAAACACACCATACACACACCTGGTTCTACATGATGTATAGCATCACTCCCACTGTAAAGAACAGAGAACTTGTAGCACAAGGCACAAGTAGCACATGCACTTCATAGGTCAAGGTAAGCAAATGATGGGTACACAGCGAACATGAGGGGCAGCTGGAGCAATATAGCTACATACACTTGGAAACTAAAATTACAATGTTAGGCATTTAAAATAAGTGCAATAGCCACACAGAGTATTTATTACATGAAGAAACACTGTTGAGAAACACAGAACAGATTTTGTTTTTATGAGATGTTAAATGCACAACCAACATGCCTCACATGGTTCCATATGGGGATTATGCTTTACGGGACTTATATAAAGCTCACATTGAGTCTGGGGACTCAAGTTTCAGTGCCTTTTCATTCCTTTAATTCTGCCTCTCAGAAATGTGTTTATTTAAGTCGTTTATATTACTTACACCAGACTTTTGTTGCAGCTGCCCAAATTATCCTACTTTAGACCACAACCAATAATGAAAACTCAGCTTTGGCTTGCATAGCTGTGAGATTTGCTTCTTTAATTTCTACCCATCTGATATTTTCAGCCACCAGGTTCAGACACCCTTTGGTTCAAATCCTTCATGGCACAGAAGAGGGTTCATGAAGAATACTCACCTCTAGTCAGTATTCTTTTGACCGCAGCAAGCTCATCCCAGGATAGTTCTGGAAACAGTAAGCAGCAGCCAAACAGTTGAACAAGCTTTCATTTCAATGAGAGCAGCTGTTTGGGCTAATGGCCAAGGGATGAGCCTCAGAAGCATCAGCACATAGAATTTAAGCTTAGGAGCTGACACACTTTAGATGGGCTGACTATACTCCATTTAGGTAAAGAATTAAAAATAACTCGCACAACCAAGGCCTTACGCAACCTGATGCAGTGCCTTTTATTTTGGTGGTTCACAAAGGTGCCTGGAACTGCAGCCCTATGAAAGGACACTTGTGTCTGAGACATGAGAGGAGCTGGAGCTGCACGAGCTGGAATGGAGAATCACTGTGGAATACTCCTAGTGCACAGTAACACACACACTGCTACAGGGCACTCATCTTAAGCACAGTTTGTTTGCAGCTGGCAGTATTGAACATATTATGTCTCCAAACCCTCCTTCTGGCCTTCAATAACTATGCTAGGAAAGGAGAGCCCTTTGTTGTTATCTTCAGAAGCTAGAGTCTTCCTGAGGCTTCCTCACTTTCTGAAAATGACAGGGACAAAGCTCCTGAGGCACTGCCAAGTACCCTGAGTGAGCAGAAATGGAAGTTACTAAGCCTCTTTCTTCTCCCCACCACAATAAACCAGTCATCTTTTCTAAGCCCTTTACCAGATGGAGTACTGAGGGTGGTAGAGCCAAACTTCTGCCTGCTAGCTATGCTAACACACTCAATGGCTATTGGATTCTCTTAATGCTGAGAGATTTTCTAACACCACACACTGAGAAAAGGATGCATGATCTCCTCAGTGCAGGGGAGGTGAACCAGGTACCTGTGACTGCCAGCCCACAGTGCTGCACAGCTACCTGGTGGCACAGAGACAAGGCTCTCCCTGAGTACACACGCAGTGATCTCACCACAGCTCAGCTGCCTGCATCCCATAGCTGGGCTTGTCTGCACAGCATCAGCTTTGCCCTGAGGACCCCAATGCACTTATCCTGCCCTAAGCACTTCTGATGAGCCTGGGTTCATGTGATAATCTTTGGATAAATGTTACATCAATCACTGCACAGTATATTTTGGGCACCAAATGAAGATATGAAAGCAGGGTGATAAGACCCTGAAGATGTGTTTAGCAGAGAAATGCTGGTAGAAGCTTACTTACAGAGGCACTGCTGCCTGCTGCTCTGCTGGGCAAGCTATTGAAGACCTTTCAATAATGTTTTGCTGTAATGGGAACAGCACAAGCTGCAATAGCAGGTTGGCCGCACAGAAAACATTACAACAGTTGATCCTATTCTTTCCAATGCAACTTATTTTAACCGTCTTTTCCTGCTACACACCTATCAGTTGTCCTTATCTTTAGAGAACACAATTGTCTTTTTTCTGCCACTTGCAACTTGTTGAGATTTTCAGATTCAGCTTAGTGGAGTTTCATTCAACCTATAATCAGCCTTTTTCATATATCTTATTTTTTTTAGGGTTTTTTTTATCAAATACTGAGCATACGATTGCACTATACCCAAGTAACCTTTTCTGCTAAGAATTTACCTTACCCAGAAGCCTGAGAGAATGAAATGCCTTCCAGATACTTCCACAGAAGTAGCTGAAAGAAGGACTGAGGGTCAGATAGTTTGTGTCACCTAGAATAGGAGTTTTCCAACCTCTGACATCAGGCCAGAAAAGAACTGGAGGCCACACTCCTAGAACAGAGTCTGGAATTGCTCAGCTTCATGCTTCCGTGTCCCCATCATCCTCCTTTCCCAAACAGGAATGGTTCCTTCCCTCCTCCCTCCCATACCTCCTCCCTCACCCCACCCTTTCCGAACAAGACCCCAGATCCATTTTCTTGTCACAGCTTTACTCACTGAAATAATTCTCTCATACACTTCTCCACCTATTTACAAATAATACCACAAAGTCCCTATTGGAATTAATTAAATCTCATCCACCTTTCTCTTCTGCAACTCTATTTCACATCACTCGACTCAAAGAAGACAAGGCAACAAACCCCACAGGGAAATCAAACCAACTCTGTATAAAATTCACAAATGCCAGTCACACGGTTCCTACTATAAAAGAACAGGCACTATGGCACAAATTTATTCTGCAAAGAGCAGATCCATTCAGTGTCAATCAGCTTCAAGGTTCAGATTGACTCATCTGCAATGGCATGATGTAAGCCAATTTGTGTACAAATGTTATTATCTATTGTCTGCCATTTACTCTCAGCCTCTAATACCATGTTTAAATATTAAGTCATTTTGCTTAATCCTATCTCTCGCATCCCTAGGATTCTGATTTCCTTATGAGTAATCCTGTTTTTCATGTAACTGTCTAATGATATGCCAAAAATTGGTAAATTATTTGCTCATTTTTATTTTTAATAATGCACACTAAAATACAGCATATGACTGTAAGCGTTCATTTCTCAAAGGAATAAATAAGGTCAGGTCACTTAACATCTATTTAACCAAGCAAAACACAGTTTAAATACACTATTCACATGATAACTTTATATTGTCCTGGGTCTTGTATTAGTAACACCCTTTTACTTGCATAAGTAATTAATTCCATTTAAAGCCAGAAGGATAATTTTGATAAACCGATCACTTTGATAAGAATTTGTGAGTGAATTAACCTTCCTCGGCTGTCCTTACGAGATAAAGCTTGAAATATAAAATGTCAGACACACGAGTGTAATTTTACTGTAACTGATGTAAGCTGCTAAACTCACATGCAAACCCACATACATAACAGAGATGACATGCCCAGTTTCTCTGGGTTTCCCTATTTCTTGTGCCTGTTCCTTACAAGATTACCAGATCTTGTAAGGAAGCACCGTGCACTTCCCAGGCCCATGTTCATGTACAGCCATACTGCCTAAGAGCTGCTCCAGGGTAGACAGACTCTGTAAATAAATCTCTTTACAGCAGCACTAATCCCTTTCTATCAATAAAAGGAGAACTCTTCTTTTCTCGCCTGCACCTTGGAGCTGCTGCCCCACGGGCTTACATCTGCAGTCATGTAAATGCAGCTGAATGTTGGTTTCTACTTGGCTCCATCATCTCCATCACTCCTCACAGGAGCACAGCTGCGTTCAAGGGGTAACTGAAAGGAAATGGAGGAGTGAGTATGTACAAAACACCCTATGTGGGTGGGATGCGTTTTCGTTTTGTTGTCAGTTCACATTGTCAGAAGCAAAATGATTTTGAAAGTAATAGAAAATCAGTGTAATAACACTGTCCTCAGCATGGCTTTGAGATCCATTTAGGAGAGCCCCACTGGTAAAGTACATATATAATTACAGCCAAAGCTGTATTTAGCTTCAGACTAAACGCCATCGTGAGGCAGTGTATTAAATAATGCATTTCCCCAGTGCTTTTCACTGAATATGTGATTGTTTTCTATATTACTGTTTGGATAAGAAATTCTAGCAGCTTCACAGCTAATATGCACACACATTTGAAGATTTCAGTGGAGCAGAAAGCATCTGTGCCTTTGGGAAATGATCACTGATACATACAAATATCACCATATTTCTGTTACACCCTCCATCACCCAGGGGGTGAACTAAGCCCCCAGAAAGCAGAAGCATCCAAGGGACCAAGGGTCTGATTGCTGCACCAGCACTGCAGCCCCCAGCACTACAGCCTGGAGAGGTCTCCCCGGGCTCTGTGCAGGAGCCATTCTGTGGCCCACAGCACGCTCATTTCTCAGGTGGATGCACAGCAGCAAGCAAGCAAAACTCCCTGCTTGACACTGCACGACTGTTGTCACTGCAGGCATTGTTCACCAGCTAAATATAAAACATAAACAAGAACTCCCCCTCTTTTTACAGCACCAACTCTTCCTTCTTTCCTTCTTCGTCAGTCAGTCCCATATACACACTCACAGATTTGTTCAGTTTGACTTAAATGTCAAGTTTCATCACTAAATTTTTTATCAGCATTTTCCATGCCAGATGCACATATGTGTCAGCTGGCACTGCTTTTCAAATTGACAAAATAACAGGAGAAGAACGCAGTCACAGCAGTGATACCAGCTGTTTTCTGGACAGTCATCACTGGGATATCATGGTCAATTTGATGGGACATTTCACAGCAGGGTGGAGACATTCTGTAGTTTTGAAGTGTGGTCATAGTCAGGAAGAAGGCTAGAAAAATTGACATTGCCATCTCTGTATTTATTCCTGCTCTGTTATTAACGGCTGCTGCATTTACAAGGCAATAAATGCATTTTCCTTGCCAGGACAGCAAATATATGGAGAAGTTTAAAACCCAAGTTCTCTGTCCTTTTTAAGCCCTGAGAGTTTGCAGCCAGCCTTTCTGGAGGCACAACACGCTGTAATGAACTCTACAGCAGTTACCTCAAAGTCCTGCAGCATGGAAGTGTACAGATTCATTACATATATATATATAAGCATTTTTTCAATGTAGATGTGCTAAATAGTTTAGCAACTATTTTATTTTCGGTCTTGAGTCTTAACTTTTGTACAAAATCAAACATGTTACCTTCATTTTGTCCAGAGACATCACACAAAAAAATGTACAACACACAAATGTCAAAGCCTACCATTGTGTCAATAACTCATTCTGAACACAGGAGGAGAGAACCCTCGTGAACCGCCTGCTGCCTCCCGAGCAGCTCGCTGGGCACACAGAGGCAGTTGCAGCTACCACACAGCAGATGGCACAGCAAGCGGCTCACTGCTGGCAGGCACAGCACTGCCCGAGCCGAACGTTGTCACAAAACGTTACACAGTAAACACGAAGCAGGAGCTTAAACCCGAGCTCTGCGTTATCCTTTGTGGGTCTGGATACAAAGAAACCACGGGCAGGCACTATGTAGCCAGCTGCACATGTGTAGCTGAACTTCGGGAACCCAATGGAAGAAGGCAGCTGTTCTCCGATGCAGAGAAAGGAATGACCGCATGTATTGATGCCTGGGTTGGTATTTGCACACTGCTTCATGTGCATGCTGTATTCATCGACAAAATGGTTTCTGGTAAGAATTCTCAATGACCTGAATAAAGCAGTCCCTACAATGCTGACTACGCCAAATAACAAAGAACAAATCAGGTACTGGAATTTAAAAAAAAAGTTAATTTTCAAGCCAACAATCAAAAAGAGCACAGAAATATTCTATAAAGTCCAAGTGCCCTTTGCTTTCTTAGGTGTCCGTTTGGTTGTCAGTATATTTTCAGGTAAGATTGGAGCAAATTTGCATGTGTAACAATGCGGTGCAGCTCAGTGCAACTTGACCTGAAACAGTGAGCGGCAGAGACACAACTCAGTGCGTTTGCACTACTTCGTCTTTTCTATTGGCCTTCTGAGAAAAGTCAGTTGTCCTTTTAAGTGCTAAAGGACACAAACCTGTCCTTTCCTTCATGATTACAAAGCATGCACTCAAGCAGACTGTGCTTCCTTCTCCTCCCTTTCTCATCTAATTCTGCACTTGAGAGGTAACCACAATTTCCTGCTCCGTGGAGGCCAGTTGCACCAGTTTTTGCCCATCTACACCTTAGAGCAGCCACTCTGAGCTGCTTTATAATTTTATGCTCACTTCTGAGGATGTCTTGTTTTATCAGAAGGATACACAATGGCTGACCAGACATCGATGCCGACTCTCTCCTAATGGAGGTCTCAATCAGCAGCCCCTCTGGTGCTGCAGCAACCCAGTTCACCTCATTTCTTTCTGGCACCATGCTTTTACTGGTCTGTGCCAGGCTGCCGTTTGCTCTTTCCACTGCATTAAGCACCAAACCAAAGCTGTCAGAGACAAAGTTTTATCTGCTCCTAAACCCCTGTACAGCTCTCTTGAATAGTATAACCCTCAGGGTCCATTTCTTCTTCTTTGCTTTGCTATGTTCCTTTTGTCCCCAAGCCTCAGATTTCTCTACAATAAATTGCTCTACAATAAATTTCTCGAGCACGAGATGCCCCAGCTGCCCATTTCCACAAACCATTTATTACTGTGCTTCTGCTTCCTAGCAAGTGAACTGGTTTTG
Organism: Odontophorus gujanensis; assembly: GCA_013399175.1. Classification (NCBI taxonomy): domain Eukaryota; kingdom Metazoa; phylum Chordata; class Aves; order Galliformes; family Odontophoridae; genus Odontophorus; species Odontophorus gujanensis. The sequence goes on along the minus strand of VXAB01003366.1, from coordinate 307,040 downwards.
AGGTTTTAAATTAATTGCCAGTTTGCTCATCCTGCCTTAGATTTATTTCCTCAGGTTAAACTTATCAAACAAGTGAATATGTTACATCCTTATTTTAGTTAGCTAATAGTTAATTTTAAAAAAGAAATAATAAAAAAAAAGTGTCTTTGTAAGTGGTACCAATCATCAGAAACAAACCTGCAGGATGCTGGTGGAATCTTTTTGAACCGGTTTCTTATGGATCAGGCTGCATCTGGACCACTCTCTGTGCAAGCTGGTTCCTCTCACAGCAATTCTGGTAGAGCCTCGCTGCCACAGAAGGCACGAGACAACTGTGCAGCCAGCAGTACTACCATGGCCTTACCCCCATTTCTGCATGCACACTGGAACCCATTGCACCTTCTGCAAGGTTCCCAAGAGCTCAGGGACATATCCCCAAACATTTGATGCCCAGTCACCACCTCTTCCTTTCTTCCTACTGTTACGAGAAAGATACAGAGTGCCCATGAGGAACGTTGCATGGTACCATATTCATAAATATTCTACCATCTTTCAGAGGTCCTACAGATTCAGAAAGACTTCATAAATAGAACATCGATAAAATCTAGAGTTGTTGGTTTGTGTATTCATTGCTAAGACAAAAGGCAGTGAGTTATAAGGCTTACCCTCCACCAAGATGTGCTAAATATTTCTTACTCATACACAACAGTTTCAGAAAGATAAAATCAACTCCAAATACATATCTCATTTATTGCCATAATGGTTGTTTCTCCTTTGTACTTGTTTTCACTTTAGGTTAACAAATTCCCAGCTGGACTCATATGCCTGCCTACACAAGGAATCCTGGAGCCTTCTCCCCAAGACCTCTCTATCAAATACTTTAAAAAAAATACTAATAGTAAGAGACACATACTTTATTTCAGGGTCTGCCTATATACAATAAGAAATATATCACAGAAGCTCTACCTTCCACAAGGTGACACTGACCAACAAGCTTTGTGGCAGTAACTGAGCCAGCTTTGGTGGGCAGTTTCCGTTCGTTTCACTTCCCTCTTTCCCTGCAGGCATGTAGCTGGGGGCTGTGCCTGGGCAGGGTGTGGTACCCCCACACAAACACAGAGCTGGCCCTGGATGGCCCTTGCTGTGCTGTGAGACCCCAGCACTGAGTAGGATACACATGGTAGAGAGAGCCCATGGCATGGAAATGTCCCACATCATTCCAACAGCAGGATCACTGTGAGCACTTGTGGCAGCAGTGGTACCTAATTCCAAGTGCTCAGTATGACTTAACTCAGTATTTCTTTGTGATTCTTTGTGTATGTTTATGTATCTCCAGGGATACATGTTGAGATTTGTTAGTAATTCACTGCCTATCTTAAATTCCCAAAATACAATTAGAATTTATGATAAATTTAGGCAAGGAATAGTGGAAATAAACACTGACAGCCTGCATTCACCATCAGATGCTTTGGGGTCCTAGAAAGGTCAATACAAAATAAACCGCATAATTAACTGTAAATATAATTACAGAGTCACAGAATGAGAGGGAGAAGAACAGTGAGATCAAATTTTCCCATTTGCATCCTTAAACATTAACTCAGTTGGCATCAGGAAGACTGAGGAAAGAAAGACAGATAGATAGGGGAAATGTTATAGACATTTCAGTAACAATCTTGGACCTAATTATTTCCTGGTGTGTACACAGAGGCATTAAAAATATACAAGTGCAGATGGCAAAGACAGCATAATTCACCATCCTCCTCACAAGTCTGCAAGCAGGTGAATAAATAAGAAACTGAACCTGGCCCCATTCCAGTGCCTAAGAGCACCTATCGTTCCATAGAAAAAGACAGTTCGTAGCTCTAAAAATTAGAAAAATAGCCTCTGAGAATCCGGGTGTGACATAAAATTCCCACAAAATACCTTCTTGACACAGCAGCTATGGAAGCAGAGTGAAGAGCCTCACCACTCCAGATCTCATTTCTTCACAGGGTACGTAACAGAGGATGACTTCTGCCTTTGGGTCTCAGTGCTTCTTTAAAATATTTTTTATTTATACGTTTCATCTCTTTTAATAATTTAAAATGATCTTTCCTCTTGACAGATTTTATGCCTGAAGAACTAAATCACTTGACTCAAACCTCTAGAAAATATGTTTAATATAAATATACCTGTCCTATAACTGCTAGCTGAAAAAATGTTATATACTTAAAATTCCATCCTTTTCATTAAGATAGCTTTAGGTACGGAAGGATTTCCTTTTGTTAGTGATTCTGCAGTATGTCCAAACTCAGAAAACGCTTAGCATCTTGCTGGGAATTCATTTTCGTTTAATGATATTCAAATCCATTGCTTGAAAATTGCCAACCTGAAAACTATTCTCACCCTAAGATTTCTTAGAAATGTGAATTAGCAAATATTAAATAAGCAATTGAACGTGAAAATCTAACCACCCATCCTCACTCAGCAGGGATCCCATTCACTACAGATCTTAAAAACATAACTGAGCTCATTGCTTGCCATTACCTCTGCTTGAAATACACCAGTAAGACAGCTGTAAGAATGAGAATGAGCAAAGTGAGATGGGGGTACTGATGCAAGAAATCCAGAAGTATCCCATGCAGTAGCCTGAACAAAGAGAAGGATACAGCGGCTATGCTAATATCCAGGCCATGATATGCATGCAGTATCTCAGACTCTTCCACTAAAAATTAAATGAAATCCATCCCCACAAGGTTAACCCAACTCACTACACTCATGCAAGTGGACCCATAGGCAGTGAAACCATTTCATGCATGTGGCAAATAGGAGTTATCTCAAACCTGAAATCAGCAAACCTGTTCCTCTCCCGTGTCAGTTCAGGGCTAGGTGTTCTATTTTGAGCCCATCAAATGTCACATGGTGCTTACATCAAACAACATACAGTGCAACATCAACATACGCCATTCACATCGCTTATAGCCACTACACTGACATTTCAAAGGATCTTTACTGCCGGAAACCAGCTCACTGTGAAACCGTACAAACAGACAGTTCTATGGAGATGTATGGAAAACCTCTCTACCAGCACAGTTATCACTGGGATAGGGCCCAAAGGGTGGCAGTCTCACACCTGGGAGATGCCCTTGCCTGGCAGGCTGGGGCTCTGCACACCCCTGTCCTGGGGATGCTGTCAGCAGAGGATGAGCCAGGTCCCTCCAGGCCCCTTTCAGCCTTCACTGCTGCACAGTTCCCTGAGATCAGTGGGAAAGGCACGTGACTGCACAAATTTATGCCACACATACCAAATTTGTGCCACTGTTCTCTTTTTTAAAAGAAAACTATTTAAAAAAATCTCCAAAAATAAAATGCCAAACAAAATGCTGCTGTTTTTCACAAAAATTAATTTCAAAATAAAAATTAGGCATTCAGATCCTCCATGCCAAAATGAGGGTGTTTTTTACAGTTTAAATATTTTTAGAAGCAGGATGAGTATGTTTGGGTTCTGCTATCTGTGCAGGTCTGTAATAGCATCCCTGGATTAAAGGAAATGTGGAATCATCCAAGAATATCAGTCTTCAGCAAGGCTTCTCACACAGACTGCCTTTTAGTAGTACATGGAAAAACAACCACCACTTTGTAAACTTCCATCTACGAGCCATCCCAGACCTTACAGAAATGTACCCAAGCTCCTGCCTCACACACTCCTGATTTCAAGAGCTTGGGAGAAAAATTCCTCAAGAAAGTGACACTATTCAGAGCAGACACAGCGGCTGTGAACCGCTGCTGCAGGCAGACACCACTGCTGGGGTACTGCCCAAAGTGTGAGGGCTGACCCCAGCCCAACAACTGGTGTGGCTCAGGTGCACGACTGAACCAAAGGTGGAGCACATGGAGTGAGAAGGTGAAATACTGTCACATCTCCATACACACTGCAGATTTGGAAATCAGGAAAGTGAGCAAAACGTTTGCCAAATGTGAAGTTGCTGCCCCAGAACTCGAAGTCAGCTACCTGTATATTCTCAGTTTGTCAGCTCTTTTCATTGTCTGAGAATAGATTTTGCAGCCAAACACGAGGCTTGCAGCCTGCTCGAATCAAGGTTAATGCGGATGCTGGCTACATGTGAGGCAGTGTTTGGGAAAGATGTCATCACCAAAATCTGCATAAGTGCTGAACATTGGAAATTTTGAAATTTAAGGTGGAGAAACAATTTTAATATTGTTAAGCACGATGTTACGTACACAGCTGACTCTTCACAGGGGAATCCAGTAAGCCAGCAGGCAGCTAACCCGCCTGTCAGAGCTGCCAACCAGATGCCCAAACAGAAGACCAAGGGCCCCAAAAGGAAGTCAAGTGGCTTCCAGCTACTGAAGTGGTAAAGAAGGAATCTTTCAAGGAGTTGAACAATCTGATGGGTTACTAATCATAAAATCAATATATAGTGATGAATTAATTACATCCGAGGTACGAAGATTTTGGCACAAAGCACAAGAATCGCTGAGCCACAGTGAAATATACTGATAAATTTCCAGTAACCTCTTCAACCACCTGAGACACGCTTAAAATGCTTGCCTGGAATAAAAATAAATGATAATTAAAAAAAGAAAGAAGCAATCAATAAGAGCATCAAACTTCTTACAGGAGGACCTGAGAGTTCACAAGCTTTTTATCGACCTCAAACATCATTATACCTCTGCAGCCAACACTTCTGACCCAGGGGGAAATGAAACAGCCCGGGTGTGGATGGCACAGCCACTGCAACAGGAGGGAACTGCTCAGAGGCCACAAAGCTACGGCCAGCATGGAGCTGCCCCACAGCTGTGTGCTGCATTGCCCTCTCAGGGCAGTGTATGTGGGAGCACTTTGCACTGTCTGCTTCACATGGATGAGAGAAAGATACTGCCAGTACTATGCAGTTCCTACCTAGATCAATCTGAAGTGCTGCTGAATGGCAACACCAAGAGTCTGCATTTCTCACACTCTTTACCTAAGCAGCAAATAATGTGCTTTTCTTTTTACTTTTTCTTACCACAATGACCCATTGTGAAAGTTCATGAACACCAGTACCACTGTGGTTCTGTTGTCTGTGGTTCCAGCACTGGGGAACTTAGCATTTGTAATGAGGAACACCACTGGGGAACTCAGTAATAGCTGGATCTCTCTGTTGGAGATGGCTCTCACAGAATAACTAAGGTCGGAAATGATTTCTAAGACCAAGTCGATCCACCGACGCATCGCCACTATGCCCACTAAACCACGACCCACAGTGCCACGTCTTCACATTTCCTGAGCACCTCCAGGGACAGTGACTCCACCAGCTCCCTGCAGCCTGCACCACTGCATTACCGCTCTTTCGGAGAAGAAATTTCTCCTAATACTCAACTTGGATCTCCCCTGGTGCAACTTGAGGCCATTACCTCTCGTCCTAAGGGGCTCCCAGCCCTTATACTCGCCGCACATCCCCCGGCTACCCGCAGCCCCCGCCGCCCCATCCGCCCGCAGCGCCGCGCTCGGTTTCCCGCAGCCGCCCCCCGGCGAGCTCCCTCCCTCCTTCCCTCCCTCTCCCGGNGCTGCTGCCCGCGGGCCCCTCTGGGTAACGGCGGGCACTGAGCGGCAGTGATTTAGGGCACGTCTTACCCGCGTGTATTTTGTGGAGTCCAAGTGTATATCTTTGAAGTGCGAGTTATAAATGTTAACGCTTAAATGCACAGGCGGAGCGTGTGTATTAGATTTTACAATAGATTCATTCGGAGCCGGTTTGCCACACGCACGTGCCTGGTGCATTCAAGGTGTGCTCAAACAAAGCGGGAAGCGGTGGCTGGCTGACAGCGGCAGGTGCCCGTCTCGGTGGCTGGGAATGACTTATAACAACAATTACCATATTTACATAACAGTGCTGTTTATACAAGGGGCTTTGAACCTAAGGAGCATTGAAGCCCTAACTCACAAAATTTCTCGGACCGGGGGTGATTCCTGGAAGTATGAAGCAACGCCTTGTTTATTTCTTCTGCCCCCATTCAAGTGTAATCTGAGTGCACATCCACATCTGAGATGTGTAATGCTGCCCTGTGCCCATGGACACACAGCGTGTTTCCTCTGTCATCTGCTTCAAACCTAAACCCAACAGCTATAAAGGACTTTTTCTTTCCCTCCACAGTTCTCTTCTTCCATCTCCCCCTCGTCTCTGGGAGCTCCATCCGCATTGGGATAGGCAGCAACTCCAGCCTCTGTAAGTAGTTTCTCCTTATGTTTTAACTGCACTAACGCATGCCTCGCACCTGTGTACAGCTGTAGGAATAGTGTAGCTGAAGTCCTCTGGCAGATAAACATCAATCTGTGAACAAGCGAATCTCTTCCTGACCAAGGAAACAACGGAGCTAACAGAAACTGGGATCTTCATACAGACAAAACAGAGATAGGTGAAAGACCTGCCTGCAATAGAGCCACACAACTTGGCCTCAGGCACAACTAGTTCGATATATATTTTTTAAATACTCAGCATTTTCTCCCACAACAAATTAACACAGAGCTCCTGCAACTGGTCTACAAATTGAGCACATCAGTCAAACCTGATAGCATTTTGGCACTCGCTAATGTAATGTGGCTAAAAAATTACTTCCAATCACTGAAATAAAATGCAGACATTTGCCTTCCTTCCACCCTTCTTTTTATGACTGACTTTGGTATTTATTACATGGAAGTCTTCTGAAACAGAACACTGTAAGAGCCAGCTCTGCCTGTGGCATTGCCTGTCCTTCAGCAGAAGGCCACACATGCGAGATTCGGAACCACACAGGCATGTCCACACCCCTTGACAAAAGAATGAAACAATATTGATGGTTGTAGGCATTAATCATTATTAACAGGCAGTCAGAACCGCAGCCGCTGTTTGCAGTTTGTCAGTGAAGGACCCTGTGCTGTGGGGGCTGCAGCCAGCAGTGGGGACTAGCTGGGACCCTCCATCCTGCACACACCACTCCCCCTCCTCCCCCCCAGAGGTCTGATAATCCCTTATAAGGGAAAGAAGCATATTTTAAAGTCAGGTAAAAGAAAACAACCAGTTTTCAATCATATCTTCAGTGATTTAGTACATACATATCAGCTATTTGAAGAACGTGGCTTCTTTACAGCTAGAAAGTGACTATATAATTATGTATGTAAAGATTTGTGTGTCTTTCTGATAACCGTTTTGGATGATACTGTCTCAGCTGTTGCATCTCAGAGTACAAGGAGTGCCCAGAGGTTTGTGAAATGTTGGTTTGGATGCCTGAATTGAGACAAACAGAAGTACAAAGTATGCAGAGTGCTTAACATTTGGCCTTAAGACTCCCACGTTCAAACCTGTGCTCTTCCTGAGCAGCATTATCTCACCAAACCAAGAAGGAACAAACAGGCTCATGCTGTGGCTTTCTGTACATAAGCACTGCAGCCAGGCTCAGGGATGGGCTCTAAGAACACTGCCCCTCTCCCCCAAACACCCAACAAAGTTTAGACCCTGCAACAATCTACTCTTAATTTCCTTTCAGTGATTTTTTTCCTCAAAGCACTGAAGGCAGCACAGAGGTTCCCTTATCCCCTCACTTAAATGTGCAGCCCAGATCTCCTCACTCTGAATGCGGACAAGTAAAAGGTGTTCAAATGCCTCCAAAACTACAACTTGGAATTCTTTATTCTTCTCCTCTAATAAGTCTCAGTATCTTTCTGATATAATACTGCTCAGTATCTTTCTTCCATCAATTTGTTTTATGATGGCTGGGTATGATCTCAATTACTAACATCAAGAATGGTTTCAATTTTTCAGTCTGGATTCCATGCTAGGAAGGTATCTGTTTCTCACCAAGCCTGACAGTTCCCCAGCCTTGTTTATGAGGTTGTAGGCTGACAACACCAAATGGTTCATTTCCCCTTGGTTTCAAAGACCAAAGACCTTGGTTTCAGCAGCTTCTCCCCACCCTACCTCCCATGCCTGATTTAATTTTTTTGTGGAGAGAACAACAAACTAGAATTCTTTCCTATGCAACTACTGTGCAGAAGTACAAAGATTAGAGTCCAACATTGCTCCCTACTGAATAAATGGTAATACTGGCTTAGTTTCTGAAAGAGAGCTGAACAAATAGCTAGAAGGAGGAAGACTGAAAAGCATCTCAGACAAGAGCAGGGGGAGATGTTGTGGAGCTGCTGAGCACTATTAGCTCAGGCAGTCCGTATTTTGTTGCTGTATAATGAATGTATTTGAGCTAGATGTTCCGTGCAGTAGATGCCCAGACACCTCTCGTATGATGCTGAGAGGCAGACAGATCATGAGCTTTTGTGGTCTTAGAAGTAACTGTCTTCAGATGCTCTGGAAGTTTGGCTTAAAATTGAGAGTTGGCAGAAGCAAACAATTCCATTGGCTTTGACAGCATTTATGCAAATTGTCAATTTAGCTCCAGAACTTAATACATATTTTGCGACAACTTCCTGCACTCCCTCAGACTTTTTGTTTTAATTGATGATATTATATGACATTAAGAAACCTACAGTCTCCAAGAGCCTGTGTGAAAATACTTTGCTGAAAGACATTCCAGCCAAAGCCACTTGATCACCACCTATTCTTCCTGCAGATCTTGCCTGTACCACACATGTTTCCCTGCCTCTGTAAGTTTCCATCATTCAGTTGCAAGCACGTTAATCCCTTTATTCCTATCATTACAATTAGGATCTTCCTTTCGGAATTGTTTTCCTGCATTAAAAGGGTTATATAAATAAATAGTTCAATACATGCAGTTTCATCAAATTTTGCTTTTGAATCTCTCCTCTTGGAAATTAATCTTTTTTAGTCTCATGGTTGAAGGGAAACAGCTCTCCAAGCATATGGTCTATACAGGTTTTCAGCACATTCACTTTATGCTGATTTACTTGCAGAACTGCGATAGGATTACTTCTATCAGTGCAATGGACACGTAGAAGACCCAACTAAAACTAAGGCTTTATCATGTCAGCTCCTGAACTGAACAGAGCAATTGGCCTTGTCCTTCCAGACTGCAGGTGTCGAGATAAGACAAAAGGTTGGAAGAGAAAAACAGTGACAGAGATATTAATTGCTTTGGATTGCACAGCAATCTAAGGGGAAAGGCAGGTGCTCCAAGCTCCCGGGCTGGTATCTGCCCATTACTTGGCACACACACACACTGCAAAGACAGAAATGAAGAGCAGTTATTTGGGATGACTGATTCTTAAGTATAATTTGAAATGTACGTTAAAAAACACCAATACTCAACTCCTCATACTAAATATGCTGGTAAAGTCAGATGTTCTTTAGAAAGAATACAGGCCATTCAATAGGAGATTGACAAAACAATTACAGTGTATTCATACCATTGTGTGCTGGGGTACATGCTGTATGGTACACTGCTTCACCTCAGTCCCAATCGGAAACCATCACAACATATAGGGAGAGCACAAAAGGGATACATCGAGAACAAAAATTTGTTGGTTTTTTTCATACTGCACTGTCCCTTATGGTAAATGTGATGATTTTTGACTTCTTTTTTAGTTTTGCAAGACAGTTTGAAGGAAAAGACACAGTTGAAAAGTACATACAAGGACAAGCTAAATTTGATGTGATCATTTTCACGTTCTTAAATTACAAATGTGAACTTCATAAATTCATTCAAATGTGTACTGATTGGGAATAGAGCCCCTGAAAACTGCCATCACCAGTGCTTGGGACACTTGAGTTGGACCAGGTCAGCTTAGAATTGGGAAGTGTTTCTCTGGAGGAGACTTTGTTAGCTCCCTGCCATCCGCAGGAAAAACTGTTCTCAAAACTATTTTATCTCAAGACAAACTGTATTTAAAAGACAAAATACCATGCTCTAGCTTCTACCAAGACAGTTTCTGTTGTGGGAAAAGGCATTACTTTCCAAGATGATGTTTCTATCTGTACTCTACAAAAGAAACTTGATTACCTAGAATTTAAACATTACTATTGGTTCAGTCAGTGCTAAGGCCCAGTTTTTGCCTTCCTCTGTGCACAACTGCTCCATGATGTCTGGACATCCATGTGTTCCTAACACAAAATGTTTGTCTATTTTTTGTCCTCAAGTTTTAGTGGGTATTTTGCAGCTTCCCTTGGGAATAGTTGGAATATTTGCATTATGTGGGTTCACAAAAGACATATTTTACTTTTACTATACCTAGGGCATGTAGCTTTTGGGGACAGGTTTGTATACACATACTCTTCTTTTACTGTTATTGTCCCCCACTGCTTTTTAGCTCAAATAATAGCATCTGCTGTAATGTTTCTTATAGTTTACAACACTGGTAGTTCTCCCTGAAGATAATAAAACGTTGCAGTGGTTTTCTAACATTTTCATAAGGTGTGCATCCCAAGGTGGCCTACAAAATTCAGGAATTGCTTTCTGGATGAAACCAGAGAGGTGTTTGCTTCCAAGTCACTTTAAAGTACCAGTAAAATGAAACAAGAATTCGATGCCATGTGAATGGAACTGCAGGAAAATTTCTTATACCCAAAAAGGGATGAAATTGTAGCCATTGGTGTAGGAGAATTGCGTCCAACTAACACAGAGTCTGAACAAGAAAGATAGACACGACTGCAGCAAGTTCTAAGAGGATTACAGTAATTAGGGCAACTTCAAACTAGCTGATGAACTAAATGGACTTTAAGGAAAATATGAATGTGTTCATGAGATGCATACTGGGACTGACTGTTTTAGCGAATTTGTTAATGTTTTTTCATTGACATTATTTTCTTGCAGATGAATGCCTTCTTAATATTTGCAATGAAAATAAACAGTCTAAAGTTAACAAAGTTGTTCTATTTCTACAATGTTTTTTACCACGAAATAATGATTGCATAGCTGCTGATTCTATAATATTTTTACTCACTGAGAAACACAGACAGGAATCCCCACAACCTTAACTGCAGGGAACTATTCCATGTTACCCAAAGATTGTTTGAGATGGCCACCCCGAGCACAGCAGCCATTTGGGAAACATACTGCAAGGTATTCCAAGAGCACAGAACAGTACGATCTGATTGCTGGGCTCCAGACTGCAGAGCTGCCAGGTACAAGCATACAATCAAAGACTTACTGTAACAGTATGTTGTCAGTGCCGGCAATATTTATAAATGCATTTGGGGTACTGACATTTTCCACTGGAGCAGCTGCGTGGAGAATTGGAAATCATGACCAATTACTCCTCGCTGCAGGATTTTGCAGCTATGAAGGCTAACAAAAAAAGCTCTGAATTATAAACACAGGAGAGCTAACACAAACCTGATTTAGTGGAATGGACGGTGTTCCGTCGGGTACCAATTTGTAACATGGCCCTCTGCATGTTTGCTTTCAGGAGCTGGTGTTGTTTGGGTCAGGTTTGAACTTTTACTTGCCTGTATTTGGAATGTTTTAGATAGTTCATTCAAAGTAACCTGAATTAAGCTGTAGTACCTAGGGAGATTTAAAGGTGATTTCTCAGGAGTTTTTCTACACAGAGGTCTTCCTTGCCAAACTTCCAGTACTTTTTATTCTGTCATTAATGAAGTTTTCTTTCTGTTCTACTTCTGCCCCTCATTATTTGAAGGCCTAACAAAACTGTACAACAAAATGATGTCAGCACTTTCTTTTACACACGCAGATGCACTTGTCAGAAAACAGCTGCCTTTTATCTACCATTAAAAAAGTCCACGTTCAATAACAGCACTAGTAAAATGTCATACAAAACACCCACAAAAAAACCAACAAACATGAATACCTTCTTTGAAAAATATACTTTCTTTCTACACTCTCTTTTCCTGGATAACTGTCAAACTGGTAAGGGGTTGTGAAAAAGTTCCATGTACGACTGAGAAGCCACAATTCAGACTTATGCAAAATAGCAAATCCTTTTTTTTTCCTCTGTGTGTATTAAGCTGGGGTAAAGATGGATTGGCTTGTTTTGGATGTTAGAGCACGTAAGTAATGCAGGAGGCTCTGGAACACGATGCCCTCATAATTTCTTTGTTGTATTTCACCCAAAGCTCAGCTGTCTCCAGCACTATTTAAATGATCAGCAACAACAGCGTAGGAGGCATTTGGTCGGGTCTCAGACCTTTCTCGCATCTAACAATGAAGAGAGCATTTGCACCCCCCCAGAGGACTTTAAAAAAGAGGTGGTTTGACTTTGAGTAACCACAAAACTGCGTTACTCAGGAAGGAGCTGTTACACAAAGTCACCAGTTGTTTCTCTCCCTTGCAGATGAGCAGAGCATTCTGCCATGTAAGAAGGAGGAACTGCAGTGTGGCACCGGGCTCTGCCTCTCCAACTGGCTGCGCTGCCACTACAGGAAGGACTGTGGCCGGGACTACATGTCCATCCAGCTGACGTGCTCCAGTGAGTCACCCTGCCCTCCAAAGCAGGGCACACTCTAGCAAATGTGAATCCATTTTATCACTGAATCTGTTTGCAGCACTACACTGTTGCATGCAGGAGATTTGGTATAGTTTTCCTGTTGAAAGGATATGGATATTTATAGGTTTATTTACTTAGATCTAAATCATTATTCTACATACTGATTGCAAGTGGAGTAGTAAACAAATATCAGTGGTAGTGGGAATGGAATACTTGGTTCAGATCAAAATGCATTAAGCTAATGTATTGTGAAGGATGCTGCTCTGAAATGCCAGTTGGGAAAATAAAATTAAGAAGCCTAAAAAAGGGCAGGCGTCATTGCCAGAACCAATTAGGCACTGGCAGCTCTGCAGAGCAGGGTTGGCTGGGCACCCTCTGCTCCAAAATGGCAGCGTGAATAAATCTGCAGCAGGAGATCAGAGCAACATCTGGGGAGCAGAGCAGAGGGAAGCAGTACGTCAGGTCAGCAATACCCAGTGCAGTTAGCCCATCATAAGGTGACTGCTGCAAGTGCTGCAGAGGCTCAGCCATTTGTTTTGTCACAAAAGTTGAAAGATGACTTGGAGGATTTCTGATGAAACACACAAACAGTGTGTTGTAATCCCAGCAGTAGTCATTTACAAGCAAACTTCTAAGCCTTTTCTGTTCCTGTTTTTTCTTATTATGTTTTACTTGGTCATTTCAAGCTACAGCTTTAGCTGATATATTCTTTTTAACATATATCCATTTTGTATCTAGCAACATCTGAGAGCACAAATACTTTTAGACATTACAAGTGGGACTGATCACATACTGCCATCACTAATTACCTGCCAGAAACATGTGTTGAATTTGGTTTCTGAGTTAACCCTGTACACAAAAGGCCATAGCCACAATTCTACAGAAATTCCAGACATTAATACAGAGAAAGCAGACTGACAGCTCGGGGAACAGGAAGGTAAACAGAAACCTGAGTTCCAGGGGTGAGCCTGGCACATGGCATCCTCCAGACACAGCAGAGCTGAAGTGAAGGCAAAGTGCAGGCAGGAGCTGCTCAGCTCCAACTGCTCAACCTGCATATCCATGCTTGCCATGCAAGCTGGCTTTGCAGTGGAGATCAAACATAATACAACACTCTGTAGAACTGTCATTAAACAGAGCAGGCTCCAGGTCCGTGGAGCATGGAGAGATCTTAAGCTTATAACTGAGCCTACAGAAGGACGACAGTTAGCATGTGCAGGAAGACACAAGACCTGAAGGGAGGCAAGACCTCAACTTCTTGTGCTTTAGTTGTTAACGCTATCAGCAGAGATTAGAGCTTGTCATGGGATTTTCTGTGGCAATGTGTGGCATGGTAGTGAACACATCTGTGTGAACACAACAGTTCTGATGGTCCTGTATCTTGCCTGGATCACGTGAAAACCTTTCAGCAACATCCATCTGACAGAAGTATGCATTATTTACTGCCCTTCCATAAAAGTGAGCATGAAGTAGGAAATAAGCAGCAACCAGCACTTTTTAATACAAGTAAAAACCTATTTTTTCTAAATGTAAAGCTGTCCATTCAGCACTAATAAGCTATGACAGTGACAGTTGGCAAATACAGTCAAACAGTCAGAGGTTTGCTCTGAACACTTTACAGATTTAAGAGCTCAAAACCACAAAACCAACAGATGATTTGCAATGGTTACAGAAGTGCTCACAAATCACAAACTGCCTAGAGGAGAGATTCATTATTTTTCCATGGAAAGGCTGATTTTCAGTTCACAGCTGAACTTGAGAGCAGTGTCATCCAGCAAGGCACTAACATCTGTCACTTCATCTGTACCTTACAGACACAGGAATGTTTCAGACAAGGCAGGTGCCAAAGCAGCTACGTTGTGTGCTGATCCTGCTGAACAGCAGCCAGGCCTGTTACAAGATCAGCACCAAAAGAAAACCTGTATGGAAAGATACACGGTTACATCTGGGGTTGTCTGATTGCCCCACACTGTGAGCACTGGCAAGGGGAACGTGCATTTACTCCAGGAGATCTTGGATTTGTCAGAATCTAAGAAGAGTGTGTGAGATCTGGTTTTTAAACACTGGCAGCGCAGCAGTCACAGAAGCAAACTAATGATAGAGAAAAGGGAAATGATTCCTGTTCACTGTGCCATTAACACCTAACTTAATATTCTGAATTCGTTTACATAGGCATTGGGTTGGAATAAAATAGCATTTATAAAATTAGATACAGCAGTGTCTGTAATGGGGACTTCCTGTGTCAGTGACACCACCACGCAAATAGGAGAAGAGCTATGCAGGTAAGCAGAACCTCAGAAATGGTGGTTTCTCCCACTGTAAAGTAGATTTCTCTGTAGTTCCTCAGCTCACAGAGATGAAGTAGTTCTTTTCATAGCACACTCTGGGAGCTTAATTTTAGCGTTTAAGAGTCAAAACACTAACACAGAAGTATTTTATTTAATGTGCAGCTACCATGAAATTCAGCCTAATGGGAAAGAGCATCAACTATTTAAAGTGTGAATGTATTTGACTGTCCTTCTGTATCAGCAAGCCAGAATCAACTGTATTCTTGCATCTTTATTCTCTTTCTCTCCCTTTCTCTTTCTTATGCTCCCTTTTCTGAAACTGACTGACAGTGATTTTTTGCCATTAAATCCCCTTGAATCAAAGGCAGAACCACGGCTGTCATAACAAAAGCATTGTACTGCGGGAACTAAAGTGAAGCTGCCCTGAGAAGCAATGCATAGATTTGTTCCAGTTGAGAAAACAAGCTAATATTTCCCTTGCCATAAGAGGAAATCAAATGTATAATCTTTGCTCAAAGGCTAACCACATATTTCTTCAGAAAATACACACAGCAAAATAGTGCTGACCTGTGGTACTTAAGATGTATTTGCTTCACATACTCTTCTGCTTCCAGCAGCCACTTAGAGTAGAAGCTCACACACATACCAAGTTTTCAGCTGTCTTTTTGTGTCTCATATTACCTATATGTATTTTTTAAGGCTGAATTGCCTACCTAGAGGATTTCTTGAGAAAGCAGTATTAAAAAAGCAGTATTAAAGGCTAAAATTCTGTTTCAGATTGAAACATACATTTTGATTGGAACCAAGGGATCTGCACCACTGAAGCTAAAGAGTCATAACCTGTGCAGTCACTGCTCCTACTCCCATGGGTTACATGGCTGGAGCCTTCTGCATCAAAGAAATTGTCTCACATAGTTGATACTTCTTTATTACCATTACTCAAATAATTAAACTTTGCAATACTTACTATAACTTTTCCCCATTACAACTTTACTTAATGCTAATATTAACAGGAGACAGATCTAAGTTTGTTTTAAAGGCTGCATCTACCCAGATAATCCCACAGATTGTCTTTCTATTAAGCAACACAATCAATCTACATTGCTTTAATTGAAGCTTTATATAATGTTATGTAGGTAATCCTGCCTATAGGAAACCCTGCTTGGAATCAGCTGAGGCAGTTAACAGTTTACTCATGAGATTATCGGAGAAAGTATGTTTTAATACTAGCCAGTCTTTGAGTTTGGACCGCTCTTGTTGAAAAAGTAGATTTCAGGAGAGGCATGGTATTCTTGAAACAACTCTTACACAAACACAACAGCTCTTGAAATAGCAGTGACAACAGTCACTGAAAACATTAAATTTTAACCTAATGAAAACATCCTTTTCTTTTTATTCATTTCAAGTTAATTCCATTAGAAGTCCTTGCAAAGTCATTCCAACTGAAGAAAAGGAGTTTGTCATTTCACTTTCTCCTTGCAAATTTGTATCCAGCTTTCTCCCAGCCCTTGCAGTTTAGCAAGGCCACTCAGACCATATGAGTGGGACTTTGTTTGCTCTGTCAGTGGAAAGGGCCAAGAACTCATGAAGATGATTTCACAGATGTTCAACTTGTGCTGAAGCTGTCTCCAATCTGTTATTACTGCCCAAATAGGAGCGCGTTTATTCCTAAAGTAAGCTGCTAGGTAAAGTTCCAAAAATGGGCAAATGTTTGGTGTTCATCTGTATGGTACTGCTATGCACCACTGAAATAGACAGTAAAGCCTGGTTTTAGTGACTATTAAAGAAACGCAGATGAGAAGCATGGCAGGGCACTGTCTTGCAGGAAAGAACTCCAAACATGAGAGAACCCATCTGTCCTGGTTCTGCCAATTTATCCTGAGAAGTCATTTCTTTTTACTTTAATTTCATTTCTTTGCCTTATAAATGTACATAACTGTACTTATCAGCTTTGAAAATCACTATATTAGAGGCACCGTAACACCTTTAAAAAGCAACATAATGCTATTCCTTATATTCAGAAATACCTCTGTAGCACAAGCTTCTCTATTAGGGCAAAGACTTCAGCATCCCAAATACATGATGAGAGGTAAAGGGGAAAAAACAAAAACAAAAACAAAAAAAAAAAAACCAACCAACTGCCTGCTGTTTGGGGGTGCTGTTGCAAATCAGTTTTATCATGTTGTTAACTAATTGGCAAATTGCTCATTGTGATGATGGTTTTAACGATCTTTATCATGCAATTAAGTTCAGAATTCACTGCAGCATGTTACTCTTACTTTTTCTTTGCTTGCCTAGTCACAAGTCGGTGTTTTGGCCTCGAGTTAGATTTCGGTTCTTTGGATCATTCATGAAGTCTGTTTGTTTCATTAGGAGAATTCAGACTGCTGTGGCAATTACTATATGGAGCTTTCCTGTTACAGCAGTACATGGCTTATTGCATACTAAAACGTAGTTGCTGGATTTGATTCTGAATGTAATGTACTACATTATTCTAGACTGGATTTGCAAATCTAATGGCAACATCCTCCTCTTCTGTATCTTTTATTTATCTTTTCTAGAGATCAACTTGAAAGGCAGCTTCTTCCTGTGCATTTATGTTCATTCAGCACATTCTTCCCTTCTATTTACTGACAGGAAGTTTCATTTGATATATACTGCACGGCTTGCTGAGGACCAGTGTTTGTAAATGTTGCCTGCTCATATACTACCAACTTTTGTAAGCAGAAACAAACACCAGACGTAACTGAAATAGCCTTCAAGTAACTGTTAGTTAGATCAGACTTTATCTGTATTATGCATCTTTAGTTTGACAGCTCCTATTTTGCAACAGTAGGGAATAGAGGTTTTAGAAAATAATGTGCATAGAACTCTGGCTTATAGTAAATAAACAGAGCCTGCATGGCTCTGGCACCCTTTGTTTCCTAGCTACACAAATTAGAAATAACAATTGGAAATCAATAGCCTTAAGAAAGAGCCCATCAGCTAGACAAATATTGTTCCCATAGCACAAATGAGTAAAACAGTGACGTAGTTTCTGAACAGACATTTCAGCAGTCTCTGAAATGGAGAGTTTATTATGAACAAAATCAGGGGTATTTAAAGTGCATGAAGTGTGCACACAAGCACTTTCCTGAATGGAGACCCAACTCCTCTGTCCATAATCTCTTTCTCAGGAAATAGCAGGACCCAGCTTTTTGGCACACCAGCTTTACAGAATATTAGTTAAGTGTGAAATGCTATATGCAGTGAAGTGAGAATAAGATGAAGAATAGAGAGCAAGTAGAAAAAGGTTGGCAGAGCCAGGGGTCATATAACCTCCTTAAAGTCCTCAACTCAGATTCATCTTAAGTCATGAGAAATGATTCGGTTGGTTTCTTATGAGTGCCTAACAGAAGAGGTTTGTTTGTTCAGATCATTACACTGCAATATTGTTTATAGCTGCCAGTCTTTGTTTCAGAGAGCTCAGTGGCAAATACATGCATATTGTATAGAATTACATAAGCAGGGCAGAAATAAAAATATGCAACGGTAAACAAGATATTCTTTTTATCTGTCTTACTCAGCACTGTTAGACTCTCATAAACAACAGTAATTCCCAGTACTCTAAATGCTGTTTATAAAGGAACTAAATGCTGCTGACATCCTTTCTGCGAGGAGAGAAGCAGAAGTTGTGCCGCAGTTTGCTGCTGGGAGGGCCAAAGAAACGTATGTGCTGATGGTGTGAGAAAGGAGGACTGAGGATTTCAGTGTCTAACTTAGGTCATGTTCTGTCCTAAGGTGCTAGGAAGCTCTTCACCAGCTTTGTAACACTGTGCCTGTCATGAAAGCTACGTGGGCTTTGCTGGGTGCTTTGCTGGGAGCTCTGCATATTTTGATAACAAACTTCAGGGCAATTGCAGGGATTACATATGTTTTCTGTGGATCCAGATTGTCTGGCCCCGGGACTGCTGGATTAATTTGAACTTGAATTTGTAAAAATATCTGCATTTATGTACATAAAAAGCAGTGGTGGAAACTCAGGGAACGTGCTGTGCCAAGTGAGGACAGGAGCAGGTTGGGCTGGCACAGCGGCCTCGTGCCTCTGCTCTAACAGAACAGCCATGCTGGGGATTCTCCCAGGAGAGAAACATGTCAGAACTGACACAGTGTTTGTAGCAATAAGCTGTGTTGGCAAAATTCTTGTAGATGCCTCCAAAATGTAAATGAACTCCGCTGACTCAGGGAAGCAGTCTCCAGAAGACAGAGACACAGAACTTATTTGCATTTAGCAGAGGATTACAAATATCATTGTTCTCTCAGACCGAGACTCTTGGCTCGGTGTCGGCAGTGCAGAGATGCGTTTCTTTTCCTTGAAGCTTTAAAACTGAAAGAATAAAATGTATATCCCTGTGCTTGTCAGCTAGCTGCTTTTCACACATTGCTTCAGGAATCCCAATTCTGAAGACTGGGAATATGGGGGAGTGCAGGCACAGTCTAGATATGCTGACACTGTGCAGTTTCAGTTTATTGTTTGGTGCTTGAGAAATTGCTTTCTTTGTCTCATGAGAGATACTGGCACGCTAACAGCTTGCAGGTTGACAGTGTTGAACCTCTTGACAGTAATACCGTGCCCTCCCTTTGGAAAGGGAGCAAGCATTTGGATGTGGAGGCCAGGCTGCGGTTCCCGATGAGCCCTGCTACACAGGGAAACAGTGCCCTGTCACACATCATGTAGAGCAGCAGCACATCTACAGCACCGGTGCTACCAGGATCATTCTGTGGGGAATCCGCCCCCTTTGGGAGTTACTTCACCCAAGCCAGAAGGGAAGGGATCAGTTAGGAAGCATCCCTCTGTCATCTCTGCCATTACAAAAGACAAGTGAAGTGGCATTCACCAAAGGGAACTAAAGCATGCCTAAAAGTCAGCATCCCTTATACCATGCTATAGAGACATGGAAACCTTGTTTCAGTCTGCTGAACTGCAGTGAGTGAAGCCTAATTTTATCAGTAGGAATTGCCAGTGAGACTGAGAAGAGCTCTTTATTAAAGGATGATAAGTGAAAGTTAAGATTAAGGCTGACATCAGGCAAACCGATTTCATATTGATCTTGATTTGGGATCACGACACAGTGACTATTTGTGAAAATCTTATGCACATACCCATTTGTAGGAGGCAGACATGAGTTTGATGGTTTTTCATATTAAATTATCTCAAGTAAGAACACAAAGGACAGCGTTGACAGAGTCAGGAAGACTCAGTACTTCCAGTGGAGAAAAAAAGAGAATCACTGAAATAACAGAACCATAACAAAAAAGTATATTTCAAATGTAACGCAGTAGACTTGTAAATAATGATTATAGTTACACTCCTAACTTATAGATGCTTCTATAGAAGAATAATTAATCTGATATCATATCATGATCATTATACATACATATGCAAGTATACCACAGCTGCACATGTAAAACTAGCACGAAAGCCTGAATGCAGTTTGGAAAATCAAAACAGAAAACAACAGCATCTCCCCAGCACATCCTATTAGCATCCTGCTCATTTTGATTCCTAGCCCAGTTAAGTGCCTGCTTCTTGGTAATTTCGTGTTTGTAAATAATTGAAAGATGAGCAGATAACTGAGCCAGTGCACAAGATAATTTGACTTGATTGCTCATATAATGACTCAGGAACTGGTGATAATGAAAGCTTGTTCAGACAGAGGAGAAGTGGTGCAAAAGGCAGTAGAGGGTGCCGCACTTCATCACTGATACCTGCCCCATGGGCAGTGAGACAGTACAAAAAGAAAACATGCTAAATTCTTCACAGGAAGCGCAATCATAATTCATACAGTCAATAATCATAATGACAAATACTATAAATTGTTATGCTTCACATTACGCATTACTTCTGTTTCTCTGTAATTTTATGAGGTTGATATGTATGTTTCTCAGAGCTTTTTGGTAATCAAATTCTGATAAAGAGGAACAGAAGCAATAACCACACAAAGTGCTTGTATATCACCAATTTTTCTTCTTTGTAGACAGGGATTAACTCCAAGTAACACCAGAGAGGAACTGCAGCAGGAACTTTCAGAACCAAAACCCTCACTGAACAGTCCTAGCACTTCTTGATCAACAAGGTTGCCCACACCTTCACAAGCAGTCAGTGCTTGCGAGCTCAGGTATATTGTTAGCAACAAGGCCATCTGTTTTTATCAACAGTGTCTTCCTTAGCCCATCCCTTAAATCTGGTATTTCAGCAAACTATGCAGCAGCTGCTATTTAGAAAAATCTGTGATCTCATCCCCAGAAGGACTTAACAGGACCGTATTAATGAGTGAGACAGTAAATATCAATACAGCAATTATTTTAATAATCCAAACAGAATGATATTTCTTGTAAGCTACGCTGTCAGCACAAGGGAAATCAGAGAGAGGGTCTGAAGTGAAAGTTCCTGCACTGTGTGATACTCAGTATGGCCTTTAGAACAGACTGAAGTATGACAGCATGCTCAGGCCACTTTCCCCAAGTGTTTAATTGCATGGTCACTGTGAAGACAGTGTCCAGTACAACAGGAACACATCCCACCGTATTTTGCTAGGATTTGATGTTTCTCTAGTAACCCTGGCACACTGTTTTTCCTCTTTTATTACTTTCAGTGCTACATGATTTTCACAAAGAAGCTTTTTTCAGAATAGTGTTCACTTCTCCAGCTCACACACTATTTCTTCTGTGTCATATAAAATAGGAGGTATTTTCATGCTGTCAGCTCATTCACAAAGTCATTGGCTATTAATGCAAACAGTATAAAATTTCAATGTGTTTTAATATCTGATTGTCTTTTACATCTCATTGTTCACACATAAGACACTGAATTGGTTTATACTTTCACTCCAGAATCAACGTAGCAGCACATCCAGCTACCCCATGCAAATCCTACTCATGTAGAGCCAGGTACACACAATTAAAATATCTGAGTTATAAATTGTTCTGACACGAGTTTTTTGCATTGTCCTCACATTAAATCACATTCTGAATTCTCCTGTACTGAAGGACTAGTCTTCTATTGCAAAATTGTTGATATCTTTCTGCATATATTTACTTGTGCACTTGAAAGGGATTAGAAGAGGATCTCCCTTCACCCTAGACGCTCATTTTTCCCACCAAGAATCCTATAGCTTTTTCTCAAAGATTATTTTTTTAAGTGGCTAAATGGGAGCAATTTAACAGAGGGCTTTCCTCCATGAATATTGATGAAAGTAAAAGGTAAAGAATGGCTTGTATGAAGGTGTGTTGGGTGTTAGCAGCCCAGCTCAGAAAACAATCAGGAGTCAATCTGTGCTGCTGCAATGGACTAATAGCCAAAGAAAGATTATTTTGCCTCAACTGAAAAATCAAATTGTGTCCAGAGATGAAATCACAGTTAATTGATGAACTGTAGGAAGAACAGTTCCTGACCTTTAACATCAGACTGAACATACAAAGCACATCCCTTTGATGTGCACACTGCAGCTGCAAGGTGGGAACTGCTTGGTATTTCTCCGTGCTGTTCCAAGCACGGAACAGCTTTTATTGAGGTAGTCCAACTACATTTATTTCGAACCACCCCTGAAAAACACACTCATTGTCTGGGACTGATATATTTTCTTTGTTTGAAATGCTACAGAAATAAGCTGGGCTTACAAACAGCCTGTGTTCAGGTTAAGACTTTGTCAGGTGCTCTCTGTGGGCATTACTGAGGATCTAACCTACAGTACTGCTTATTACAAACACCCCTTATACATCAAAATTTAATCAACTTGCCCATAACATATAATTATTAAACAAGAGCCTCATCTAAGAAAGTGTGCTCTCAGGTAAAGGCCAAGTTCACATTCTATTCTTACTCGGTGTTTTTCCATTATTTTCTCACCCAATTTCATTCAGTGGCAACACAGAACAATACTCACTGCAATTTCTGCTTTCTGTACAGATAACTTTTTAAAAACCTCTTTGAAAATAATAAAGTTATAAGAACAGGGAGAAATTACCACAGTCTACCTTTCTTATTGCCTTGAAAGAAATTGGTGCAGCATACACAGACATTTCTGAGGGCATTTGTAAATGTCAGCCCTTATGATAAGTCTTGTTATACAAGTTAGGGGAAAAACGAGGACTTGTAACTTCTCAGCAGACAGGAAGGTGCAGTACCTGCTCTAGCAGCTGTCAGCACTCGCCCTGTGCTGAAGCTGGCCCCATTTTATGTTTAAAATATGCACTCAAGCATACTGCAGTTTATATAGAAAGGTGAATAAATACATAAATATACATCTGTAAGGGCCAAACTTTTTTCAAGTCCTTCTGCCACCATCTCAAAGAGCAATATCATTTTACTTAAGCACAATGTGGAACCTATAAAACAAGCTGTATATGGAAGGCAGCAGTGTTACGCGACTCCAAAAAATACACTCCTGCCTTTCACCTGGGGAGAAGTTACTTTTTGCAGCCATCCAGTAGTGCAGCTCTTCTCTCGTCTGTACCTGATTCAAACACAAATATGGAAGAGGGCAGAATACCTGACCTCACATTATAGTGGACCAGGCGGCCCCTAAATGCTGCGCAGAATATGTGTGGGAAGGGCTTGGCTGCATGACAAGTTCTGTACTCTGATTTACCAATCCTCCAACTAAACAAGTCTTCTACAGTAAGCAACTGGGTTTTAAAGAAAGGGATTTTAGCCCCTAGATTTTACAGTAGTAATGTCTGAGTAACGTAATTTCTATAGATCTTCTAGTGCCCTTGAATTTTCATGGCTCCTTTAGCAGTAAAGACAGCGGGTGAGTGCAGCCGTCCCATGAATCAATATCTGTTTTGCTATTATCGACATTCCTGCAGCTGTCTCGGCAGAAGCACCGCTCAGACAAAATCTGAGCAGAACAGCTTCTTAATGGTATGAGAAAAAGCCCTTATTTATGCAGACAGATGCTGCTGTAGCTTTTACAGATACAGATGATAATGTAAGTCATACTGTAGGCGTTGTAAGTTCTGGGACATCAACACCATTGTTCATATGGAACTGCATAACAACAGTACAAAGCCATTTTAATTCTTTCAGAAAATTCAAGTAATCTTAAAAGGAAGATATATTATATACGATAAGATACATTACATATCATAACACATCTTAAAACAAGATCTTCCAAAGCCAGTGTTTGTTAACTGATTTCTCTCAGCACCTAATGTCCTGCATAACTATACAGTTTGATATTTCTGTTGTAATTATTTTATATGAATTGAATATCAATCATTACATTTTTTCCTAGTAGATTATTACTATTGAATACAGGAGGTGAGGATGGAAAAAGAGATAGGATCGTTTCTATAAGCAAGAAGCAGTGCATAGCCAACAGCACTCTAGGAGAGGTTAAGGTATCATGGGGATAGGATTCCTGAAGCCTAGTTAGTAGTTTAACCTCAGAGCTTTGTTGCAGGTACCGTCTTTATAGGCGGTTTTCCAGAGTTTCATATCACATGGGCAGGTCACAGATTGCTGACATGCTGGTTTGTAGAGTTATTTTAATAGTTCATTGCAACGATGGGAAATTGAAAACTTCAAATCTTAAAAGCAAAGTAAAGTTTGTAAGGAACAGAACTTTTCTGTGTGAAAGTTGCATTTTTTGATTACTCCCCAGTATAGATCAGGTTTCCCGCCTAAGCTACGTCTTCCATAAGTTATTGTCTGCCCTGTAGGTATCCCTGTAGGTCACAGTATAATTCAGACATAACTCAATCTCCTAAGGAGAAGTTCTGAAACATCCAGATCCCAGTTCAAGCAGACATACTGATGGGGTAAACCAAAGAATTATTTTCCAACTACAACTCTTCAAAAACTATCCATCTCAAAATAAAAAGAAAGAATATTAAATTGCTACTTTTTTTTTTCCCCTCAAAATAATACATTTATGGGCTGGAATACCAGAAATTCTCATAATACAAAAATTGACCCAGTCAAGCTACTGCCAACCTAGGCTGGATCTGAGCTTATGAAAGTAACTTTACCTTAATGGATAAAATAGGATTCTCATCATACTTATTTCCAAACACTAATGTGGAGTTTCTGAAAAAAAGTAATAGCTTCAGGTCCTGTTTATAAAATTGTATTAGTTCAAAGTTATTTGTGTATGAGAAAATAGGGGAAGAAATATATTGTCCATCACAAAGTGGGCTCCAAAGTGATTTGTTTCACTGCAATGGTATTTATCATGTTGATAAAATAGACCATGGTCTGAAAATTGGTAGATTTTTCATGTTAATTTGAAAGAGCATCTACACACGCTGCTGTGACATCAACATAATACCCTAAAGCCAGAGCATCTGAGAAGATTTATTTTCTGAGCCCTTATGCAGTCCCATTCTCTTTTCTTCTGACATTCCCAATTTGCAGGCTGCTGGTGATCCAATCTTATTCATTCTAGCTCTATAATAAGGATGTCAATGCAAGTAGAGAAAAGTCATTATCTGATAGCCAGTAGACATGATAAAAAGGCAGAGTTAGATATCTCATAGGAAAGGCCACCCTTTCTGCCTTGGATGAGCTCCTCAAGGTCATGGGCAGCATTTATACCTGTAAATATGCACCTAATTCACTTTAAGATGAGTGCATCAGATAACACTGAAATGTTCCTACCATACAGTCTGATGTTCCAAATAAGGTTTTAATGTTTTTCTCTTTTTTTTTTTTAACTATAAATCAGTACAAAGCTTTAATTATTATTAGAACATATGTACATACTGAGAAAGATCAAAGAGACTATGTTAGCTGCAGAGAAATAATCTACATTTATGGGTTCTGCCTGGTTAATAGAATAAACATAGGTTTGGCTTATGCTGGAACACCTCCCTCAGTAGCAACAATCAGATGAGACAAATTAACCCTTTGTATACAATGATATTTACCTCAAATTTAAAAATAACAAGTATCACAGTTGCAGCAGCTGACAGCAAAAATGTATTTATTCTTTGACTTTGACAAGTAACTATTACATACTAGAAGATAAGCTGCCATCAAGCTCTAATTAATGGGCTCTCTCAAGCAGTAAGAGAATGAAATAGTGTGAGCTACAATACATGAGCTACGAATTCTAGCAGCTGGTCTAACCAATGAACGTGTACTCCATGCTATGCCCTTTACAAGCCACAGAAGGTAAAAGTTTGAGGCAGTCCGTAAGATGTTATTACTGAATATCAATTGCACCTTAAGAGGCAGTTTAGTTTTGTGCATGCAGAGCAGAAAAATATACACAGATAGGACTAGAGTATATGACTGGCCCCTGGGCTGCACACAGCAGCAGCAAGCAGTGGGAAAGAGAATTAAATATGCTCTTGGGTCTCCTGAACAGAGAATTCTCCTTTTTCCCCATATTATTTATACAGCTCTCATAAATCTCATTTATAGAGAGGACAGTTTCCAGATTATTCTGGTCTTCCATTCCCTTGCTCAGCTCTGCTACAAGATAATAAGAGAAATGCAGAAGGACCAACAACAGCCTTAACTGTTCTTCACATCATCATCAGTTCCTATTAAATACCACTTAAACGTTGAACATAATAAGGAAGCAGCTGCTCCTCTGTAACATTGGAAGAATGTGATATACAGTGCTTCCATAGATTAACTGGTATGTAACTAGTGAGCTGAGCAGTTTTATTCCTCTGGTGCTAAAAATGCAGGGACATGAATTTGCTGTAGCATGACAGTGTGCACTAGTGTGCAGCTGCTTGAGAGACAGCAAGAACTCAGATGTTCAATGCATCGAGATGTTAAGGCAGTGACACTAATGCATCACAGCTGGCACAAGCCACTGCCACAGCCAGACTTAAAAAACCCTTCACTCAGCAATTCACTACCTTGCAGTTTTTAATGATAGCTGTAAGCTTACTATACTTTCTCAGTTTTTAAGACTTTCTGGGCCTTGGTTATTCCTACCTAAGTTTGTCATCTCATTTTCCTGCAATCTACTTTAGGTTCTACAGCAGTTATTAGAGAACATGACTAGTTTCTTCCCTATCCAAACAGTTCAGAATGAGGCAAGCAGAACACAAGTGGAAGCACAGTGTTTTCCTCTTTTTATTAAGGATGAGGGGGCAGTGGAGAGAGAGGAATTAGGCTTCAGTTTTATCAGTGAGACTCTTAGACAAGGAATCAGAAGAAAGCACAGATCCATAGAACATGTTTCATGGAAAATGTGCCAAATGTCACATCTGATGAAAGTAAATACTTATGAGAACAACTCAGTTTTGTGGAGTAACTGCAATCTTTGAAATGCTTTCACTACAGCCAGAGTCTGGAAAGGTTAAACAAAAATAAAAACTGGTTAAACGTCCATTCCATTTAAAAATGGCAGGTTGCTTGCACAAAAATAAAAGAGTAGAACTGAGTATAAATATAAATCAAATCCAGATTGGATTTTGACCTGGAGCTGCTCCTGGTTTATACGTGGGATAACCACAGCAAATCCCATCAGCAGATGGTATCCTGGTGTTTATCTAGCATAAGCAACAGTTCCCAGCCTTTCTTATAATCCAGAAGGAAGAGCTTTGAATCCAATAGAAGTTCTGGGGGGAGGGATTTAGCTCTCACGGGGCATTTGCATTCAATGACTTGAATAATATCTCTCCCTCCCTCACTACAGTGATGCTCTGTACAAAGTCAGCATCTGAAATCCAGAACCTTTTCCAGTTTGTTTCTAATACGCCTACTTCACTCTGTGAGCTCCTGTCTGGGAGCTGCAGAAATAGGCAGTGTGAAAGCAGCTGCAGCCAGAGGCCTATTTCACAGTACAGCAGCAAGTGCGTAATCCAATTGGTCACTCTTGGTCAGACTAAATCTTCATCTTTGATCAGGAACTGTTCAGAAATGAAGAATCAACAAAATCTCTATCACTTCCACTAATCTAGTTCATCTGCGGGCATCACTGGGATCTCTCAACTCCTTCTTGCCATCTGCCAACCTCCTCCCCTTGATAAAGAGGCTACGGATTCCAAAATGAGGCAATCAGAAACATGCTTTATACTGCTTCAGTGTTTGAGATACTTTACTGTGATCATTTAAAATCAAAGCATTATCCTATACTGAGCTTCCTCCCACTTGCTTCCAGTCCCATATGCTTCTGTTAATTAGATTCATTAAATATAATAGGAGGAGCTAGATCAACCCCAAATAATTGTACTAACCCAGGGTGTCCAAGTAATGCCACTGCTCTGTCAGTGTGCTTCAGCTCTAGTTCAGAAAGTAATTGCCAAATCTGTCCTGTCTTCAAGTGAAGCTTAACTGACCCCACCAGAGATGTAGAAATGCACGATCAAATGCACATCGAATTTCAGCCTGGGAAACAAAACCGTGACTGTATCTGGAATGACCCAAGTTCACTGACACGTCTGCATTGTGAGACACTGCCCTCTGGCATGATCAGACCCAGCTGCATCTACAGCATCACTCACCACCAAGTTAGACACAACAAAGGAGCATCCCTTCAAAAAGAAGTTTATGAGGAGGAGAAATAGCCCTACATACACACCAGAAGTCCAGCTGTGCTACATCTCCTTCAGTGAAGTTGGTCTGTTGAGATGGAAGGATCACTGGGTATAATAAGATAATGTCATATTTAAAGGACTTTGTAGATGGATCATTTATTGTCTAACAGCAAACGGATAGTGTGGGCAATTTTCCACTAGCACGTTAATTCTAAATGAAGTGTTTGCTCAGCCGTATGGGCCTCTTGCATTCACAGAGCAGCCATATGGGCATTGTGTTCCCAGCTGCGCCTGCCAGAATGTTCCGTTTGCGTTGTGTTGGGTTACACAGCTCCCATCACTGGATAAAAGCAGTGCTTTGTGCACACAGTGTAATTCATACTTAGAGGACTAGATCTCAAGTATTTGTGTTTGCATTGATCACAAAGTGAAATTTCATTGAAAAACTAAACCCCTCCTCAAAGAAAAGGTTAGCACACTGCTACTGCTGACATCTGTATGGACTTCACATAAATTTACAGATATTTCTGTTCTGAATGAAAAAATAAGACATTTTTATGTACAGAAATATATAGTTATCAAAAGAATTGGTATTTGGATAAAAGAGGAAAAATCTATTCAGCATTCTTTGCCAGAAGTAACATCTTCTTTCCAAAAGAGTGGTCAGGTGCTGGAATGGGCTGCCCAGGGAGGCGATGGAGTCACTGACCTTGGAGGTATTCAAGGAACATTTAGACATAGTGTCGAGGGACAGCGTTGCTTTGAGGGACATGCTTAGAGAGAACTATTGGTGATAGGTGGATGGTTGGACTGGATGATCTTGTACGTCTTTTCCAACCTTGGTGATTCTATGATCTTTTGCCTCCCCAGAAATAAATACTTATGTGAATGCAGGGTATGTAGTCATTAGTCACCTCAGCAGTTCCCATTGTAATAAGTCACTGCGGCTACTCACAAAGCCTGCAAGACTAGACTCACAATGTCAAATTGAACATAATACCACCAGAGAAGTTTATCAACCACATATTGTTTTAGGAGCTGGGCTAAGGGGAGTGATTCATTCCTCTAATAAGAGCAATATTGTAATATATCCTGTCTCTACCAGAGACTTGGTTTAATTAGATTAAGAACATAAAAAAGAAAGATTCATGAGAGTAAGGAACAGCAGATAAAACAGACATGACTTAGAATGACTAAGGGAGCCCTGAGAACATTCTAGATAAATGGGCTGCCTTGTAACAAAAAAAATCACTCCTCAAGTACAAAAGGAGAGTACAGGATAGTACTGTCTGAAGTCACCACTAGCCCATTAAATTCCTATTAAGTAAAACAGGACCAAAGATTAGTGCTTATACTGAGCAGCACCACAGGAATCTCCAGAGGAGTCAATGTGCTCAGACACAAGCTGATTTCTATAGCTAAACTTTAAAAAATCTTTAAAAAAGTCTGCTCTACTGTTTTATTTTCTTTCCCTTCCTGTTAGCCAAGTTGTTAACATGCTGTCCCAGCTTCATAAGATCTAATAGCACTCACACAGCCTCTCTTCCCCTGAATTTGCTGGGAAGTCTGTCACCAGTTCCAGTTCCACAATTATTTGACTTCAAAGGGAAAACCACAACCCAGCAGCATATGGAGGAATCTCACATCCCAGCTTCACCCTCTCATCAGGATGGCAACAAAGTCAATTCTTCCCTTAATTCTGTAGTGGTAGGTGTCTATAGCAGGGGGGTTGGAACTACATGATCTTAGAGTTCCTTTTCAACCAAAACCATTCCACGATTTTCTGTGTTTCTTTTGTCATTACAAGTAAGCTAAAAGTACCAGTACATTATCTGCCAGTACTTTCTGTTCATTTTCAGAGGTGTCAGTTTCTTGCAATTGTGATTTAAACTAAACTGCAATACTGACATCTTTCAAAGACAGTATTTGCAAAACTCTGACCAAACAGGGCTACTGAAAGCCAGCAGGAGTACATACTGCTTGGGCACACTACCAGCACAGATAGGTAAAAAACTATACAAATGGAAAACACAATTGGAATTTTGTAAACACTGAGAAAGTTTAGTTGTGGCACACTGGCTGTAGGACCTGCCTCTCACTGCATATCCATTTCCCCCAAATTTAATGCTACAGGATCACTTTTCAGAAAATTCAGTCTTTCCTTTTGGCACATAATGCTTTGTAAAAGCTCGGCACATTTCTTGGCTGTCTGTCTTAATTGCTCATAACAATTCTCAGCCAACAGTCGGCTGCTTCTGAAAAATAAAAACAGAAAGAAAAAGCAAAGCTCCTACATGCTAATTCTCTAGTCCGGTTTAATATTTCCAGTCAGTTCCCTCAACATCAAGTGTCAGCCAGCAAGAATTTACACTGGCTTGAAGCCATAATCGTTCAGTCTGTTGTGACTGCAAGACACCAAGTAGCACATCCCAAAGAGAAAGAGCTGGGAAAAGCTTGGATGTTTTCAGAAATCTAAGTAGAACACACTTGCACTTGTAAAAGCATGCAGAACATTCAAGAGAGCAAAAATTTGTTAGTTTTCGTTTCTGTAGGAAACAAATTATCTGTTCAACAGGCATATAACCACATATAAAAATACATCCATGCATTATTTGAAAGCTATTCTTGGTATATATACACTGCATCTCCAGTAATTTCTTGCATCCATTAAATTCTGTTTTACTCATGCATAATCTGGTCCTGAGCAGCTAATGGGAAGGGGGAACTTTCCAAAGAAAGTCGAAGACAGAAATAAGAATGCATACATTTCCACAGTGGTTTACCTCACATGTGACTTCTGGACAACTACATTTCTGAAACTTAAGACCAAAGGCACTTAAAACATCCACGTTGTTTCTCACACTTCTCATAGGTTTACATACTCATAATTTATAAGTTCGAGTATATGTTTGCCTGAATTTTAACTGATCTGAAACTTCTTTCACCTATTTAATTGCGTTAGTCTTCTACATCATATCTCTCTCCATACTGTGTGTCCCTGTCAGGGAATAAGTAAAATGGGAGCCATAAAAAAAGCTTCTTTCTGTTTGTAAACTGGAATGTCAAATGACTAAATCTTCACTTGCTCACATCGTTTACTAAGGTACACATTTCTTGCAGGCTGACATCATTTTATAGGCTATCATTAATTGTCACAGGTAGCAGACTGATTCCGTTTATCACCTGCATACTTAACACTGTGCCATGATCACCACTTGGCCACCTCCTGATGTCAGGAGTGTCAGAGTCATTGGCTAGAAGTGAAAAACTTTCTAGTCAGAGAGTGTTCCAAATGGATGATTATCTTCAGATTCATTGTAAAGATCACTATATTATCTTCATTTTGTAGTCTCACTAAAATCTATTTTTAGTAGATACAAGAACAGCTTAGATGGAAAAAAAGTAAATATAGTCTTGTAAAGATACTGAAACTATCAACAGAGACAGATGGTTTCCAACATTTGGGCTGAACGTGTGCATCCCTACACAGCATGCATTGCTGTGGTATCAGTTGGGACCCAGAAATCTTCTTGCAATTTTTTTTTTTTTTTAATTTTAAGATAGAAACAAACAATGTCATCATCACATACACTCTCCTCGTGGGACAGACTCCATTATTCCTTTGCACAGTTTCTTCTCTTCCCAAGTACAAACTTTGTTTCCAAAGCTCTGCTGCCTTAGGCAAACAGACAGATTTCCAGCTGTGAAAACTCGTTTTTATCTTTTTAAAGAACACATGCTAGTGCAAATTTATCAGATATGTAGGCTAAATACAGTTACTCTTTACTTAGATTATGCTAAAGCATACACAATTTAGAAAATACAGATAAACAACTCAGTATCTTCACCCCTTTTTCACAAAGAAATGCCTGAAGAGAAGACTTGGAGCTAACAGAATCTGGCAAGACCCCTTTTAAAGCTTTTTCTCTGACCCACAACTCTTTGAACTCCTCTGCCCTATATCAGTGTCTTGGGATGCAGACTCATCCCGCAAGCTAAAGGATGCCCTGTTCTGCAACAGCATGCTCTTCTGCTTCACTCCTACCCAAAACTTCCTCTGCAAAACCCTGGAGCCTTTTCATAACTGATATCAACGCCTGAACCCTTTGTTCTGTTTGGGAGTGACATTTTTGAGTTTCAGAATTCTTCCCTGAGTGGTGAAGTTCTTTCAGCATCAATCAGATTGTGATATAAAGGGTCTTTCCAGAAATAAGATAAGTGACCATTGTGCAAGATACGTCATTGATTCCAGCAGGATATTTCCCATAGCAGGGAAATGATTGCTCAGTGAATCCCCCAGAGTCAGTTAATTAACAGCTGCAGAAATTGGTCTGTTAAATGGTCTTTCCCTTGCAGCATGAATTTGTACAATGGATTGTTCTCAGGCTGTCTCACAGCACTTCGAAACACCTTTAGTTTTAGCATCTGTCTGACCACACCTTGTACATCACTGTTCCTCACTGACATATTCTCCCTGTCTTTGCTGTGCAGAAGTTCACCTGAACCAGAGCAGCCCGGCCAGTGAGCCCCCCAGCTACAGTGAGAATGGCAGTGATGCCAGTTTACTTGTTTCTCCCCTTCTGGTGGCTGGAGTAGTGATCGGACTTGTGCTGTTTCTGTCCTGTGTCACCATCATTGTTGGCAGTCTGAGGAAGGACGGACGGCTGAGACACCCACATCAGAGGAGAGATGCTGCTTATGGTAAGAAACCAGCTAAACAGAGAGTTCTTGGTATTATTACTATCTGCTGCTAAGGGTAACAAGGAGTTTGGACACTGCACAACAGTGCAACAGCATCTCTTGAAAGGTGTATTTTCCCTGATACAATGCATGAGCTTTTCTCTGTCACTAGACTCCTGATAGTTTATTTTCATATCCCATTGCAGCTCTGGTGTATAGCATATATTGTGATTTCTTGTTGGACAGCCAGGAATCTTTCACTTCTGCACTAAGCTACAAGACTGGCTTAGCAATTACCTCTTTTCTTACCACCGAAGAAAAAACTGGATATAAACAAAACAGGGCATTAAAATGCCACAGACAACTGTCAGCATCATTAAAGACACTGATTTACTATCAAAAACATGTTGGTTTTTTTTCCCCCTGTTCTTTACAAAGACTTGTAGGTACAAAGGTGTAGGTTTAGAATTAAATTTCTGACTAATTTGGGGCTTGCTGATCAGAAGTTAAAAGTCACTTGGTCAAGGAAATTACACAGTTTGATTCGTCATAATTTAAGAAAAAAAAACAATTACTACTTTGTAAGTATCCAGATAGTAAAAATTCAAACTGTAAATATAGATTCATGAAGTGCTATGTAAATTTCACGTCCTTTGAAGTCCCTGAAGTCAGGCCAAGTGATAAAGGACAATTTTCAAACTGTTTCTTACAAATAACAATACTAAAAAAATAGGAAAAGAAAGCATCAAGCATGGGGACATTTTCAAAGAAATTCAAGAGAATCATCTTCAACTAAATTGTGCCAGTCTGCCTAAATGAAAACTGTATGTTAGCAGAAGCCATCTTGCTATGTCAGCATGTGTCCCCCAGCCAGAAAGGGATCAGCAGGAGGCACGGTGGAGCTGGCTGCCTTCAGTACCGAGCAGAAGGAAAGCACAGCACCTGATAGACTCTGTTAGTGCTGGTACAATTCCTCGAACACAGGCTGGCAGAGGTGAATGTTACCAGCAGGATGGACACGCAGTTCAAGAACTGCACAAGTGAGTCCTGCACTTTACTCTCTGTTCAGAGAAGTGCTGCTTTAATGTCAACTTAAAAGCTGGCCTCTGCCTCCAGGGACCATTTTTTAAAGCACTGAGTGAGAAGGAAGGATCACTTCATATGGAAGAATAGGGGAGTTCAAGGAGTTGCAGCGTTTCCACAATTCAGGACATTCTTAAGGAAATTTCAGCCGGAATGCTGAGCATTAACTATCGTCAGAGACACAAAATAGTGCCTACACGGCATGAGGAAACTCCTGGAGAAGCTAGCAGGATCTTTTTTCTAGTATTTTCCAGTTTTTCTTCTTTTTCTGTGAGCTTTTCTAAGAAGCACAGCATATTCTGAAGATATGCACACTTACAATCACACACCTAAGCCTGCTTTTAAAACTTTTCGCAGAGCTGGCAAGGTTCCGATGTGCATATTTCCCGGGCACATCAGCAGTTCTGCGGGTGCTTTGAAGTTGAATGCAGCACGACTTACACATTTTCAGCCTTTGAGGCACCACAGCTTTAGACATTTGCACTTCGTAGGACATCACTAAATATATAATGCTTGTGCCAGCACTGCAGCTCATCCACAGTGACATGAGCTTCTCTTAAAAGAACAGAAACATCCTGTGAAATCTGATTACTATAAGCAACATCAATTCTGCCTCAGATAACTTTTGTTTTCTGATTTATGGCAGTGTTATAAATAGTAATATTGTCTCAGTGGAAAAAGGAAAAAAAAAGAGCAAACAGTCACTGCTTGTTTTCCAGCTCCAGATGGCTTCTCTTATGGTGGCTCTTTTGGAGAATTGAGATCCACCTGCATGGAGGAGTTTCCCCCAGCTTTTGATTTTGGTTCCTATCTGGATACACTTTCTCAGGTCAACATCATGTATCCTGATTCACCTCCACGGTAAGCACTCCTCTAAGATTCTAACTATTATAGTCCTGCGCTTGCAAAGCCTACTAAGAGGAAAATGAAATTGCTAGACCCAACATCCACTCCAAAAATGCAGGTCATACAGACTGCCTACAGACAGACTTTGCTTAGTTTAAGATCAAGTTTTCCATGGTAGAATGGGTTTACTAAGTAAAAGCACCTGTACTGGCATTTATCATCTACTGATACTGATAACTTTGATGGCATATGAATGAAATACACAAATAAAGTCATCTACAAACATATTTTTTTGGAAGAAATTGTTTTTGAAGTTTCACTTTTGGATGGAATTTTTTTTCCCATAGGAAATCCCTAGCTTTGGTTTCCTACTGTACTGTTATTGTCTGAGAAAATGAGCCATGTCTCAGTTGGTGTCCATTGAAGTTCCCACCCAACCAGTGTTTTACTGTCATTAGGTTAAAAGAGACGTCAGATTTATATCCCCTCAGAACTATAACAGACTTTAACAAATTAAACCACTTAGCCAAGTTTCCAAATAAAGCATATCTGTTCCTGTAGCTGCAAGGAATTTTCCTCTCACCAGCTTTATTTCACTGTTTGCAAGGATTTTAAAGCCCTTCCATTTTTCTTCTCTTCCAAGTACCACTAGCAACTCCCCATTCCCTAATGCTTGCAGAAGTTACTGTGAAATCAGCAACTAATGTGACATTGACCTTTTGGTTTTTACCTCAATTGTTCACACACATTAAAGGTATGACAGCATAAAAGCAAAGAGTCTGCTCACAGCAGATCCCTCCCAGTGCATGTGGAAAAAGTCTGAGTATCTCATTAGTAAGCCAGAAATTAGAAAAAATAAAACTAAAAAAATAAAAAGTCATTGTGGGCATTTATTCATTGCAAAACTAAAAAAAAAAATTCCATATGCCCAGAATTCAGATATTCGCATATGCTGAGACATCACAGATTACATTACACAAATTAGTATGTAACACAGTCTCCAGCATCCCTCTTACCTGTCACTTACAATTGCAAAGCTAGCAGATGTTATTTGACAATCTAACTAGTCTGACATGCCTCACAAAATAAAAATAGCTCTTAGTAAAATATATTGTTAAAGATACGAGAACTTTCATGTTACACTTACTACTGACTTTACGACTGTTAAAAAAAAAAAAGCAATTACCAGAAACTGCTCTAAATCTTTCCATACTTTCCAGCAAGCCTCACTTCTCTGTCTTAATATCATTATTCTATCAGAAAGCACAACTGAAGAAAATATACTGTTCTGGAACACCTTGTAACTGCACTTTACCTCTCGGTCTGGGATCATTTATTCTATATGAGCATCTGCAAAGAAGGACAGCTGCCAGTATAGCAACGTAGACTGAACCTGCTCATGGAGCTGTAATTGCAGGAATTTGTTGCATCTAGTTACCTGGGGTAACAACATCACCACAACTACTCATTTTCAAAGAGAGGCATTTCAGGAATGATAACAGCAGTTTCTTCCATATCTGTATGCCAGAGTTCACACATTAGAAAATACAAGAACTGCCCACAAGTGACAAAAGTTGCTCTTTAGACTATTTGTATACTCTCTGTATGCCTCATATGCCATGAACTAATGCATGAAGGAATTCAGTTACTCCCTCCTGTAGGATTAAGGATCTCAAAAGAAAGTTCTCTCAGCGAGATAGTGAGAGATGGTATATTTGAATGGATCTCACACAGATGGTATATATGCGATGGTACAACGAAATAGTATAAAGAACAAAGGCTCACCTCGGATGACGAAGGCTCGCAGGACTCCACACGGGAGGGATCTCCACGAAGAGATCCTTCCCGGGTGGAAGCCAGCCCTTAAATGGGGCTTGGGGGGAGGTGGAGCCAGGCTCCACCCCCCTCCAATCACACAGGTATCAGTACCTTCACCTGTGCCCCATGGCTGACTCACTGCTCACCTCAGGTGATCAATCAGTGGCTCAGGCTGTGATTCAGTAGTTTCCCTACACCTCCAAAGAACCAGGAGAAAGGGCATTACACAGAACAGGCTCCAGGCTTTCTGTAGTGTGGTACATTACAAGCAGCAAATAATGGGTGATCAACAGTTTTTATTTCTTTTAAGCAGACTGTGTTTTAAGTTAAGCTGTGCCCTTTAATGACTGCTTGTATACAAAAGCAGTAGGGAGAAAAGTGGAGAAACTTGTTCTTGCTTTAACATGGTCACAAAAAGCGGCTACACACTTTCCCAAGTGTTTCTGGGGTCACCAGACAGTGAAAGCATGCAGCAAGGCCACAAGCATCAGGTGAGGAGCACATCAGGCAGGCCTTCTTCTGAAGCAGCCTGGTAGTATGAACCCATGACTGCTGTTTTTTCTATTCTGGTCATGTTCTCCAAGCAACCTTTTATGTATTACAAAGCCATACTAGAAAATAAATGAGCTTTTAGAGGTAGTGTAAATATTTTAGCAGAAACCTCACATTGTGAAAAATTATTCTGAGTCTGGTATCTAAACTTGCAGAACTTCATATAAACTCACTTACGAATTTACACTGGGGTTTGGACCCACAGCCACAAGCCTTTACTAAAGAAGTATGTGAGCTGACACATAGGCAGCAACTTGAGCGGGCACTTGGCCAGGCTTCCAAGAATAAGCCCAGATTCCACAGTACTTACTTCTTTAGCACAAAGGTCTCAGAAAACTATTCTAGAGGTTACCTCCATTTCCAATCTGAAAGCTGCCCAAAGCTGGATTTTCTGTCTCTATGTGGAGTTTCCTGTTTGGAAGCTTGTATGTGGATGCACGTGGAGGACAGCACTAGATGATCTCTGCTTCCATGTGCATTCTCCTCTTCTGTAACAAGGCTGGCAAAAACTGCCCTGGTCTCTCCTCTTGCCCTACAAAACCATTCTGTATTGGAGGGACATACAGGTCCTCAGGCTGTTTGCTCCTTGAGATTCACCTGGAAGCTGAGAGGACCCCCAAGGGCCCTCACACTGACTGCACACAAGTGATCATTGCTTATCCCACTATTCTGCAATTCTGTGTAATGTGTCGAAAGGATTTTTATTATTGATGACTTTTCTTACTGCCACAGAAGTTACATGTTTTAGAAAAAATGTTTTGGCAAATCAAAGTCTTATTAAATTTTACATCCTCACAACACAATTCAGAGAAATGTTCAGGAAAAGTGGAGCTTAGAAGGTGGCTGAAAGTGAAGCTATGCAGGAGGACGTTTAAACTTACTATTGATACAGAATATATTCCACTGTAACTTTCTCTTCAGAAAAGCACTGATTGAGAAGCACTATATAAATGCACTGTATTATGTGAGAGCCTGATAAGTTTCTCTACAGCTCTCTCTACACAGTCCTCCATGGCATAAAACCAAAGAGTGCATTTTCTAATGAATAGAGCATCAGTAGAGCTGTGGAGAATTTGGACTGATGGGTGCTAACAGCAGGAACTGGTGTCAGACACAGCCTTGAAGCATAAACAAGACATGCTTGACCTCCCATGTTTAAAATATTAGTCACCAGGATCAGTCTTATTCCATATTATAATGTTTTGAAGAGTAGGTTTACTGAAATGCAATTCCTCCTCCTAATTTATGCAGCATAAGATTAATGCAAAGCTAAGATAGCATATCCAAAAGCTAATAATGCAACTGATAGCACAGACAGAAGCAAGAGGTAAAGGCAGCAAGAGAAGCAGCTTCACTGGCAAATACCCTTCAACACATATTTGGAATGAAAGAATTCAGTGAGTGAAAACTAGGTGTTCTTAATACGATTTGCAAGAGGCATCAGCATTAAATCATTGCACACAGTGAGCAGTATCCTCAAACATACCATTTTAGTAAAAACATGCTTTCTGAGTTGACGGCCAAGGGGTGATGATAATCAGTTCAGAATGGTTTCAGTAGATTTTGTATTGAGGCTTTAAACCTTGAAGCAAGCAGAACAGGAATTTTCACAGGAGAGCCAGAGTTGTGTGCTCAGCCACATGTCCTCCCTCCTGCAGCTGTGCCGCATCTGGGTGCTGCCACAGCTGTCCCAAAGATTGAGCTGAACAAGAGCTGCTCCTGGAACCATTTCAAACCTCACAGTGCTGCCACACCAAACAAATGGCTAAACTCAAATCCAGAAAAGTCGGCTTAGTACAAAAAGCAGACCGACATTTAGTCAGCTGTGATCACATTTCTCTCTATTCCAGTGGTTTCTATCAAAGAAAGAGAAACTATAGCTCATAATTCAGTGCAAGCTGTATCAACATAGCAGTGCAGATTTTCTGTAGGAACAGAAGCTGCTGAGAAAGTGATCAGCATTCAGCTATAGCTATTCAAGGTGTGGCTGCCCACTCTTAACTTCCCAGCTGAAAATCCATTACAGAATTTTAAATATATATATACACACACACCATCATTGGGAAATGAATGTAAGATAAATGCCTTAGGATGTTAATAATTTCATTGCTTTGATATCTAAATTGCAAGTTGCTCTTGAGGCTCTATGTGATTATCACAACAGACATTTTCACTGATCATTTCCTTACATTTTACCTTAGATTTAGAGGAATACCATGCACTGAGTTTTGTCACTAGCTTGCCATAGTTGTAGGCAGTTATAGAAAAGGCCTTTGGTCAATTTGTCTTGACAACCCCCATCCACAGACATGCTCTTAGGGTAATTAAATGATTTTCTAATGAATCTGAGAACTCAGTGAACATCTGTCAGATTGATTTTGCATGAGTTGTAGAAAGGAAGAATAAAAACAAAATACAGTGGGCGTGAACTTACCACTTTCAAGATACTAAGGGCCCCCAACACTTTGAGGTGGTATTTTAATAAACAAATACATTCTGGCTGCCACTTTAGGAATTAAATAAAGTGAATAACTGAGACAAAGGAACATGAAATTATTTGCTATTGTATGAAAATAATGATTAATAAATGACTAATCATGCAGAATTTGAAATAGTTAGTAAATGGACCTATATCCCAAATGGAAAATATTAATATAAAAAACAAACCTAAGAAAATACGATGCCTCTTGAGATATGCCAGTATAAGAGCGGTTCAGCCAACAAAGGTAACCTTTTCTCACAGGAGTTACACAGTTTCTTTCTTAGGCAAAAACATCAAGTAAGTATCCTTGGTGGTGTTCCCACCATAGCTTAAACCTGTCAGTGCACATATTTTCCAGGAGAGTGTTAGTGTTTACCATCATTAAAAGTCAGCAGCTCATCAGCAAAACTGAAACAACACAGGAGCAATTTTAGTAGTCACAACATATAACAGATGAAGAAAACAAAAGGACATCTATTTCACTGTTTCATTCCCCAGATTTGCCTTTTATTCATTAGCTCCTGACTATGACTTAAAAAATTGAGTAGAACCTTCTTCTTTCCCCAGGGAGTAGGTCATAATTTATGAATGACAGAGAATTAAATAAAATCTTTTGTGTTTTGTTAGCAACACAACTTTCTAATGCTTATTGGAAGGAGACCAAGCAAATTTATTGTTATTTTTCAGTCCCCCAAACAATCCAAGTCAACAAAGTCAGCTTGAAGAGCCACTGTATTTAAGTTATGTTCTCTTCTTGCAGGTCACATTTACATTCAGCATGATGGAGTTAACAGGCATCAGTCCTCTTTCCCTTTCCTAGCATCATTACTCCTTCAAAACTCAATAGCGTAATCTGTGATGACAGTGAAGTTATTTTGACAAGAAACAAGGCAAAGAAACGTAGACAGCAGCACATATCAGTGTCAGTAACCTTCTCTTGCCGGTCTGTAAGGCACCATGAACCTTAAGGTACTATAACTGGGGGGGGAAAAAAACAGTTTGAAGTTAATTCACCACAAGTGCTACATACACCCAAGGAGGGCTTTCTATGCCTTAAAAAGAGGCAAATGATGTTCAAGAGAAGCAGTATAACATGTTCCTGTAGTCCATTGCTAAGTTATGGTAACAAAGTACTTTCTGAAAGCGCTTGGGTTTTTTGTCTGAAGGGATTTTGCTTGTGAGCGCTGTACTAACATCAAACACCAGGCATTTTTCATGTGAACAATAACTTCTCAGAACTGAAGCCCAGATAAAATGACTATCAATGTATTTTTTGCAAGAAGCTAAGCAAGCATTTTTTGTTTCACACTGAAATCATGCAGCTGAAAATGCAAGAGAATAGAGCTTGCATGATTTCAGTGTGAAACCAAAAAGAAAGAGAGTGGAAGCAGCAGAGCATAGGACACTTCCCTTTAGCATCACGGACACTGGCTCATGTTGAAGCCACAGCTCTATACAGGTCCAAGCTTTACAGCTGCCAACATCTCAGCTAGAAACAACAAAACCAGTTACTGTGCTTAAATGACGTGCATATAACTGTATAAATTTAATATAAGGAATGATCGTTACTGATTGTTATCGATACAGTGGTTCCTTATACTGGTAGTCCTCATTATACAGCATCTGTGCCTCTTGCCCCCTCTGGAACTGGGGTCCATACTAGTTTATAAGGAGGCAGCTCCTTTATGTCTGTCCCAGATCACTCTGGTTGCAAGTAAAAATAAAGAAAGCTCAAAGCTATGTCAGAAGCTCAGAGTACACTGCAGAAACTTTGAGACTACAGGTGCAATGCTTTGAAGAGAATACGGAGAACTTAAGTATCCAGATCATAAACTGCCAATGCAGTACAAGAGTTTACCTTAAAAACAAGCTACTTGAATGATTTGTAGTTGCCTTCCTCACCATAAAGTACTGCCATGAGTGAGCTAAAAAGTTCCTTAACTGAAAAGAGATGTATTCGTTATCCTTTCTATACAAGAAGAAAATAACACTATACAAAATCATAGAATCTTTTCAGTTGGAAGGGCCCAACTCCCCTGCAATGAACAGGGACACCTACAGCTCAGTCAGGTGCTCAGAGCCCAGTCCTGCCTGACCTTGAGTGTCTCCAGGGATGGGGCTTCCATCACCTCTATGGGCAACCTGTTAATAACATCTTTCTTATATCCAAGGTAAATCTCCTCTCTTTGAGATTGAAAACATTTCCCCTTGTATATCAACAGACCCTACAAGTCAGTCTGCTCATATAGACCCCCTGTGAATACTGGAAGGCCACTCTCAGGTCTCACTGGAGCCTTTTCTTCTCCAGGCTGAACCTGTTCCAGGTTTCCCAGCCTGTCATCATAGGAGAGGTGTTTCATCCATCCCTTGGATTGTTTGTGTGTATATATTGATATTTGATATTGGTATTTGGAACAAAACACCAAAATGACAGGTTTTAAATACCATAATTTGCCACCCATGTGTCTTGATGCATAAAGGTCTCCTTCACAAAGACCGTTTCAGTATTTATCTCACTAGGCATGTTAGTTTTACAGAGCTGAGCTATAGTCCATGAAAGATATCAAATTAAATCCAAGGGAAAGAAACGCAGATGATCAGATAACAGCAGTGAGCAGGAGGCTCACACTGTGCCCATTCTCCTTCAGGTCAGTGGCAGATTCTGGGCGCTGGGCCCAGGCCCAGAATCAGCAAACAGAGAGGCTTCTTCCTTTTTGTAGCTCAGCAAAGGGATTCACAATTTTCCACCTCAAAACTCACATTACTGTGGGCTTTCCAAAACCAGAATTCTTTTCCCTCTTTTGCTATGGTAACAGGACCCAGCAGGTGCTATTCATTAGCCTGATTAAATCAGTCAAAACCAGTGGAAAGATTTCAAATAAATTCACTGTGCTTTAGGTCAGCAAAATGTAAATTAAGCAAAGATGCAGTTCAGAGGTAGTAATCCTGCAAACAGAGATTCTTCCTTTATTCTCAGTCTCTGATTGAAGTCTAAAATCTTGTAAAAGAGCAGCACGTTCACTTGGAAGTTGCAGTGGGCTTAGTGGAGACTGGACTTCAGTCTCTTCCACGTGCTGTATAAAAACAATTCAGCTTGTTCCTGAAGCACCTAGCTGCCTTCTCAGGACCTTCAGAGCATAGAGCCATGCTTTTAAATTCTGATAGAGAAGTCAGGATTTTCTAATCTGAATTCAAAACTGTTGACCTCATGAATGTAA
This sequence comes from Odontophorus gujanensis, assembly GCA_013399175.1. Lineage (NCBI taxonomy): Eukaryota > Metazoa > Chordata > Aves > Galliformes > Odontophoridae > Odontophorus > Odontophorus gujanensis. The sequence continues at coordinate 264,236 of VXAB01003366.1, read as the reverse complement.
AAAAAAATTAAAAAGGATAAAAATAAAACCACCTCTGGATATTTGAGTTGTTTGTTAAGCTAGAGCTAAGATACCCCTTCCTTACTGAAAAATTTCTCTCCCCCCAAAACCATTTTCACCACGCACTCGTGGAACAATAGCATCAAAGCCAACAGCAGCACTCTGAAGGAAAGGTTTGAATGAGTGCAGCAGGATGCTTCTAAGGCAGGGTCTCTGTGGCTGATTTCAACAGGTTTAAGCTCTCTGTAACTGATTTGAGCTGCCCTGCTGCAAGTCACTTATAATCTACAAGCAGGGTTTATTAGCTTGGGTTTAGCCTGGCAGCAATGCAATTACAGGGGCAGAGAGACTGCCTGCAGTCCACTGGGAGGACATGTGCTAAATATCCTATGTTTCAGGAAATATTTGAGATCTTAATAGCTAGCTCTGCAGTTACTGCAGTTAAGGAAATGGGTTCTTAATTTGCCTGGCTCTAGCAAAATTGTTTTTCAGGTCAACTGACTGGGAGAAGAGTGGGAGTTTTTGGCAGTGGAGGGGGTTTCTGTCTTTTTTTTTTTTAAAAAACAGGAACCATTTTTCCCTCAATCTAATTAAAAATGATCCTGAAACAATTAAACAAAGCAGTCATAAGTAAAGCAGGTCCAACGCTTAAAACATGATTTTATGCCTCTTGCTCAATTTTGTCTGCATAGACAGTGAGCTCAGAACCTTCCTTCAAACTACTACACCTGGGATGGTCTGATAGGAGAAACAGAGTCAGCTCTTTTCTGGACAAACAGGTGATGCTAGGGCAGCCAGGTGGGGGACCATCCAGGTAAGGGGCCAGAAGCACTGCACAGCAGAGCCCAGCTCAGCACCAGGCTGCCAGCCCAGCAGGCCGATCTGCTTTAACACCAGGGCAGCAACGCCTGAGTGCAGGTGGAGTGAGGAGGCAACAGTCTCCCCTGGCTCTATCTTAATGGCACAAAGCCTGGACAGACCTGAGCTGGCTCTGCACAGTAATCCCACAGACTGGTCTTCCTTGCATTACTCCAATTTAGGAGGAGCACAATGGTGACTCTGCTGAGTCTCAGAATAGTCAGCATGAATCTGTCAAAATTATTCATCGCAGCTCTGCACCTCCACAAGGAATCCTGCTGTACTGCAAGTACAGATCCGCAACCCAGACAGCCCACCTGTGGCTTCAGACTGAGTACAGACAGAAGGATGTCCTAAGGACTTGTGAGTCAGGAAGGCAGGATTTGGTAAAGTAGTCCATCTAAAGCTCTCTGTACCTTTTTTTCATAACTGAAAGAAGGCAACACTGCTTTTTCCCCATCCATTCTTAAGTTTGCCCCTTACAAAGAGCTGAGATGAAGGCTGAACCCTGCTGCAGGACCAGCAGTGCAACACCGGGCATGGGTACAACAGGCAAGCAAAGCCAGGCTCAGCACAGGTGCAGTGCTGCAGCCACAGCTGTGCTTCTTACAGCATCTGAGTTTCCCCAAGACCTCAAGGATTACCCTCAGGTGCCTGGAGATGTGCTTTTAAGTGATAAACTCTCAAGTGCCTCACATGGCAGAGTGAGCAAGGATGTGGGCTGAGGAACCACTAGACGATCCTTTTCTTCTCACTTTACCTGCCCCTGTTACACTGACAATAATGTACTGTGGCTTTTCACAGGAATCTAATGAAAAATTTGTTTTTCTTTCAGCTATGATGAATGCGTGGGGCCAGGAGCAACGCAAATATATATTCCTACAGATGATCCACCCCCATATTCCCTTACGGACCCCTGTCAAAGAAATGAAATATCAATAAACATCAGCCTGGAGGAGGAGGAAGAAGCGTCAGGGACTGCAGGGCAGGCAGCATGCCATGCCACCAGGCTACAGGGCTGGCAGCAGCCTGTCCCATCCATCTCTTTGTCATCGCTCCCCACAGAGGCTGCTCCTCGGTACGAAGCCGTGGTGCGTGAGCACAACATCCCCATCCCGCTGGTGCCAGTGGAAGTACTGAAAAACTCTCCCTCTGACTATCAGACCATTCTGAGCCAAATCCTGTGAATAAAAGGGGCTTTGTCCTTCCAGCTTTCTGAAATACTCAGACTGAAAAAAAAAAAAAAAACCCACACTTAAATGGAAGAATAAAACCTCTTAAAGTTTTACCTATTTTATATCTTTACTAAGGGATGTAATGGGATTGTTTTTTATTTTTTACAGTGAATTTTGAAAGTTTACCTAAACTTCCCTCTTTGTGCTTCAAAGCATTCCGTGGCGTCACACAGCACAGAAAAGCAGCAGTGAGCAGTGGTGCATCTGGCCTTCCTGAAGCATCTCAGATCTCACTGCTGGTGCCACTCAGTGTACATATATGTTATCCAGTCAAGCTTACTCCTCGATTTTATGGTAATTTGCATGCTTTAGAGCAGAAGGAAGGAGAAGAGCATTTTGTTGTCTTTGTAGGCGTCAGTAGTACACTTTATCCAGTGTCTTGGCAACAAAGCTTTTTTTTTTGTTAATTCTTTTTCTAAATATGTATTCCCATAGACAGAAACAGAACACAGCCTGCAAAACATTATCAGCACCGTACGGGAGCGAAATAAAAAGAGGAATCTTTTGATACACGTGTTTTTTCTTCAGATACCCCAGCCAGTTCCAAAACCTGCAGTAAATGTTTCTCAAAGGTCAGGAGCAAGCAGTGGGGGTGGCAGTAGCTGCCCCAGCACCAGCTATGTCAAGGGCACCATGCCCAGCTGCATGCGGCCCTAGGGCTGCGCATCCCTCGCTTGGCATAGGTGGAGGACAGCACCTGGAACCCCAGCAGCTGCTCCATGCTGCTTCCCATCCCACGTGCCTACACTGTCAGGCACTTCAGTTACGAGCTTATAGGATTAAGAAAGGACCCCGACCTCCAGTAACTGAAGAAGCATGAGGTGAATAGTGGATGCTGGCTTTGGCACACTCAGTAACAGAGAACCTCACTTTGTACAGAAGCTCCTCATATTAGACATAACCCTCCTCACTGACATTTTGCTATTCACACTAGCCCTAGTTCATAGGCTTGGGCTTCTCACACACTCTTCTGATGGATGCTCGCAGGAGCAGCAGAAGGAACCCACAGAAATGAGTTTCATCTTGCATGGTGCATATGGTCTCCACTTAAGGACCTCAACCAAGCACTCATCAGCACAGTTATCAGAGGCACAACTGCATTAGATCTTAGAGATTCTTGCTGAAAAAATGTACAATTTTTACTCCGATAAAATGGACTTCAGGTTATTCCCTCACTAAGGATAAGTAAAAAGGAGTATAAGTAAACATGCAACTGTGTTTAACAGCAATCATTCATACTGTTAAAATTACATTTCAATTTTCTGTAAATACTAAATAATTTCCAACTGTAATCATTACTGAACACTCCAAAGATTGATGCGAATATAATGAATGTATAGTGGGGAAGTAATCATTTGGTTCTTATGTTCTGTACATTGTACCATTGCTGAGTCATATGCACATGATGGGATCAGATAAGTATGTATTTTTTCCAAGCAGATAACAGTAAGTATGTATTTTGCTAAAACAAAAGAAATTTTTCACAGATCTCCAAAGTTTTCAATGTGTTACACCCAGAGCAACAAAAACTCACAATTTTGTGCTGCAAAATAAGCTGGTGGGCACTGCAGAATCTAGACTACGTTCAGTACGTGTATTTTTAATGCATGAAGTACCAGTGGAGACCGTTCTGTGGCACACAAAGTATCCTGCAATAAGAGACAGAACTCTGCACTATCAGGGCCAGAAGAGAAAACCAACACAGAAGTTAAGCATCCAGTTTTATTGGCAGGAAGATAAGAAGCAAAGGGAAGCAAAGAGGTTTAGTTATGCAGAACAGGACATGTAATGGGGACAGACCAGAACTGTGGACTGCTGCTGGGGGCTGGAGAGGGAATCTAGCAAGCATCAGAAGGTAAATGTGATTTAACATCTATCTTTCCTACCTGTACAACAAAGCTGAAGGCTCTGCTGAAGGCAGGCCATTCACAATTGTCTGCTGTGTTACACAAATGCTTCCAGTTTCTGTGTGTTCTGGGCAGGGCTTCTGTCGGGCTGACATTTCAGGCCCTGCCACTGCCTTTATATCAGAGGAAAGTAATTTGATTTTATGGAATAAATCAATTTTAAGCAGACTTCTGATGAAAATGGGAGATTTATATTTTATGTCACGGTAGAAATACTTTCCTAAAATTACAGTAGAGCGAATCAAAGTCGTTCCTCATGTGAGGACAGGCAGTACCACCATGCAGGCTGTATAGCAGCACCAACAGCCGCTGCTCGCTGCGCTGTGCCACACTGTGGGGCGGTCACCCACTGTCACACAGCACAGAGGGTGCAGTGGGACTCACCCATCCCAACAACCAACCAAAGCACACTGATAAATGTCAGCAAAATGGATAGAGCACTTCAAGAGTAAAAGTCAGATCCCATTAAACTCAGAAGAAATCCACAGACTCTTATCAGACTTCATCCTGAACTCCGGTATCACTGTAACAGTAATCCTAAAACCAAGCTGAACGTAGGCCTTGTGTTTATTACATGATTAATAGGACGCAGACTGTTTGGAGATGCTGTTTCTTACCTACAAGACAACAACGCTGTAATTCTGTAGACATCTCTTCTGCTTTGACTTTTAGTATACAGATCTTTGCATACAGCTTTTAGTAACGAACATACACACACTCAGTACAGCCTCTGTGCTTTCCTGGTGCCAGCGTCACTCTCAGGCACCTCAGGAAGCATTGGAAACCACCACAAACACATCCAGAGAGCCCTCGGAGTATCACTACAGTGCAGGGACGGTAGGACAGCAAGGACGAGGAGAATGTTTCCAACACAACCCTTAAGCACAGCGAGATACATTGTATTTCCTGAGCACAGACCGGCCCAGACGGGCTGCCCGAAATTCCCACTGGGGAAACAGACTCCGCGCAGTTACATCGCAGACTCCCACGAGCTCGGCCCAACGAGGGGCAGCGCAGGCGGGGCAGCCGCTAACGGCTCCGGGCCATGGCCCACGCGCAAACCCCACGGGAGCGTTCTGCGACGACGCGCGGCCGCGGCATGAAAGGAAGCCGTTCAACCGCAGCAGCAGCACGCGGTCCCACGGGGCCCTCGCGGCCCTATGGACCCACGGAGAAAGAATCGAGGCCGCCTTACCTCAGCTCGGAGTCCGCCGCGCCGCCGCCCTCACACGACCACGACGACCGCGCCGCAGCCACGCGCCGCCTCGCGCTTCCCGCGCTCGGGTGACACCGCCCCCGCAGCGCTGCCCGACGGCCGCCAGGGGGCGCCCTCCTCCGCCTTTCGCTTTCGGNAAAGCTAGAGCAGAACTCTGAATCACTGAGAAAGAAAACGATACGTTCCTGTCACCCGTTAAGAAATAGGAGGAACAGTGAGTGCATGTCTTTAGGAAAAGTTAAACCTCAGTGATTGAGTCCACCAATCCTCTGTGGAAAAGGTCTTCTTGTTCTTCAGTGGAAGACAAGACTCGCATCTGAATTCTCCAGTTTGATCAAAATGATTCTTTCCCTCTCCTTTCCTGCATATTGATGCTCTTGGCTGCTACCTTAATGGTTTTAAACTGGCATAACATCCCTGAAATTACTCTGCTACAGCAAGCGGGTGAGAGGCTGACAAAATAACACAGTTAGAAAAGCCTCACTCAAATTCAAAATTCAAGCTTCCAACAAAATAGTTTTTAAAAAGATTGAAGTAATTTCAGAAGTAGTTTTGTTCTTATGGAGTCTTTCATGCTTCCCCCATCCCCACCCCCAAACTGTTCATCTGTTTTTCACTGTTCTATTGCAGACATTCACCGGCAATTTTGTCTACTATATTCAATCTGTGCTCCCAGATGACATAGTAAAAACAGTACTGGAGAAAATAGGTTACATTGCAACAACAGCAACAGAGTTTTCACTTGTCAGAAAGAGAAACAATGAGGAAACAAAGCAGACTGCCTTTGAAATATTCCTGGCAAGAATTGAGTGCGAAACCATCCTCGAAATGACAAATGAAGAAAAACACGGCAACTTGGAGAAGACCTTGCAGAAGAGATCACAGATGCACTGGCAGCATGAAAATAAGGACAGAGAGGATCAGACGCCCCACAGAGAAGACTCTGAGAATCCAGAAACTGAAGAAAATAGCGAAACGTCTTTGTGCCTTGCTACTCAACAGAAGCCTTCAACTAATAGCAGTACGTCCTTTGAAGCCGCTCAGAATGTTAAGATCAAAGATGACATGCCTCACTTAGCAGTACCTCCATCCACTAACAGGCTTCAGGAACACCAAAGGCAAGTCATTAACACGGTACCCTTTCCGGGCAAATGCTCAGACAGCGAGGACTTCTTGATCAAATATAGTGACATTGTCATAAGACAAACACCTATTTTCAGTGAGAATCTTTCTCCAGAAGCTTTTGAAGAAAAGCCAAGAGGCAGCCTAAGCGAGGAATGTGTTTTGTCACTCTCTGCACAGCCAGCTGCAGGTGAGCTCTGGTCGGTGCTGCTCTCACCAGGAGCGAGCGGTCCACCAGCCTTTGCAATATTTGCTGACGGCGCTTGTGACCGTAAGAACTCTTCAGAGTATGAAGATCAAGGAGTCCCCGAAGAATCGATCGAAGCAAAAATTAATGATGCTATAAACTGCGTAGACCCAGACCCTGCAGACAAACCCAGTGAGCTGAAGTCACTGCCATACGAGGATGTCACATCTGTCCAAAACTGCAGTGTCCCTAGGGAAGAGGAAGTCTGTGATCTGTCATTAACCTTCACAAAACTACAAGTCAAAGACACTCAGGAAGATCTGATGTATCCAATAGAGGAAACTGGGCACCCTGAGTCACTCTCATATGCAAGGACAAGTGACAGGAATATAAGAGAACTGAATCATTCCAGAATGAAATGCACATACTCAACTAATGCTGAAAGGCAGAGCAGAGCAGCTGCATTTATTGAGCCATCTTCAGATCTGTGCTGTACTACTGGGAGCTTGAAGGAGCCCACTAGTGGCTCTGAAGGCAAGAGACTACTAATGGATACTCCTAATGCACGCAGGGCTTCTGAGTGCTTCAGGCACATCAGAGAGCCCCCTAATCCCACCTACATTCCACCACGAAGTATTGATGTACGGTCTCCAAGCAGAATAAGCACCAGTGCACAGGGCAGAAGGAACCTCTTGCATCCTGACAGTGAATCCAGTGAAGTAAAACCAGAGAACTATAATTTAAAAGTAAATGAAATCCAGGAGCCTTATGTTATTATTGACAAAACTGACCAGGGAATGTTGTGCTAGCACACTTGATTCTAACAGTGCTTTATTTGCAATTTGCCTGGGGTTTCCCTGCCCTAGCTGTGGCCTTGATCATCTTTTCAAAGGAGATAATTAGCTTTGACAAAGCTAATCATAAATAAACAAAAACACCACCACTCTTGGACAGTAAATATTGAAGTAATTGAGCAAATTCTTAATGGCTCTTTCCTCATGAAATCACTCCATTTAATTCATTAACCAGATTCCATCTGGCTCTAATTAATGCCTGAGGCCTATTTTTAGAATATGGCATGCTGTACAATGAAAGGAACAGGTAAATATTTCTAAACTGGAAGGCTCTGTAGTGTTACAAACACTACTAGAGTGTACTTCTGTTACTCATGGCATTCCTGTGAGGCTGTGTTCTGAGCTAATCTTTCTCCTATTTTCAGTTTAAAGATAAGCTTAGAAAATTAGCATTCCTCTAATTAGTATAAATTGTTTGTACCTGACTTTCATCCTCCCAAAATGTTAAAAGGAGCAGGTAGATTATACTGGAAAAGCCTCAGGAGCTAAAATGGAAGATCTTTTTGCACAACTGACTGATGGAGTTCTGTCATCACCCAATTTCAGCACAGTAGGAGGAATGTAGCTTTGACTGAACAAACACCAAATGACAAGACTTCTGCCTTGGATGGTGTTAAGGGGTTGGGAGAAAAAGTTATTACAAGTTTGCATACAGAAACTAGTATTTCTGCGCTGGGTCTGGCTGAGATGAAGTTAACTTTCTTAATAGCAGCTACATGGTGGTGTGTTTAGGATTAGTAGCTAAAATTGCTGATAATGCACTTGCATTCTGGCTGTTGCTGAACAGTGCTTGCACAGCTTCAATGCCTTCTCTTCCTCACTCTGGCCTCCACTCCATTGGTGGTGGGCAAGAAACTGGCAGCTGGAACAGCTGACCAGATTTAGCCAAAGATATTCATACCATATAACATCATGCTCAGCAATAAAACTGGGGTAACAGAAGTTTTTGGTTTGTGGCTTCTTTTTGTCTACCTTTACATCACTTGTTCTTTTTTTCCTCCCCTCCTCCTTTCACTAATTAAGTCTCTATCTCAAACCAAATTCTTGCTTGTGCTCTTCTGTTTCTCCTGTTGTGCAGGAGGTTGAGCAAACCAGCTGTGTAGGTGCTTAGCTGCTCACTAAGTCAACCCACCACAGCCTCCTTGCTCTTTCAAGTATTTATCTGCTCTTCCTAAGCATTTTAGTTTTTATAAGATGCATTTTTCCCCCTGTGGGGGTTATTAAAATTGTGTTTTAAATGGCACATTGTGTCAAATATTCAGGAAATCTCAAGAACTGCAAAATCCCCTTCTCATCACAAATAAAGATGCCTTACAAGTATTTTGCTGACCACCAGCACTATAGATCCATGTACCTAATGTGCCATTTTAATCTTTGCCGTAGCAAACAGAGTATACAAGAGTATTTAATAGCAAGTTACATATTAAAAAAAAAAACAACACTAACGTTGGTTTCCCAAGACAACCACTTGAAATAAACCACATGAACAGCCAAGCTGCACACAATGTACGGAACATAGAACGGATATGTTCTGAGACTCTACTTTTTAGTTGTTAATGCTTTTGTACCTGGATTGAGGCAGAACTTCCATGGTAGATTGCCAGGACTGCTAAGTATGCATCCGGCCTGCATTTGGAGGGAGAGCTGCTATCCACTTAAAACGCTTACAGATGTTTTCAATCAATTTTCTTTCTGCTGCAAGGACACCTTTACCTTTTCTTCCTGTACAAACAGTAGGCTCCTAAGGTCTTGTACTAGAAGGTAATTCCACTTGCAAATTTGTATGGTCACTACAGACACCAGCTTTACAGTTAGATACCTGTAAAGAGACTGGATTTGAAAACCAGCTGAAAGAAAAAACAAGACGTATTTAATATGCCTTTGGCATCAGCCCTCCATACAACTGCTTCTGCATGGGCACGGTACCAAGAATAGGGTTTAAAATCCTTGTAAATACAATTAAATCTGAGAGACAGACAGAAGGGAGAGCATGATTTCTGACCCCATGTGATAGTGCCCTCCTGTCCCTGCTGCTATTGACCAGTACACCTCTGCTTAGCTAATTAACTTAAAGAAGAGCAACCACTTAAGCAGTACTGTTAGCCTGCAAGAGAGCTGCGTAAGCTTCTTTGTAAAGAAGGGTGATTTGTGTTTGTGAAATGTGTGCCTATCCCCTTGTGAGCTGTCAACTTTAATTGTGCTACAGCTGGTCTTGATTGTCAATGAATTGAATGGGGATTTACTGACTGTTTTTATGTCTTTCCACCACAGAGACACAGGGCCAGCTCTGTTCCCAAATTTATATGCTACACACAACCACTCAGAATGGTTCAGCTTTCCCAAGCATGGGATTAGAGAAATTCTCTTTTGATCACTGCAGACACAGAGCTTAGGCAGCAGACCCAGGAGCTGGCTGATATTATTCCATTGCACTACTTCTCCCTGACGGGTCTACTTAAATAGTTGTTTTCTCTCCCCTTAAAATTCATATCACACATACATCCTTGTCCTGTCTACAGCTAAGGTGCTCAACAAACACAGTTTTGCTTCAGAATCAACTTTCTGGGTTTTTTTTTGTTTTTAAAGCCAATAATGTAAACTAACTTTCAGCACAAAGACAAACAGAGCATACAGGTACTGAATGAACAAACAATTACAATTTGCTTCAAATTACAAATGAAGATCTTAAAATACAACTTGTCTGCTGAGACATAAACAAAAGCATACCTAAGAGGGACTGAGAAGGGCATGCAAAGATAAATGTCTCTGCTGTTCAGAGTGGTCTCCAAACAAGCAAAAGAAAACACATAAAACCAAACAACCCACACAATTTCTAAAATATCACATTTATTTATTTAACTTTATGTGTATCTGAACACTGTGAGAGTTATAACCAGTAATCCACCATCATCACTAGAGGCTCCATCCAGTGAAAGTTAATTGGCACTGTTCTCTTAAGAGACACAGCTGATAAATCCTAAAAGTTTCCTTTTCACAGCATTAAACAATAAAATCTCCTACAGTGAGGACAGAAATGGAACAGAATACAGCAGCATGTGGAGAGAAGCCCACTTCCAGCTCAGTATTTATTGTGGGCAGATGTGAGGGAGAAATAAATCATTTATCAGACAGGGGGTTCACCTCAAAAATAAATACAACCAAGTAGCATGGTACACGAGTAAAAACCAGAGCTCCTCTACTGTGTCACACCAGCCCAACTTCTGTATGTGTTCAGAGAGAACACTCCTAAAGCTGTATGTCTACACAACAGTTCATCCCCATCCTAACATAACACAAAAAATTATTACAAGCCAGTTTCTCTTACAAAACAAACAAAAACCAGATAAATGGCATCTGGACTACACACAAGATTATGTAGGAATTAAGCTTAGAACTACTAGCTTTTTGTCCTGAGACTAAACTTGTTGACAGCTTGCAACTGTTAGCTCCCTCAAATGCTGGGGGAAAAAAAAAAAAGTAAAAAACCATAAGCCTCACCTGACTTTAACCTGCTTTAGAAATGCACAGTAATTACTTCAACCTCAATACTCTACAGGAAGGACTAGATACTTCAAGTCCTCAGACAGGACAGTAACTGGGGGGGAGAGCCACGCAGAGCACGCAGAGCTTGCAAGAGCACGCAGAGCTTCTGGTCTGAACATTTTAATTGCAATTGATGGCAGAATACCCAGACTCTGCAGGAGGAAGAGCACTGAAAAAGAGATGTTGGATTGGTTCCTGGTGTTGGCAGTAGTTCTGCATGATAATTACACCAGTGAGCACAATTATCATCAAGGCTTCTTAGAACCTACAGTTTTGGACATTCACCTCTGAAAAGTTTAATCAAATAAGCAAGATTTAAACATCCTCCCCATGCCAGGAAAGAGCACACAGAAGGACAGATGAAGAAAATGCAAATGTTTAACATTTTGATTTTCGACAGACTCTCTGTCTCTTCAAGTCAGTTCATGTGTTGCTCCCAGATGCTACTGACTGCCAGGACACCTCAAACAGAACAGAGTAAACACTAAAGTCCAGAAAACATATCCATCCAGACTAGGTATGCAATATGCAAAAGAGCTGATCAGTTCTCACACAGCTTGTAGTTTAGATGTGGAACTCACTGTGACAGGATATTACATCAAAATGCTCATAAAGTGACAAGTTTCCAGAAGAAAATTCCACCGTGGGCCGTTAAAGAGAAACCTATGGCTCAGGAGACCAGAAAAAGCCTGGAAGAATTTAAATGGCAAATGATCACTTTTTCTGAAATGGTTTACATGCTGCTCCAGGCTCTTGAGGTAAGGGAAAACTGTACCACAAAGGCTAATCGACTCACCACACTCATTTCTGAGAGGTGCTAAATTACTAGCATTTTCTGTACAGCAGAATTAAGTGTTTCTTCTCTGGACTGCCAGGCTAGAGTGCAGAATACACACCACTGGCTTCTACAACTCTCAATCAGACTGTAGTGAACAACAATCTGCAGACAACTGAAACATACAGAGCTATTTCTAAAGAGCTTTTTTCTTCTCTAAGAGACAAAAAGAACTTTGAAAGTTTAACAGAATGTCTCCAGAATGATCACTATTCCTGTACAAATAAGCTTCCATAAGATAATTATTTAATACATAAAACCTTACTTTTAAGCTAGAACTCTAAAGCTTTAAAACAGAGCTGAACTGAGTTCACAAGCTTCAGCATACTAACGTAGCACACACTTGGAAACATCCTGTGCACTGATCATTTCTAAATTGCACTGATTTAAAAAATAAATAAATAAAAATCCCACTAGAAGAAATAAACTGCATCTCCTGACTTTGAAAAAGATGCAGTCATTTCATCTACAACTATCTTCAGGTACATACAGCTACCATAAAACCACAACATAAAAAAAGTCAAGTAACACATGAAAAAGCCAAGTAACTGAAAATTATGGTCAATAAGTTACAGACGTTCAGGCAGTAAGCAGTGGAAGACAACATTCAAGAGGGTAAAGTAGAAATAAAGAGTATCTCAACACATAAGCAAATAACCACAAGAATTAAACACCCATTACATTTCTCTCTCTTTCAAGCTACAATAAAGCAATCAAGGTGTATACTCAAAGAACCATTTGTATATTTCTTTATAATAAATAATAAATAAAGAGCAATTCAAATATTTAAGAACCCAGCACAGTTAAGAAATCAATTATTTTTAATAGTTGTATCACCATTTGAAAGGAAATGCAGAGTTCCAAACACACTGTATTTCCACCAGGCCTCAGCTCAGCTACGAGAAGGCAATTTCATGAAAACTAAGCCCCCTTAAAAACTCAGCCTAAAAAAACCCTCAGAACCACCGTGCAATCAGTCACAAAAACCATCTAACTATCCTTTTGCCACTGAGTTCCATGGAACTATGGTAACACATAGGTTACCTTCAGGACTACAGCTGCATCGTGATGCGCTGTAAAGCAGAAGAAAATGAGTTCAATGAAATGCACTGTACCAGTGCAGGCAGAATTATAGAAAGAACCCCTACACATCCTATTCTGACACAAGCAGAGCTGTTTAACAAAGCCACCTGAACATGATGCACAACAGGACATCCCTCCTCTTGCATGGAACTGCTTTTTAAATTACAAAAACAGAACTGTCATGGGGGAAAAGAAAAAGGTTATTTTATAGGAAACAGCAGTGAAATGGAAATGAGAAGAAGACACATTTTAACAAAACAGAACTGACGCAGTAAAGTCGACTGAGAACCTAAAAACTTGGAATGGAATTGGATCATACTCTGTTTATGATTTGTGCCTGAACATTTCGTAGTGAGAAATTCACAGCACCCTACAAGGCCTAACTCTAACACAGAAACCATTAAACTCAAAAGTTTTGCCAATATTCAACATTGTCCCTGTATCAGACTTTATAAACTTAAAAATACAACCACAAAAGATTTCTATGAATGCTGTTGCATATTATATGGGTTTAGTATTTGGTCCCGGTTCTCTTCATACTTTTCTATCATTTTCTGCATATCATGGTCAGCTCCAATAACCTTCAAAACAAAAAAACATTAATGTTACAAATAATTACAACATTATACATATTTGCTTCTGTGCAAAACAGAACTATCACTGAAGCACTCCTAAAAAACTGTCCAATTAGTTCTCCATTCCGAATTGGGCACTCACTGGAAAGCTGTGTGTCTGATCCTGCTGCACAACGCAAATGAACACCCCACAAATTCCACCTCAGAGTTACAGATCAGACTTCCACTAGACGCAATGGACAGCTACAACTGTTTTTTTTCTCAGGTTATTAACAAAGCACCTTCATTTCGTTTAATTAACATTCTTATTATTTAAAGAACACAATGCCACCCCTCTCCCCAACATGTTTATCTGGTTATTTCTAAAATTATACTTACAAGCACTGGGCAGGAAACTTTAAATAGTGTATGCTTAATGAGCCACTCTTCATAGAGCTGATGAATAGCTTCTAAATATTCCTAGAAAAGAGGCATTCAGATTACACACACCACCACAACAGTCAGCCACAGCACACAGACTCCTAAAACAACACTTGCAAAAGTCAGCACGCATGACAGATCATTTTTGTACAGCAAATAAAAATGACACAGCAAGAGAATGGAACAGGCTGCCCAGGCAGGCGGTGCAGACAACACCCCTGGAGGGTGTCAAGAAAAGGGCAGATGTCACATGGAGTGACACGGCCTAGAGCAGTGACAGGCACGGGCTGATGGCTGGACTGGATGACCTTAGAGGTCTTTCCAACTTCAATGATTCTACAACTCTAAATACTGAAGTTTTAATTTGCAATGGAAACAATAGAGTACCTCATGTTGGAAAGGGCCCCCAAGAATCGCCAAGTCCAACTCAGTAAATTTGTGAGGTACACCCGAGATGTGATTTTAGTATCTAGATCAGCATTACTACATTTTTATGCTCGCTGAAGCCACATATATTGAAGGAACTCTTTACCAGAGGAATGATTTTCTCTTCTTCTCTACATCTTCTCTTTAATCTCTCAAAACAAACTTCAGGAGATGTCTGCAGGTAAACTGTCATTAAAAAACAAACAAACAAACAAACAGGAAAAAAAACTATGCAGCTATATGTAAGGATAAGCTTTAAAAGCAAAGAGGAAACTACACAAACTATGGAAGGAAAGGGTCCTGATTCAGGTACCACCACTGAACCTCCCCCTTTGGTGTTACTGTTAATCAATCCATAAAGTATCAGAGCACCAGGCTGCATGAATGCAAAGCATCACAGATGATATCATTATCAATAAAGTGACTATTTACAGCTAGAGAAAAAATAAATTTTTCACCTCACAATAAAGAAACCACCCACAAACATGCCCAACCAGTTCCCATCAAAATTTTACCAATCAAATCAACGGAAACATCAGTGTTCTTCTGGATCCAGTCAAACCATTCAGTCAGGACAACATAATCCACCTCTGGCATCTTCCCACTGCACAAACATAAAGGTCATCATTCATTAAACAACACATAAAGATCAGTTCTAAACTCATATGGACTGCTTTTACTTTTTCTAAACCTGACTAGAACTAATTTGCATTTATTCCAGCATATGTCCAATAAGAACACAACCAACGTTAATAGTATTATAAAGCAGAAATTATACAAAAGTTCAATTTTTTTCTTTATCTAAAAATGCTTAATAACATAAATTTCTATCTTTACCAGTTAAAAAAATCTTCCCTACTACAGTTAAGAAATAGTTACTTAGTGAGTAAGAAGAAAAAAACATTACACTGACATGCATGCTAAGATAATAAATGAATATCAACTGTCTTTATTACTCAAGTTTATGCCAGGTCCATTTCAAATACATCTGAACCAGAAGGGCTTGACTGACTAAGCAGCACTGACAATTCATTATAGAAAACAAAGCAAAGAGCACTGGAAAAAAAAATAATAACATCTCAAAAATAAATAAAACTACTTATTAAGAATTGCTTATTATATTTTCACTGGTATCAGAGTCTTCACATACTGCCATATTCCTAAATATTCAAACAGTATTAGTTTTGGATTATTTTGTCTTCAAAATGAATTACAGTAAGCCATACACCACACTCTTTCCTAAATGTCTGTAACTGAAATGCAAGGGAAGAAAAAGATCCTATTTAGAGACTCCTGGTCTTCCCAGCTGAACAATTAAGACCAATTGCAACATTTTAAGTGGTACTGAAGAAAAGATTCCACAGGTTTCTCAACCATTCTCTTGGCAACATCTTTTGATCACTTGCTCCACCATTCCTAAAGGGTACACCCTCAATTCTGCACTGATCTCTCCTGCACACAACACGTCTTTGCCCCTGTGTCAGTCCCCTGGATAATCACATGAGGATTCCTGGTCTGGTTCAAGGTCCATAAAGATATAAGTTTTGCTGTATCTTTGAGAAGTTTGCTGACATTTGAATCCTACCAAGTAAAGGTTTTATTGCAAAATTAAACAAATGGAAATAGCTATATATCAAAAATAACTAGGAACTCGTGAGGGACAAAGTAAATTGTTCAGGCTTACCCTAAAAAAGATCATATATACTCACGTGCACGCATTCAAAATTCTTCTACAGTTTTACACCTAACGTGAGCATGTCTTTCAGTGCTAACCTCAGATGTGCAATCACAAGAACTCGGACACTCGTGTATCTGTGCATGCCAGAGAAGCTCTCAGCAATTGCTCACAATTTAAGCCTTCCATCACCATCGTAAATCTTATTCTATTTCTCTCTCTGGGAAAAAGCCTGCAAAGCCAAAACACAAATCCTGAGTGACACTGGATCAAAGAAGAGCTGGGATCCCTGATATTCCACTGCTCTCCATCCCTTACTTAAACTAAACATTCACCTAGAGCAGGATTTGTATAGACTTGCTTTGATAGCAAGGGATTCTTCCCCTTGTTTTATGTATAATCCTTTCACATGCACTTACATTTTGGTTTGCTATTGGTACCATCAGCTGGCTTCACATCAGCTGTAACAAAACAAAGCAAGTGCCTTCCATCCAACATTAAGGAGCACTAAAGCTATGAGACATCCTCAATGCCCTTCAAATTTTTATTACAAAATTAATACACAGAGCTGGCATGTGCACACTTAGCCTTAGTTTCTTTTGGGACAAAAGCTATCTGCCTACAGAGAAAAACACATCACTAATTAAAAACAAGGAAGACATTCCATTTACATTTCCACTGTACACAGACAGAGTAAATAATATCTCTTCCTGTTCCTGTTTGCCTCACATCTGACTGTCTCTCAGTAACTTTCAGACCAGCTTCATAGCTGACGAGAAGATGATGAAGCACAGATGCCATCTTGTGGCGTGCACCTGTTCTCCCTGAAGACAAAGTTAAGAAACTGGTTTTGTCCCTTGAGACCACGAAAAAGCCATTAAAACAGCACCACATATTTTGAATACACAATCAGCATTATAGAAAAAAAACCAGTTCTGGTTCCTGCACTATTTTATTTAGTATGGGGTTGGTGAGACTAGGTAGAGTGCTTGTGTTATCTGAGACCACAGTATTACTCCCCAGAACAAAATAACCTCAGATAGACTTGAGGGCCCACACACACTGCAGGACTGGGAGGAAGGGCCCAGTTCAGACACTGACATTTACAGATCAGCAGCTCTCCCTCTTTACTCAACAGCTGACCAAAGGGTTTTCAGTCAGTATTGATCCTACAGATCCTGATCCTAAGCCACAGCATGTGAGAGCTGGAAGGCTAGTTGCTCAAGTTCCTGCTTGCAAAGCACAACAATCCTGGACACTAGGTTTGGTAATACCATCTAGTTCTCTCTCTCCTACAGTATTATTCTTTATAACCCCATTTTTTTAATTTTTTTTTTTAAATCTATTCTGTACATGCTTGCTTTGATTTATTCAGCTGGAGAGCAGATAAATGTAATAAATGGTTTTATAAATACTAAAACATTCTAAACTCATCATCATTTCTGAAGAATGCTCACATCTGGCCTGGATCCTATGGACCTGGATCCACCAGCAGACAGCACACCCTGTATGAAGCACTATGCCATCCCAACAATAAGTTGACCAAAAGCAGACTGCTCAGATACAAAATTACCAATGAAATCACTGACTATTGATTTTTTCATTTAATTAAGCAAAGAAAATAAAGTAGAAAACAAAACACCATACCTTCTATACAAATTTTCTACAAAAATATATTTTGCACTGTGAATCGATCTCTCCATCATTCTTACTGAGGAAACCTAGAAAATAAAATTCAGCAGTCACCAACCAGTTTACATTTTTTCAGCACCTGTGTCTCTTGAAGCTCATCATTTCCTGTACGTTATGAAGTACGTAACATTATCAGATCTTCCAAATCTTGAGATTAAAAAAAAATAAAAAATCACAGGGGAAGGTGAACACAAAAACTATATTAATTGCAATTGTGGTCACTACAGTGCTAAACATCTACATAACTAAATTGTTATACATACACAAGTTTTGAGGTAACCACAGCAGTACTCCACTCAGAAGCTGAAGTTAAGTAGGGACACAAAATAAGCAGCAACCAACTCAGGATTTACACAGCATTACTGCTGCTACCTGAATGCTGCCATCTTCAGGTGCATTACCATGTCAGTAGTGCAGACCTTACAGCAGAAAAATAACAGCACAGATTTGAAGTTCTATTTTCTTGGTAAGTTTGCTTTCCTCTCCACAGATGCAAAAGAAATACCCTGATTCTAACTCAAAAAACTTATTACATGAACAATCCTAGGATCTAAGTGTGCTACTTAAAATCATATCCTACAGTCAGGGAATGGAAAAATACAGCACAGAATCTGTCAGGTGTTCAAAGGACGGAGAAATGAACAGATCTTGATTAGAAGGAAGAACATGTGAATTAAGACAGAGAAAGAAAAAGATGCAAGAAAACAAGAGCGTAAACCATCTGAAATGGTAAGAAAAGAAAGTACTTTTCCTGACAGTAGACTTGAAGCCACATGGTTTTCTTGTAAGAGATGTGTTTGGTGTTTTTTGTTGTTGTTCAGACAGAGAAAAAGGACCTTAGTTCTACTTGTTGAGCCTGAACAGTCAATATTCAAAGTTTTAACATAAAATTGTATCCAGTTTTCAAATCCAATCCAGTAGCACCTTCCTTTGAAATAGACTGGTTGATTTTATTTTGTTTTTTATTTTCTCCTCAGTCAGAGTAGCATCTAAATGCCTTTTGCAACATCCTTTGCACCTCTAATGGATGTGACAACGCGTAGATTAAATGTTAAATCTGTGAGCTTTTAGGTTTATCTGAGTTAATGGATATCTAAGCAGAAGCCCAAGAAAATTGTCTGCAAAATGGCCACACACGTGACACAGGAACAGGCTGCCCAGGGGGGTTGTGTAGTCTCCTTCTCTGGAGATATTCAAGACCCGCCTGGACGCCTACCTGTGCGACCTGGTGTAGGGAACCTGCTTTGGCAGGGGGGTTGGACTTGATGATCCCTAGAGGTCCCTTCCAACCCCTATGATTCTATGAAATGAAGCAGAAGAGAATTTTAGTGGAAGCATTTTGGAGAAACACAAGTGGAATACCTTCATGACTAACTAATGCATGCCAAAGGTCAGTGTGATGAAGATGCTGCTGCACACCTAGATCTTAAGGGTGCTGGAAAAGAAGCACGTGCAGAGTGTATGATGTGTGCATCATCAGTGCATACCCACTGCAGGAACAAAGAAAGAATGCACAGAGAACCCTAATTTTTTATGCAAGATTAAATTCTTACTCATGACCACATCTTATCAGCAATAACACATTAAGCTAAAAGAACAATATACTTATTTACCATTGGTCTGGTATGCTGCTCCAACATTGTAAGCTGTATGTAAGTCTGTAAGGTTATCCCCCATCTTGAAGCATCCTGGTACATTAAGCCCTGGGGTTTGAGATGGAAGCAAGACAAAGGCTTTGTATTTTTTGTTTGGTTCTGCGGTTTGCATTTTTTTATTTTTTATAAGGATGTGAAAAAAAAAAGAAAAAAAAGTTGTGCACTTCATAAACTACATCAGAATTGCTAAAAAATGCCATAAAGCAGTCATTAAGTTTTGAATTAAGCAATCATTTGTGCTCCACAATGCACAGCTAAGAACTACAGATATGGCCCTTATGACACAAGACAGGTGGAACGGCCACTGACACCAACAGGAATTTTTTCTCTGCATTTGGAACAGTCAGGACCAAGGCACAGTTCATTTAAAGCAGTTCAAATATACTTACCAATTAAAAAATGCTTACATATTTCTGTGCAGTCTCAGACTCAGTACACCAAGTCCAACCAGAAATGCATATACAATTCCAGTAAGCATGACCTGGGCCCCAGAAAAGGTCTTTTAACATAGTCCATTACAGCTGCTTCTACCCAAGGGACCCTCAAAGCATTTCTCAATTGTTTTCTGCAACTTCTCAGATTCTCCTTCTCATTCCTTCAACTTCTCCAGTACTGACACACATCAGTCTATCCTGCTCTGCAGAAATAAATTACCATTCCGACCTCCTTCCTCCCCTGTCCACAATCAGAACAAAAAACTAATCTCAAGACAGACTGCTGTGATTAGACATGACACAGCCCAGCGTGATTTCCCTTTTCATAATAACAAGGAAAACATCAGCAACTCCTAGATGGGAAAACTGACTTTTCTACAGGACCTATGCTAGCAGCAACAGCATCAGATACGTGTTCAGACACACATGGGTTGGGTTGTACCCACAGTGCTGTGTGTGACAGCAAATTCCACATGCGTTTGAGCACAGATTCACATCTACCAATGTGATTTCAACAATGGAGGTGATCACCCAAGCACGGAAGGCTGACATCACATACCATTCAAACCATTCCAGCCAAGAATTATCCACAGATATGGTCACAGCACTCAGATCACTATCACATCTGTGCTCTGAGACTGTGACCAAACTGCAAGGAACGGCACCTACCCAAAAGACAAAAGAAGCTCACAATGCCCAGAACTGAACCTTCCACATCGTTAGCAGTTGAACAATACTCATGGATCAGATGCCTCTCACTTTCTGCCTTAGCACAGTTCCTGTGTTTGGAAAGCAGGCAGGCACGCTGTCCCTCAGCACTGAGCCATGTGAAGACCAACTGGTAATCTCTGCTGAAACTAGACTTTATAAAAAATGTGTCCATTATCTGCACATCTTTATCACAGTAAAAAAAAAATAAATCTTTCTGCATCACAAAGCATTATTTTGTGCTCTATGAGATCATGCCCACACCTTCCTTAACAGTTTTAGTGACTCATAAGAAGTCTTCCTTAGTGTATTTCTAAAAGAACAATAGCAATTGCTGAATTTGTTTCTGTTGCTTACCAGGATATTATGACCACGAACATTCCTCCATTTACTCACTGGTTCTGTCAAGACCTTATTAAAAGGAAAAAAACATTCCATGTTAAACGTACTTAAGATTTGAAATAAATTCCTGATCTTACAATGCTGCACCTATCTTTAATAAACACTTGTTTAATAAGTCAGGGTATTCAGAACACGTACTGAAAAGCCCACCCCCTTTTAGTTAACAGCAGTGAATCCTGAAATATGTAATGACAAAAAATGTAATGACAAACAAAAAATGGACAAGAATCATTTCCATATTATTTTCACATCACCAAAGCAAGCCTCTGGCTTGATTACATAATGCTGTATTTAATTTCACTTTTCAAGTCATTTGTCAATCCAAAGTAGAAAGAATGGCTAGCTGAGAATTGATTGTATTTCATTTCAACATCCTACTCATTTCTTCATGAAATATTTCACATGGGTTAACACTTATTAGCAAAGGAACAGAAGATTATAATGCTATTGGATTGCTTTTGTTTCATTTTTGCCATCTAAAAAACAACATGCATTCCAAAGTTCAATATTGTTTACAATCAATCAGAAAAGCTTCTGTCTACCACAAAAGCCCCATCTGTTCCCTGAGGGTCTGAAACTCCAGCAGCACCATCCAGTGAGGTCAGTTAACTGCATTTTTAAAAACAATACTGCACTGAATGCAAATTATCATTTGGGTTAATAATTATTTATTTCAAAAGGATCGTTAACAAAAAATAGCTGCAAACCCGGCATTCCTATGTGGAATTCCAAGACTTTTTATCAAATTTGATCCCAGATCCATCAGAAGAATTATTAACCATATACTACAAATCTCTTCCACGATTTGGCAATGAATGGAAGGAGGCAGCACATGGCTGAAGGCGTGCAGCCATACAAGCACTGCCTCACAGCCTGCTGCCCCTGGCTCTGTACCTAAGAAAGGACAACAGCTCTAAGTTAGCTGTGCTTCTGCCAGAGTAAGCAGACATTGCACGATGTAAACAACACAATGCAAACCCAGTACCTCAATGCTGGTAGTTTGTGCAAAATAATCCAGGCACGTTGTTTTCCCACTTGCAATATTCCCCTCGATGCATATCTGACAAAAAA
>VXAB01003366.1:174117-242164 GCA_013399175.1 Odontophorus gujanensis | reverse complement strand
CCAGGCCGCCCCCAGCCGCCACATCGCCCATCCCCGCCGCCGCGCCGCTCCTCAGGCCGCGGCCGCCCCCCACTTCCGGCCGGCGGCACGCCGCTTCCGGTCACGGGGCGGGGCGCGGTAACGGCCGCGGCGGTGCCATGGAAGCGGTGGACGCGGCGTTCCCGCGCTCCGCTCGCGGTGCCCTGAAGCTCGCCCGCGTGGTAAGCGCGGCGCGTCCTCGCGTCCCCGCTACTCCGGGCGCAGCGCGGCCCGGCACGCGGCTAGCGGCCCTTCCGCTCCCGCAGGTGGTGGCTTTTGCAGCCTTCGTCTGCTTCGTCGCCTCCCGCTCCCACGAAGCCTACGCGGCGCTGGCGGTGATGGAGACCGTGGTCACGCTGCTGTTCTTCCTGCTGTACCTGCTGAAGCTGGACAAGAAGCTCTCCTGGCTCTTCTGGCCTCTGGCCGTGAGTGCGGGCGCGTTGGGGCGGCGCGGCTCAGCGCTTCTCACACCTGTGGCGGTGGGCAGGCCGCTCTGATCTTGATGAGTTTTCCTCTTGCCCCTTTCTGTTTGTTTTTTAAATGTACGTGTTGTTTTAGTCTATGGAAGCGTAGCCGGGTTCCATAAATTCAACTTTAAAAAAAAAAACAAAAAAAACAAGAAGCGAAGAGAGGTGAGACGGGGAAGTTGAGCCGCACGGGTGCTCTTTTCAGCCCCAAACCACTGGGTGGCACCGTTGGTCCTACGTGGTGCTCGCAATTTAACCCTACTGNTGTTTACAATCAATCAGAAAAGCTTCTGTCTACCACAAAAGCCCCATCTGTTCCCTGAGGGTCTGAAACTCCAGCAGCACCATCCAGTGAGGTCAGTTAACTGCATTTTTAAAAACAATACTGCACTGAATGCAAATTATCATTTGGGTTAATAATTATTTATTTCAAAAGGATCGTTAACAAAAAATAGCTGCAAACCCAGCATTCCTATGTGGAATTCCAAGACTTTTTATCAAATTTGATCCCAGATCCATCAGAAGAATTATTAACCATATACTACAAATCTCTTCCACGATTTGGCAATGAATGGAAGGAGGCAGCACATGGCTGAAGGCGTGCAGCCATACAAGCACTGCCTCACAGCCTGCTGCCCCTGGCTCTGTACCTAAGAAAGGACAACAGCTCTAAGTTAGCTGTGCTTCTGCCAGAGTAAGCAGACATTGCACGATGTAAACAACACAATGCAAACCCAGTACCTCAATGCTGGTAGTTTGTGCAAAATAATCCAGGCACGTTGTTTTCCCACTTGCAATATTCCCCTCGATGCATATCTGACAAAAAATAAACAAATAAACATTACTGCTTTTAAGAACTGTGCTACTGAGAAGGAGTAAAGAGCACACAGCACTGACACTGCTCCGCACTGCGGCGATAAAGGCGCAGCCACTGCGCGCATCAGATGCTGCTCCGAACAGCAAATACTCACAACGGTCTTTTTATCATCTTCTTTTATCAGATGCTTATCTAAAACGGGAACAAAAAGAAAATAAAACGCGAGTTACAACCAGGAAGGAAAGCTACACACCAGAATTACTCTGCGCCTTTAAACGCGAACCCCTCGGCACCCCACAGGCCCCGCTCCAGCGCGGCGCGGGGCGACCGACGGAGCACGGGGCGGGCCCGGCACCGCCCGCACACTTACAGACGCCACTCCCGCCCGGCCCGGGCCGGCCCCGCAGCGCCAGGCCGCCCACCGAGCAGCTNAAAAAAAAAAACAAAAAAAACAAGAAGCGAAGAGAGGTGAGACGGGGAAGTTGAGCCGCACGGGTGCTCTTTTCAGCCCCAAACCACTGGGTGGCACCGTTGGTCCTACGTGGTGCTCGCAATTTAACCCTACTGTCACAGCAGCACAGCGGTTTCCTCCCGTCCCGCCCGGCAGGTGTCTGTTACCGCAATAAGCATTTTGCCTCCGCTGCCTTTTTGCAGGATATTTTCAACTCGGTGATTGCAGCTCTGTTCCTCCTAATCGTGAGCTTGTTTGCAGTCATCATCAAAACCAACCACGGGACGCTGGCTGGAGGAGTGAGTAGGAACATATTAATGAGCTTTGATTCCTAAAGTGAATGTGATTTGGTAGAGTTACATTTTTATAACACTGAAAATAATGTGGTTATGGAAGAGGACACCAACAGAAGTGATGTACGTTTAGTTTATCTCATTTATAAGATGTGAGTAACCTGCCCTTAAGGCCAGAGCTTGAAATTCTGGGTGGGAGAAGATGTTGTTCTCTTAGCACCGTCCAGTTCAGTTGCAGGATGTAAGGGAAACGCCTGCTCTCACTGAAATAGTGGAAACACATACGTGCTGGAACTTCCCTTGTGATGTGTGTTGTTTTCTTTGACAAACTGAGAAACTACAGCACTTGAAAAGGTCTTTTCACACTGAAGATTTTCATATGCTTGCAATCCAACCAGTTCACTAGCTTAAGCAAGTGGTATTAATTCAAAGAAAAACTAAAGTGACTAGCAAACAGCAAAGGGGAAAAACTCAGTCTTGAACATTTTTAAACTTCAGTTTCCTCACATACAAACAAAGCTAAAATGTGATGAGGAACCAACAAAATAAGGAAGAAAAATCACCCGGGAAACTTGCCTCATGAGTTTTTCAAAATCAGCTTGAGAGTCAGAGAGCTGCAAAGCTGTGTCTTAATCAGTACCGACAAGCTAAGCAAAAAGGGTGCTTTGTGAGTGGCTGCTAGGTAATCATTTCTCAGTGGTGAGACGAATAGCAGTTAAAGCCGAGGGCAGGAGACAAGCAGAAAGCTTGGAGAACAAGTTTGGGCAGAATGTATGGCATCTGCAGTGCTGAGAGAAAGAGAACTGCCCTTAGGCTTGTATTCCTAGGGCACAAGCTGTCTTGAAATCTGCAGTCCAGGAAAGGTTTGCCTTAGCGCTATTCCTGCTGATCAGATATTGCAGTTTTAAAACATGCTGGAATAAAGAAAAGCATGCTTGAGATCACACAGAGAGGCAGGAGCTGGGCAAGTTGTGTGTGCAGTTGTTCTGCAGGCACTGCTCCAGCTGCCTGCCTGAAGCCGTGTTTTCAAATACTTGTATGCATTTTCTCCAGTTTCAGATAGGTCTTCAATTCAAAGCTTCTGAGAAGAGGGGCACTGTTGCTTTCCTTCTAGGCTTGTTTCTGCAGCTGTTCACTTGACTTTGGGCTAAAAGTAGGTGAAGCAGTTGTTATAGAGACAGCAGGGTTTTCATTTTGGATAGAAGCACAGGTTTGGCTTCTCTTTCAAGGAGGAACCTCCTTTCCAGCTCCTCAGACAAACATCAGACAGAGCCGGGGCGTAGACTCCTCTCTGACAGGTTGAGGGGATTTAAATATGGTTGTTATTTATCAGCTGTCTCACATCACAAGTATCTAAGCCAGGGCCAGCTTGGGGAGATGTAATTACTGCTGCTTTGAGGAATGGTAGGTGAGTCACTGAAGCATGAGAGAGGAAACTGACTGCATGATTGTTCTTCTGCAGGTGCTTGGTCTTGTGTTGCTTGCTCTCTGTGTTGTCGACGCCGTTGTCCTTTCCCAGAAGATCAGCATCAGCAGACCAAGGGAAAGGAACGCTCCTGCAAAATAAGACTTCCATTGTAGTGAAAGGAGATCCTTGGTGATTGCTTTACTGCTCGCTTATTAAAGAATACGGATTTTCGTATGTTCAGCTTTCAGAGTGTTTTGCAAGTGCTGTTCCTAAGTGCTCCTACATTCCTGGACGTGGTTTCACTATTGCACTCTCACCACCGTAAACTTCAGAAGATTGTTCCGCGTGTAAGAAAGTTACTTTTACAATTGTCTTTAATAAAAGTCTGTTATTTAACGCTCTTTGTGTAGTTGAAGTGAAAACGACTCGTGTGTGTTAGCACGCTGCTTAGAACAGATTTGTCACCCTCACTGGTGGCCGAGGACCCCATCACGTCAGCCACCCCGAGCCGAGGAGCAGCTGATGCTGCGCCGTCCCTCGGTTTTCACGTTCCGTTGGGGACGGCGGGGAGGGGCCGGGGGAGTGCGGGCCGCCCCGCCCCTCCAGGGGCAGCCGCCGCACGTTTGGGGGATGCTGAAAGGTTGTGGGTGGTTGTTTTTTTTTTCACGTTTCCGCAGTGTCATGATTTCCGCTTCCCTCCTTCAAAAAAAAAGAAAAAAACCAGCAGCCCAAACCCCGAGCGTCCCGCAGCCATGGAGGAGCCGGGGGCCAACAGCGAGCCGCCAGCCGGGCTGCGCTCACTGCTGCCGCGGGAACTGCTGTGCTCCCGTAAGGGGCAGCTGCTGCTCGCCGAGGCGGTAAGGGCGCGGGGCGGGGCTGCTGCTGCGGGTCGGCGGAGCTGGGCGGGCGGGGATGGCGGGCACGGCGCGTTCGGGAGCGCGGATAAACGCTTCCACCGCGTTACCCGGGCGGGAGCCCCTCCTCGGTCGAAAACGTGCGGTTTCGATGCGCGGACTTTAAGCAGAAAGGCCGACCCGCGCACCAGCACCGTGTGGGAGGGAAGGACAATCCCTCCCGGGCAGTGGGTATTTAGGAATCCGAATCCCATCCGCTGTGGTCATGGGATCGCTCACCCTTCCGTTGCCGCAGGGAAGTGCTGGTTGGTTGTGCTTCCTCGTAGCGATAAGAACCGCTCTGTCCTGGCACAAGGGGACTTATCCGAGGGCCGGGCGGGCTGGAGGCAGCTCTGACCCGTCCCAAAGCTGCAGCCCGAGCCCGTCCTCAGCCGCTCGCAGCCCCACAGACAGCACACCGCCTCTGGGCAGGACAGGGGCAGCGGTAGTTTCTCTCCAGTAGTGTGAGTTTGGCCAGGAGAAATCCCTGAGAACCACAGACCCCTGAATAAATCCAGCCTGCATACAGCTAAAGGAATACGGGGCCAAATATTTGAAGATGAGTCTACGTTACTATTAAGTGTAACTGCATCCAGCTTTAACTGTGTGTTTGTTGCCTTGAACGTCTGATTCCTCTTTGACATAGTGCTGATGTTGGGTGGGGTTCTGTCCAAGTGCAGATTTTGAACAGTGCCTTTTATTCAGGGCTTCTCATTACTGTTACTGAGTACGTCATTATTTTCCAGCAGCTCGCCAAGTCACAAGGAGTACACTTCATCTGTCAGTCTCTAAAGTCATGCAACTATCAGCATCCCCACATGGTAGATCAGGGCTTCTCTGTGCAGTTAAATAAATACCAAGTCATTTGTTTATCTTCAATATCAAAAAAAGCAAACCATCAAATTCTGAAAAATGTCTCCCACTGAAGCAAAGAAAGCAACTTGCAAATATACCTTAGCTGGAGTGGATGGTTCTACTTAGAATCTGTGGCTGAAAGGAAACAAAAGTTGGCAAATTCCTTCAGCCCAGTGACCTCACTGGCTGGATCAGTGGTGGATGTCACTTCATTACACTGCTTTGTTTTGTCCAACACAAGCAGCCAGCATACAATCAGTTCAGCTGTCATAATTTACCACATCTCACTCAGTGCTAACCTTTAAGACAAAGGCCACTCAACCATTCCTATTCCCTTATCTTGCCCTTCTTGAGGTCCTGATATACAGAGCGGACAATCTGGACTTCCTTTGGGAAGGAAAGCCTTCAGCCTTGGCAGAATACTAATAAAGAAAATCCAGTGGCCCAGGACTTGGTTGAGGGCAGCTTTTTAAAAACCTAACAGTGAGGTACATTATTCTATGAAATGAAAGTGGATGTTCACAGTGTTGGGGTGTGGTTCTCCATGTCAGCATGTACGTGGCTCTGTGGGCCACCAGTTCTAGGCATTCTGGCTCTTCCTCTGGAACAAGTCATGCTGCTGATGAAGCTGATAGCTGCTAGAAGCTTAATTATATTCTCAAATGTTATTCAGAGAAGGAAGTTGTTTTGATCTTCCTATGAATTTTTTATTCCATCTGGGACAGCCACGCCACCACCAACATCAAATGTGCGTATATGCTTCGCTGTCTCTCCTGATGCTGTTTATTCTTCCTGTCTGGCTCCACTGCTTTCTAATCACCGCTCTTGCTGACGAAATTCTTTTTTTCCCCTTCCCCTTTCTATTCTTTTCCTGTGTCATTATTTCTTCCATGTACTTTAAAACCCCTGCCTTCAGCTGTTTGTTTTCCCTTAGCACTCAAGTTGCTGTTTTAAAGGTCGGCATACCATCCATGCTCTCATCCTCCACCAAAACATTTTTTCAGTTCCTAATAAAATATGGTATGAACATATGAGATCTTCCTGTGTAGCACAATGTATAAACCATTGTGCCTGTCCTTTTCCTCTTTTCTCATCTCTCTCTGAACTTCAGTTCACAACTGAAACCTCCCTGCTCTGCACACAGGCTCATTGCAGACCCCCATGGCCCTGGGTACAGCCAGCCAGCCCTGCTGCTGCATCTGGGGGACCAAGAGTTTCACCTACACCAGGAGTGCAATGGAAAATTAAGAAGCAGAGACCACCGAGGCATTTCTCTCTGCCAGCAAACAATAACAAAATACACTGCTGCCCAAAAGAGATCACCACTAGCCACTTTTAAAATATTTAAGCCAACCTGTTGTTCTCTGCAGAGAGTATATGAGCAACACACATTTAGCCATGAGCAGTGAGAGGAGCACAGCAGGGTGTGTGTAGCTGTGCAAAGTGATGTCAGCTGTTTCCTGGCATCCATGTCATCCCCATGGGCTGCACTGGGTCTCTGTGCACAGGGGAGGCAAACGCCTTCACATATCCTGCCCATGACCTCAGCACTGCAGCAGTCCTCCCTTACAAAGCATGTTGCTTTAACTGTTGGAACTGACTGTATTTTATACCTTGAATTGATGGCTGGTTATATGATGAAGTCTGCAGCCAGATATCGCTCCATAGCGAAGGCGGCCACAACCACACTGACCTCAGCAGCAGGAACAGCTCAGGCTCCTGAACTGCTCTCAAAAGAAGCAACCCCAGGGGCAAAAGAAAACCCATAGTGTGAATACAAATTAATACAGCTGATAAAACACCACTCCCCCCATGTAAAATACATCAAATGAGTTCCCTTGCTGTATGAAAACTCTGGTAAGGCTGCAAAGAGTATGCAAGTAACAGGCAAGTAACAGGATAAATATTAACAGAACTCAGCTCTGATGCAGACCAGTTTCTTACAACCTAACAAAACAGGAACAATGCATAAGCTTTTAAAGATAAATATAGTTTCTTACTAAAAATGTCACATCCTCTCAAATTTCAACACCCAGTCCTAATGAGTCTAAACAATACACTCCAGTCACTGTCATCCTGGTCAAGAACTGACTACTTCTTCCTGAATTTACAACAAAAACTTGCTAATTCCTTACATTAACAAATCACTTCAGCAGGACTGAACTGCTTATTTGCCCCCTAAACATAAATGGGCTCTTTTGATACATGAATTTGAGGACTGAGTGACTCTTATAGGTGCAATTAATTTCTTACCTTTCAAGGGTAATACGGGTATTTGCTGAGGTACAGGTGATGCTCTCACAGGAATGCACACCTGCAGCAATGAAAAAAAGCCATAGTTCTGAAATTCAATGAAGCACATATACTTGTCATCTCAATTGAAACATTTATAGACTATTCAGGAAGCCGTATCTGCCTTCCAGGGTGTCACGTGGGAGAGAAGTATGTCTATTTTTAAGATTAGATGAACAAGAATGTCAGAAGCACCCCAATTGAAAATTAAGAAAATCCTCTTTATCTAGTCCTCAGTGCCTACCCTACCAGTGCAAACAAAACCTTTGGTCATTGGTCTTTGGTCATTTTTCCCACTGTAGAAATACTTTGAACCATAAATTGCATATTAGTGGGTATTTCAATTGAATGGGAAAATGTGCTATTTTTAATTATTTTGTACAGTTAAGAAAAATTATGGTGATAAATAGATCTACAGGGGGTAGCTAATACTCTCTAAAACAGTTGTCTACACTGAGAAACTGGAACCAGAGACTAAGAAATCACAGAATAACTAACTACAGTCTTTTTTATCCATTAGCAGTAGATGTGATTTCTTTCAAATGTAAGAAGATTAGAAATGCTGAGTTACTTTGGGTATCTGAGCAATGATTTGCATTTCAAATGTGACCTGTCATGGTTGAAAGCTCAAAGCTCTGTTTGCTTGGCAAAGTTACACTCCACTTTCAGAATTATGTTGTCAAGAGTTGTTTACAATGCAGAACAAATTATTGGCTTAAACAGGTGAAAATCTACCAAGCTCTCAAGAAAACCAATTGTATGCATACTGAAATAAATGACACAACTTCAGATTCATTCCTCACCAAACACGAAAATTCATTTTGTGCAAAAAAAGTAGGAAGCAAGATATGCCATCATCAGCCCAACTCTTCAGAGCTGCTCGGCTGCCAGAGGCTCTGCCATTCCATGCGAATAACAAGTGTTTTCCTTTTACTCCAGGTGCTGTCATTTATCATCTTTATCTGCTATATTGCATCTTCAGCTTCCGCATTCATGATGGCACCACTCCTAGAATTTCTGCTGGCACTGTTTCTTTTTTTTGCCTATGCCTCTAAACTTAATGAGAAGTTTAAAGGACTCTACTGGCCTTTGACAGTAAGTGAAATGTGAAATGTAACCACAGATTTAACTGTACAGTATAACTTCAGGAAAGGGACGATATGGAGTTTAGGCTGGCTACTAACAGCTTTTTGTTATTGTTGTTGTCCATATTACCTTTCATTCAAAAGGTCCCAAAGCACTCTTTAAACTATGTTCTTCAACATACTGTAGCTTTCGAGGTATTGACACAAAGCACTGCTTTATTAGAGCACAGGATTCATGCCTGATTTGGGGCAAATGATTTTCAGAAGCAGCCAGCATCATCCTCAGTCTGCCCAGTGCTGAGGTCTCAGTGATACTGCTCCACTTAAAGCAAAACTGAGGCATACGCTTGAATGTTATTAAATTCTCAGGTAAAAGCTGTTTAGATGCAGATACTCACATGCACTTAGATACTCATATGCAGACAGACAACTACTTGTGTTATGTGAAGATGTCCTGCTGCTCTTGCTGGCAGAGGGATGCTCACTCACACAATTGCTGGCTGCTCTTTAGGATATTTTTGCATTTGCAGTTGCACGTAATTACTGCTCAGTGACCACTGGATGTCTCTGCTGCTTCAAAAACACAATATAAAGGAAGCATTAATCTAGCAGTACACATTCTTTGAAAGTAAATAAATCACTAATGCAGTCAATTTGGGCTCTCCCTTTGGTATAGCCTTGCATGAGTTCACTCTAGTGAGATTTGAATCAGTGCTCTCCATCTGTAAGAATAGCATTAGGAAGGCCTTTGGTGGATAAAACAATGGTAGTGACTGTGAAGGTCTGTCTGCTTTTCAGATAGCAATCTCAATTTCATCATCCAAAACTAAGAAGAAAAAAAACCTGTATCTTTTTTTATTATCTCCATTACTACAATATATTCCAGCCACAGAACGGAGGTAACTGACCTCACTCTGACTCCAGACAAATTAAGTTTCTCATAGGATTTGTCTTCTGAGACAGTAAATTACCCATCCCTCTGCCCTGAAAATGAAGAATGTCTGATTGTGAACAGAGGTCAAGATACCATTCTTTCAGCTCACGTGATTTACACATGCCCTACGAATCACAGTTCTTCATTTATTGAACAGTTCACAGATAAGGCTGCTCCAGCACATCACTGCACGGCTCCTGCCCAGCAGAACTGCTCTCTCAGGAGATAATACCAAGATTTCAGTCATACTTCATATAGAAGTATTTCCCAGATGAACAGTTCATTTGCTATGAAGTACCATGCTATAGTCATGTTCCAGCATCAGGCAAGTCCAGTAACATAACATCCAAGGTTTACAACTGCTCAAGTGATTCTCAGAGGACTGTGTGTGTTGGAATTACGTGACTGATCTAATACTGTCACACTGCCTATCTTACAGGATTTCCTGCGCTGTGTCACTGCTGCTGTTATTTACTTTGCCATTTCAATCGCTGCTGTCTCAAAATACAGTGATGGAGCATCCAAAGCAGCAGGAGTAAGTAGACCATAGAATCATGACAGCTCTCCTCTTAAGGAGCTTGGTGAACTGTGTACAAATATACATCAGAAACAAATTCTGATTCCACTGCAAGTAGTAAACACTGCCAATTAATAAATGAAGAATTTGCCTAAAAAGCAGGGAAGAAATAGTTTGGAAAACAGGCTCAATAAATAGCTGTTTTCATCCTAACGCTGCTGCTCAAAGTTAATGGTGTGACTTTGGGAAGACACTAATTCTGATTTGCAATTTCACTAGCAGTACAGGGAAGATAAAGCACAACTGTTCCTGCAAAAAACAAAGATATTCAAATATAAGGAAAACAGCAGTAATAAATAATACATCTAACTACTAAGGATGGTCCCAAGTAAGTAATTTCACCTTTGTGCTTCAACTGCATAATTTTGCTTGCATAAATTGAAACAAAAGCAGTCATCACTTTTACCCTCCGGTATATGGGCTGTCCAGGAGAGAGCCTTCACTATCACCATTGTGTGTTCAGAAATAAGATACAGCTTCTCCAGTTGCAAATTGACTCTAGGCATCAATAATTTATGCACCATAACATTTGCATGAAGACATGACAAGCTAGTGAAGAACTACACCCAGTACTGGAAGCCAGCGACCTTTACCAAGCGATCCCAAATCATACACAACTTCAAAACAAAGGTCTTACTGTAATTTGTCACTCGGTTAATTTGGTTTGTCATTGCTAGACATGTTGTTAAGGATCACATTAATTTTGCCATTTTAGGTGTTTGGATTTATAGCCACAATAGTGTACGCTATCGATTTCTACATTACATTCAATGACCTGGTTACTTTTCTCAAGCAAGGCAGTTCTGAGTCCCCTGAAAGGCGCAAGTCAGAAGGTAGGTAAAATCTTTCTGGTCATACAAGCATGAAATGTGATTCTCTATTTCATCCTTTGTGTGACAGCCAGAGCACTCAAACAGCCAGAGTTTGTACTCTTGGCTACCAACATTTCATAATAAGTTTTTGACTAAGCCGAATTATGAAGATCCTCAGTATTAAATCAGAAGAACTGGAATGTTCATGATTTATTAAGATCCTCGCAAGCCATGAGTTTGATATTTCGTTTCTCAGAGTTGTGTGGCATTTAACTTTGAACTCCTAAATCCAATTATAGAAGTTATTGTGCAGCACAGATTTTTGTGAAAGATGACTTAAAGGAACAGATGATAGGAAACAGACTGTTAAAGAGATTAAAAACCATTCATCCTTACCATCTGAAATGACCTCAGAACATGATCAGGCGATTAGGGTATAAAGTTAGAATCTTACTGGCCTGGAGATGGAGAAAAACTCTTTGACTTTCATACATGTAGTCATGCAGCCGAGTCGGGGATGTGACCATGAAGGTGTTCTGCCCCACAGCACTGCTGCTCCAGCACAAAACCTCGTTTATTCCGTGGCTCTCAACTACAGGGGACAGAATTCTCTTGCTTCTTGCAAGCTGTCTCATCCTTGGGCAGGACGCATCTCTATAGGCCCACTGGGATTTCTTAATGCCCTAGAGCTTCTGGCTTTCAGGTCTGTTTAACTGGCAGTGCGTAACCGTGACCCACACCAAACAGCAGTACTCTAGTACAGGAAGCACACTGTAAGCAGGCTTCCTCTCAGTGGTCACACTAACAGAAGTATCATTGCAACTTCTTTCATTTGAACTGTTGTCTATGTTGCTGTTGTCCAAGTGCCTCCTAGCAGCATTTTTGCCAAGAAGTCCTTTGTCATTTAAAGCTGTATTAGCAGGTTAGTAAGAACTGGCACATTACAAACTTCCTCCTAAATATGCCACATCCTTCGAAGCAGGCACCCACAGAGGAGCAGCAGGTCCCTCAGCAAGAGCCAAAGCTGCTCCAATTTCCAATTTGTTCTCATTATTGTGTTTTATTTGGGTTTGTTTTAAATTTCAGATGAGGACTCGGATTCTGACTCAGACTGAAAAAAACAAAAACCAGCCAAGTGTGAAGGGAAGATAATCAAGCACTTTCCTCTCTGCTGAATGCACTGCCAACTGAAACATCTCTCTTACTTCAGTCTCGATATTCTCTTTCTACATCACTGTTTATGGAATCACCAAAGCATAGGGCAGTGATGTGGCAAAGGAGACCATTTCCAAGACCATTAAACACTCTTTCAGAAATAAGGATTCACAATACAGAACTAAGGCTTCTACAGAGTTCAACCTGCTAGAGGTCTATATCCAAATAACCCTTTGTTGTTCAGCACTAGAACGTGCTGAGTATATGGGAATACAGTATTTAAAACTTACAGCAGAACTTTTACCATGCTTTCTTAATTCCAAGTCTCTAACACTTATAGCTTTAATACTTCTTGCTGTGCCAAAGAAAAGAGGCTCAGAATGCCTCTATCTCACTTATATTTTTCTTGATTAACTACCAATATTCATCTCAAGTCTAAGCATTCCACTATCTCAACCACATCAAGGCATAGATTATAGTTGGTTTCAGTACATCAGTATCTACTGCGTAAATGTTGATAGCAAACAAGTGACAACTAGAACTGAGCAGCAAGCACAAATCTCAAAGTGTAATGGTGCCTTAGGTGAGCTGGCTCGTCAGACATTATCACTTCTTAAGCTGCCTGGATGGGGTCATGTTCTCATCTTCTGCAATTTCACCATTCATGTGGTAGAAGAGAAGAGGCATCTTACCAGCCCCTTCCTACCATTTGTGTGGAAGCCCTTGTATGTGTGTTTGCACATACGGGTAAGGAAGGCTTGCCAGATGCCATCCAACCACACTATCTGCCTATCAGAGCCTGCACATGTTTGCGTGCAAGGTATCACCATCTGATCTCATGCTCTGTCTTGCCAGCATTGGTCCTCCAATGAGAAGTAGTTGCTCTGCTGGGTCCACAGAACAGATGATTGTATCTGAAAAACTCAGGATACCTGGGCC
Organism: Odontophorus gujanensis; assembly: GCA_013399175.1. NCBI lineage: Eukaryota > Metazoa > Chordata > Aves > Galliformes > Odontophoridae > Odontophorus > Odontophorus gujanensis. Next base: position 229,168 of record VXAB01003366.1, on the reverse strand, counting down.
CCCAGAGGGCAATTTCCTTCCACTGTGAAGAGGTAAAAAAAAGCCAACCTCCAAACTGAAGAATGTCTGCACAAAATGAATTTTCTCAGCCTTCCTCCTCGTGAAAGGACAAGATTTACTTCAACATTTTTGGGAAAAACCTGAATTTACAAGGTTTCATGGCTAGCACAACCTAACTTACAAGGTGTGTGTCCACATGTAAGCACATGTTACTTGGAAACAGCATGGCATGCTTCTCATATATGGCATCAGGTATGTTTCAAAGAAACTTGTATACATTAAAATAATTAATATAGCAGAACATGTTGCTTAAAAAAAAACAGTTAAAATGAGAGCAGATGGTACTAACAATAAATGAAAACAGAGCTAAAACAGCAAAAGCAGATTTCATTTGGAACAAAATGACTGCTTGGGTTCCAATTCCCTGCTAGCAGCTGGCTGCTAACAGGCAAAAGCACGGTACCTGACAGTGAGCTGGTGCTTGGGAAGGGGCTGGCCAGATTTGGAGATGCCTACCAGGCAGCTTCTACAGCTCCTGCTCTCAGACCCCTGAAGGAATAAAAGCAAACCAGATGTTTGCTTCCAAATGTGATAAAAAATCTTTGCTTTTCTGAGAAAGAACTCGTTGGACCTTTTCTTGTTTGAAACCCTCCTTTTCTTTCCTCTCTGTTGTCATGTTTTACTGACACTCACTGTGACATCAGGGGATCTGGGCTTTTTGTATTCAACTGTTTTGTACTGTTTTGTATTTTTTTAAGTGTACTGCATGCCACAACCAGAAACCAGTACATGGTTAATATTTAGAAACCATGCTGGATTAAATCTCTTTTAATAGAAACGTTGGGTGTCTTTACTTAAACATCACACTTTAATACCTTGCCTCTGACCAGTGGGAATAACTCTGACACGATGGACACTGTGTGCTGGCAAGCAGAGGACAGCAATGGCAGCCAATCACACATGGTTACATGTTTTGCAAGGAGAATCTTCACCATTACTTAAACAAAGAATAATAGATAACCAAGCATTAGTTTTCACATATTTAGTAGGCATCATATAATTAGTGATCTTATTTGGCAAGTAATAACATTGTAAAATAAGAAGGGTAAACCCAAAGGACACATGATCACTAGAAAACCTTGTTAAATTTACACATCAGAATACTCAAAATCAACAAAAAACAAGCAAACTTGCACACTGGTTGCTTCAGGACTTCATCAAGCATGCGCTGAACTGCCTGTTCACACAATTCAAGTATTTGATGAAATCATTTATTTCTAAGCAGTTAGCTCCCAGGATCAAGTGGTTGCTTGATTCCAGCCTTTTAAATAAAAAGATCTGTTCCCACGATTGAAATAAAATACATTTGGGTATTTTATGAACAGCCTTTCAGAGAAGAAAGTCCAATTAAAAATAATTCCTTTAAAGCCAATACTTTAAAGTCTGGTGGATGGCAGAGGTAGTCTGCTTGGCTTTTGTCTGGCTTCTTTTCCAGACTGTAAAGATCAAAAGCAGTGGGAACACCGGTTTCTCTGTAATTCCAGATTCTTCACACAAGCCAAAAGTTACACCTGTGGTGTGCTGTCTTATTTTATTTTGGTGAGCCAGCAGTATCATAATCAAACACGTCTCTTCAGTGGCAACACTCTCATTCCAAACAGGAGCTGTTCACAAAACTATACAGGTTGATGCCTTCATTACAACTAGAACTCAGTAATTTTCACTTTGAATTTTCTGAGCTTGCTGAACAGCACTCAGCAATATTGAAACCTAGGAATTCAGAAGGCCTTTCCCTAAACCCTTTCAATTCAGAGGCTCTGCAGTCCTCTGTGCACACTGCCCATTACTCCAGGCTGCTTCTCACCTACGTTCTTCAAAGACCTGAAAGCCTTACATTTCCAATTAACAAAGTAATTTCCACAGTACAATTAAGCAATACATCTTAGCCCACATGGTATTTGAGAAGCATGCGTTCACCAGCCTGGTGTGCTTAAAAGCAGATGACTATTTAATGCTTGGCATAGCAAGCAGATGTTTTTAATTCATTATACTTTTGTTCACTGTACAATTTTCTAAGCCTGTATTTTACAGCTGCATCTTCTTCTGCTAGGAAAACAGCAGCCTGCATCATGAAGTGATGAGTACTTCCCACCAGATACTCTAGCAGCGCACGTTTTTGACACCTACACTTCTAAAATGTGTAAATAAAACAAAGCATATGTACTGCTCAGGCTCAGATAAACCTTCTAACAGGTAGCTTATAACTTCCAACTTTTGAGAGATTAAAAACAGTCCTTCCGCAGTCAGGATACAAACTGTCCCCTAAAAACAAAGACAGGGTACATACCATCTTGTATTTTTACGTAAGATCCAGCTAGCAAGCTTTTGTGAGCTTTTGTCAAGGAAGCACATGAAATTTAGATAAGCACTGAGAACATGAACCTTCCTACAAGACACTGGGACTCTATGTGGAGCATTGGTTTACAAGTCAGGATGCAATTATCTGCTTTTTCTAAATAAACAGAACTGATTAACAAAAATAAAAGCACACCCACCTCCACTGCATCACAGCTCAGTCCTTTACTGGAAGATGTCACAGTACTCCAAATGTTGTGTAAAACTTGTGTAAAAGACGGTAAAACAAAAATAAAATTAGATGCATTCAGATAACTCAATTTTTCCACCTACTACCTTGAAAAAGAGAACAGTGATACCAACATTCATTCTCATCAGGCAATACTTGGGCTTTTATTTTATGTGTTTTGGATGTTGTCCATCACATTTTGTTAGCCCAATCCATTGCATTCATTAAATAAGAAACCAATTATAGTCTTCCCAGGAGAATGAAGTCAGTCTTCAGTGATTAAAAGACAGAATAAACGTGATTTATTCTATTCCACAGCTGACAAAACTTCTCTTGACCAGGGAACACCATGCCAGCAGCAACATGCCATTACATCCAGCACCAACTGTTTGGTTTCTTCAACAGCATCAATTACATTAAGGTCTGATGTCTAAGTGAGTCCAACAGATGGAACACAGCAACTTGTTAAAACCTATCACTGCTGACCTCTTGGCACAGGCGAAACAAACCAGTCTATCTTGGTGAAGAGATGCACAAGAACATGTCCCTCTATAGTGAATCCTTCCACAAAAGCTCACTGATCATATCCCAACTAATGTTACACACACCCCCCATGCCTGTGATCCCCCTGTGCAGGCTTTCAAGCATGCAATCCACATTCCCACAACACTCATTCAACAACCTGTTAGTCTCCCCAGCTCCTACCCTCATTAACTCCATGCTTTCACCTTGCACCAAAGCCATCTGAATACCCAAAATACAGATTGCATCAAGGTAAGATACACCACCTTCAGCCCAGGAGATGGCAGAGCACAACCCACATACTGCTCATTTCAGTCCTCAAATCCCTTCTCAGTCCAGAACATGATGCTGCAAACCCAAAATATGGTGTTTTGTTGTTCCAGGGTACCAGAGAAAACTCCTGAGGAGTCACAGAAAGCTCAGGCAGAAGTCTCTTGTTCAACTGGTTTTTTAACCTTAGCAACTGCACTTGCTGGATAATCAACTAATCAGCCGTAACACTGAGTTTACATATTGCCTTTACAGATGAAGACAATGTTTTAGTACTTTAATACGTCAATTTATTAAACAGGAAGTCCTTCACAAATGATTTCATACTATATTGACCCAAGTAAGTGTTAGAAAACTACAATTTTCCCTACATACAAAAATACAGACTTTTAACACTTTGAAGACATAATCAGAAGAGTACCATGAAAATCCACAGAGCTCAAATCTTCAAATATCAGAAGGAAAAAAGACAAAGACATCTAAATTAAAAATTTACAAAAAGTAATGTGCCCATATACAAAAGACTGGAGAAGTAAAATGACATTTCAAACTGATAAATACACCACTTAAATTATACTAGAATCATATGGATTTTTATAATGACTGCTGTATTCAAAGATGATTCTTCAACTTGTGTTTTTGTTTAGCTTAAAACTAACAGAAAACAAGCACACCACATATTGAAAAACCATTACTGGTGTAAAAAACAAGTTAGGGGTTGTGTTTTCTCATACAGTTGCCTTTGAAACTGTTCAAGCATTAACAGCGTGATATTCACAAACAGGGCTGGAAGATGCTGAGTTTACACATGTAAGCTACTGCTGTTAATACTGACAAGACAGTGATCGCAGCCAGTTGGTACTTCTACAAAGAGCACTGATTTTATCAGCTGGCCTGTGTGCAGTCTAATTCAAAACACCAAAAGTACTTACCAAATAACATGAAATAGCTTCAAGGCTGTACATGGACTCTATACAAACGCTTGCTAGCTCGTGAGATTCTTCACATCCTTGACTCAGAACATGCTTTTGGTGATAAATGGATCCCTGATCCTGCAGTCCCCTAAGTAGATGGGGAATTTTGCCTGAGTAAGGACAATAGAGCCAGGTTCTGCATTTGCAGCAGCATATACAGAACACTCAAGAGATTTTCCTTGGCAATACATTACAATTTTTGTACTTCAAAAGCAAGACATCAAAGGTATTACATAGCAGAAGCATACCCATAAGTCAGAAGGGAAACTGCACCCCCTTTGCTCAGTGCAAAGATGGAACTCTAACCCACTACCTTTGTCTGATACTTCGGAGCTGTTCACAATTACACATCTGTCAGTATAGGAACTATATCCCCGAGGGACAAGTCCTACATTCAGGCCCAGATGTTCCTTCCTCAGACACCATTAAGCATACATATAGCTACTGTTAGGAATGTTTAGATTGCATCCACTATGTTTCTCTAGAGGAGCCCAAATTAGCACCATGGATACAGAGATCCCACACTGCGCACTTTATACACTCTGCAAGCAAACAGAGTTAAAATTCCTTCTACTTTGCTTCAGGAACATGCTTCAACTTCATCTTTCAGGTAGGAGTTGAAGGCAGAGCAGGGCAAAACTGAGACTATCTTCCGATTCACAATGACATTCACTACGCAGCACAGAGGTAAGGCAATGACTAGTAGCAATAAAAGCAGAAACAAAGCACAACAAAGCCAGAGATACAATAGTGACTCACATTACAAAAATAGTGTTTACTGCTTTAATAAATTTACATCTCGACTGCTGTGAATGACAGGTGTTATACCACATATGGAAGGCACCCTAGGTGAAGCAGTATTTCGGTATTTGTTTACAATTCTGTGAAGAGACGCACAAAGTGTCAACTTTCAAATCATAACTGAGCAAATAAATTGAAGATTGAGAAATAAATACATAGTTTACTATTTTAGTGTGGGTTCCTGAACCCTTACAAAATTCAACATATACAAATAGTTTCAAAATGACACTAACACAGAAATCTAGACAGATAAAATGATTAGCTAAGTCATTTGTTACGTCAAAACTGCTACAGAAATCATTTAAAATGCAATTAATTGGCCACAATATATAAGTCAAAGTATCTTCTTACTCTAGAACTGTGACATTAGTTAAAGCTGGATGAACTGTAGTGCTAAGATACACTCTCCCTCTCCCTCCCATCCAACAAGCAGAAACTGGTAAACATTTAAGATTAAAGTATAAACAGTAGATAATGAAGGTAGCAATTGTAATAAAAGGGTGCTAGCCAGAACTGCTTTAATCTGTAGACATCTGGATAAATGTAACATTGCTAAAAGTACTTGGACTGCAATCCTTCAGGATTAAAAGGTTACCAAAAGTGATACATCAGCCTAGTTAACAGAAGGTATTTTCTTTCAAACACATGAAGGTTTTAACTAAATATGTCTGTTGAGACATTTGCACAAAGCAAAACAAACACAATACCCTGAAATTTCCCATATTGTAGACAATAGTCTTTGACAGTCAGAAGAGGCAAACAGTCATATTTCATTCCGTTACTCACATCCAGATGTTACTAAAATAGCTGCAGGGACCAGCCCCAGTCAAAAACAAGGAAAAAACAGATACTCTGCTAGTAAGATCTGGCTATTGCTTTTTGAAATGCTGCGATGTCCTCATTCTGATTTATGAAGATAGTTTCCATATCCTTCCATATAGGCTAACTGGTTTGTTATAACTTCTACCCATGAAGACCACAGTATACAGATAAAACCTTCATAGTAAACTCAAAGCTCTGTTATAAATACATCAATCAAGGTAACTATGTATATTGTATATAAAATTAAATATCTTCTATTTGCCAAGCATAATTTAAAAAGGAATATCTGTGGCTAGTTATAAAAAAAATATTTATTAACCCACAGAGATTAAAAGGCAATTTCACTAAGTCATCCATCCAGCACATTTTTGAAAGAGTTGTACTTGGACTCTGGATAGGTAACTTCACCTAATCACGTGCTCATGATAAACAGACTTCTGGGCATATATAAGAACAATTCTTAAAGCTGAATATTCCCAAAAGAAAATTAGATTTTGTATGCTCTAAAGGCTTCTATCAATCACAGTGTAAGCTGATTTCTTTGAGAAAGATTATTTATAGAATACAAATGGTTAAATTATAGCCTATTTTAAAAAGACAATGCAAAAGTAAGACCAAAACAAGGAACCTTCTCAGGCTGGGCAGTATTCCTCTGGCTCTATCCAACACTGATTTAAGTGACAAAAAGGGAAAATATTAGGAAAAATTCAGAGGCTTCCTGAATTCATTTTTAATCAACTCCTTCTGTTAAAATAAAGGTAGAAGTTTTTTCCAAAAAGTGTTAAAGGCAGAAAGCAGAATATTCTGCTGGGTTTTCGTACCCATTCCAGTTTCATCGAAAACGAATACTTTCATTGCCATTAAGATTCAAATACATATCTATATCTGCACATTCTTTTTGATCTTTGTTGGCTAAAAGGGCCTCCAAACAATCTGTGATATTTTATCTTATAAGTAACAAAATCAAAAGTCTCAGATCCAGGAATGCTACATGACAGCTTTACTCATCTCAGTGGGACTATGCAGAAATCCCAGCCTGAAAAGAATCCCTTCCTCCAAGCACAAAGAGCACTCCTGAAGTAAGCTCCTAGGTCCTGCAGGCCACTGAGAACCAACCACTACACTTGAGCTGAGAAGTTATTTGATTATCACATTGATTAGCAAACATACCTCAGGTTTTAAGGCACACCATTGACAATATTGGTGTCAAATCTCTCCTACCACACTGTATGGCCAGCACAGCCCTGGAATTAGGAAGAGAAGGACACTTCTAAGCCTCCGTTTTGTTGTTGCTGTTTTGTTTTTAAACCAAGTCAAAATGTTTCCATCTCCACTAAGATGTGAGGAAGATACCTTTCCTTCTGCAGTAGGGGATTACTCACGTTCACAGATCATTTTCAAAGCACCAGGTAACCAAGCATCAAGTTTGGTTTTCCCCCTTCTTCCCACCCTTTACTACATCTCAAATAGTTGTGCCTAACTTTTCATCTATCCTAACTCAGGACATTTGGCTCCAGAGCTTTCAACATAAGGCTGTACTGATTTTCACATACAAAAGTGTTCAGTATCTCATTTGAGTAGGAGAGAGTACATTATTTTCTACACCATTTGAATAGCTACTAAGATGGAGAAGTTTATACCCCAAAATCATTCCCCCCTCCTCCTCCTCCTGAAAAAATAAAAAGAACACACACAGGTAAGAATGCTTATAAATACATCACAGCACAAAACAAAACAAAAAAAAAACCAGCAGATTTAGAAGATTTAGAACAAGGACCGAAGAAGATGGGGGGAAAAAAGGTTGCATTAAGAAATCATGTATTAAATAAGCATTTGCTGTACCTGCATGTTTCCAAAATAGCACAAAGATGGCAAACGGCAAATTTGTTTAGGGTCCTAGAAGTTTATGGAAAACTAAAGGTTAACTCAATTATTAACACTCCACATGCAGCTCACAGCAGAACAATTCTCCTGGTGTGGTTCACAGCACTTGAAGAAACAGTAAGTCCTCTGCACTAAGAAGGGACAATCATCATACGGCACAATGCAATTCACAGGGGGAAAAGAAATATGTAATTAACAACTTAAATTTTTTCCTCCCTTTTCCCCTCTTCTTTCTAGACTCAACAATGAGATATAAACAAATGCATTAAAACAATTTAGATAACATCATGAGATGCACAGTGAAACACAGCATAAAGCCTATAAAAGATGCACCCCAAGTTACTGATTTTATTTAAATTCACACCTAAGAGTCATAACAGAAAACGACAAGTCATTTCCAAGGCACAGCTCATTGCTGACACCACATTCTGAAACAAAGCCAATCATGGACAGTACAGACAGGCATCGAATCTCAAGGGTCAGCACCTTGTCTCTCAGAAAAGACAGAGGTAGATGGTAGATGACTAACAATAACCTCTGAGCATGTGGCTCTTTATAGAAACTTAGGAAGAAATACGAGTAGTATTATGCCAGATGGCTTCTGAAGTACACAGAGGAAAAGGATAAAGAGATAAAATAAAAGTCCTCCAGCAGATCCATCCCCAAACATCAGAAGCTATCACAGATGGGAAGAGTACCATGCTTAAGCAGGACATGGGACATGGCTATTCTTATCTTCCTCAGACTGAAGCAGCCACTACACATATCAAAGCTGGAACAGTTAACAAAAACTAGATATAAAACAAGACAGATGAGGAATCTACAGAATGAAAGGAGCAAGCAGAGGGTAAGAAGGAGTCAACTTTAATAAGAAGAATTAAGCTGTCAAATCATTCTGAATTATCGTTTAAGAAACCTACTTCTATAGTAGGCAGTTTGCATATCATCATGTGAATGTATGAGAAACTGGAACTAAGGCTGCCCAAACTGAGGAGTACTAACAGGAAAATACCTATTCTAACAACACCAACAACTGTGCCATTGCTCCAGTCACTTCATATTAGCTCATCTTTCAATGCCTGTGCACAGCATGCAACATCTGCCCTCATTTCTACACGTAGAAATACATGGTGATAGCAAATCAGTTTTGACTTAGGAGGATTAATCAGAATGCCTTTACCATTTCAAGCATCCTGTTCCCACAAGATTCATCTGTTTAGCTTTCATTTAGTTTTATTTACAGTGGTTTTTGGATCCCTTTGTAGAGCTAAACAGCACACCTGAAACTAAAGAAAATTATCCCTAGATGCTCAGCAATGGCAAGCAAGACTAGCTGGCTGGAAGAAGGAACTCAATGTCACTTTTCTAAGTGAATTTAAAAAAAAAAAAAATCAAAAAACCTTTCTGACTCATTTTCCTCCACAAGAGATTTTCTTTTTTTTTTCTTTTTATTCTCCTCTTTTAACAACTGCAGTTCTGATAACAATCTTAACGAAAGATTACTACCTCTTCAATACACCACGGGAAATTGTAGAGGGGGTGGAATTAAGAATGCTTATGTCAAATATACTCAATGTTTCAATTTTAGTTGTCTCATACCTACTTTAATTCCCTTTTCTATAATCCAAATAGCAAATAATGTCTCTGTAGAGTAATAAATGCTTAACTTAGATTTTAAGAAAGTATACACTGTACAATACTAAAATCATCTTTGGTCCCCAAAATAAGGAAATCACAAATTTACATTTGTTTTCCTGTTTACAAAGTGTACCAGATAGTAGCTCTTTTAGAAAATTAAAAACATCATATTCTCTTTGAATTCTACCCTGAAAGCTGTGCTAAGCTCAAGTCATGAGTGCTGGAAGTAATAAATATTGTTCTCAACTCAGTAAAACTTATTTAACGTGTAACAGCACTCAAAGTCATACAGGTATACTATACGATAAGATGAAGTATTACACAACATTAGAAATATAACTATCATTCACACTAAATAAGCATTTGTCATTCCAGCAAAAGGTAATCAGCTTTTTGTGATCTCATTCCAGAAAAGGCCCTATGAAGTTATCCTTTGTCCAGGTAAGGAGCGGTGTACAGATTTGAAAGACATCAAATTCATAAACTTGCAGATGCATCAAACCTCCCATAGATACCTCTGAGAAATTAAGAGGACCAGAGTTCTCACAGGGACTACAGAAGAGGAATAGGGCATTCTCTTTCATACGTACCACTGCAGTTCCTTCATTAATCAGCATCAGGCAAGATACACTCATAATGAAAAGCCTCTGCTTACCCTAACACCTAACTTCTGTTTCTTGACTTCAGATGTGGGTACCATTCCAAAAGTATCCACCTTCTGCAGAACAAGATTCTGTATTTTAGTAAGGCTTTTTCATTATTTTTTATTTTTTGTAATAATGTTTATGCAAACTGCTTTGATGTCTGTTTACAATTCCAGTCTAGATATGTCTGTGCTACTTTCAAGTGGAGTACTGAAAAATGGAAGGTCTGAAACAACTATACTGACTTCAAGAAACTTATTTCATGTCACACTGAACACAGAACTGTCATTTATGTTTCACGAAACACCCATTAATTCTGGTGAGACACCACCTTAATAAAACGTCAACGCTCTAAACCCAGCAACAGAGGTTAGCTTCTACGGTCCGATCTTTTTTTAAACTGACGTTACCTCTGGTGCTAACTTTCAACAAAATACAATAAAATGTTAATACAGTAACTGGAAAACCATTACTAGTTTAGAAAGGCAAGTTTTCTTTAACCTCATCAATACATTTTAAGTAGAAATGCACAATAGACATAAAACTCGTGAAAAATGAAAAGACATTGGTTTTGTTTTCCACATGTCAGTGTAATTCCATTGCTTGATCCAAGAATTGCAACATAAGGTTCAAATCTGGAACTAGGTTGCCCCTAGTATTAAAGAAGCCCAGGCACCTGTGCTGACTTTCTGTTTGGTATAACACAGTTTTAGGTATTTAATAGTCACTTGTCTGCAGTGCGTTGCCTTTTGTTCTGAAATTAACTGCGCTATATCACTTAGGAGTACAGCTAAACAAGAATAATACAAAAAGTGTTCAAGTCTGGTATCAAATAATGGATTACACAGATAAAAACACCAATCATAAAAGAAGAAAAGTTTTGAGACATTTAACTAATCACTGCAGAATTCAAGTTTTGATTAGAGAAAATACCTTTAACTTAACTGCAAGTAAAATCAAAATAAGAAAACTTCAATTAGGTAAATCCATTCCTAAACAAAGAAATATCAGAAAAAATCTTTGTTTTTGAATTGGACATGTCTACAAGTTTCACCTACCAACAGTCTGATTTTAGAAGAAACAAGTAACCCTCTAAACAAGAAGCGTCTTAGATGAATTACAGTATTGCAATCTTAGAAACACTTTATATCATACATTTTTGGTGGTTACTGCTTACCCTAGGCTTCTCAGAAAGGTTGAACCTTAAAAGAAGGAAGAAAAAAGGCATGACTGGAACACAGGTTTACCAGGTGACAATTCATCCTCTCTCTCCTTTAGTACTGTGCCCCTCGGCCTCTTCTTTTTCCACCCAGCCTCCCAAGCTTCCTCCACCCTCCACCATTTCGGTATGAAAAACAGCATATATCCAACATAAGCAGAAAATTCACATGCTTGCACTGGATTCATTATGGTGACCATTCAATAAAACATACTAATCTTGCACAAATTCTGATACAAGCAAGGTCAGGCACAAACTGCATGTGATGATTATGAGTAATCCAAAGGATAACGGCCTCAGCATGAAACCAACAACCAGATGACAGAGAAGAATTTCATGTGGCAGCTAGGTGAATGAACCAACAATGAAACAGCGTGAGATCCTGCAGGTGAGAATTGCACTGTGCTGCCAAGGCTGCACAAGGAAAGGTACAGAGCGTTGCCGGACACGATACAAGGCAGAAGTTATTGCTATTTGCCCCTCACTTCCTTTTCATGTGTATTAAATTTGCTTCTGGTGGATTTCTTCCTTACATTAAAGAACCAAGATACCGCTGGTCTTAGTGTTTATGACAGATGAAGAAACATTGGCAGAACATTTATATTCAGAGCTTGCTATTAGAAAAGGGAAGTTCTGTGCAGTTAATCCAAAACATTAACATACTTCAGAACATATATATAATATATTATACAAAATATATACAATATATGTATATATATGTGGATGTCTTAAAAGGATCTTGCTTTCCAAAGGTCAGCATTTACTGCTTTCGTGACAACAGCTTCTGACTCAATGCTTCTCTGCACATATCTGGGCTGGACATTCTTTGCCACTATCTGATTTTCCTTTTCTTCCTTAAATAAAGAAAAAACACTTTATTCTGTGAGCAAGTTCAGCACTTCTCTTTTCCCTCTGCAGTCCCATCTAGATGTTGCTTTCATGCATCCAGACGCTGAATCTCAGGGCGATGATCTACTTCTCTGGATTCTGTCCGAGCACGTATGTAATCACTGGTCTGCCGACTGTTCTGTTGTCTGCTGTTCATTCGCCACTTTTTAATAGCTAAATATGTGTTCACAGCATACACTGCCATTGCCAAGAAACCAAATATCTACAAGTAGAAAGACAATTTTTGAAATCAAGAATAGTATTTTCATAACAAATCCCTAAGACGTTTAGTTTTCTGCTTTACTTGCACTGATAGATTATCACAGCCTACAAAACTGATCTTGTTTTTCAACTAGAACTTGAAATAGAGAATGTGTGAAAGCTACTAAGATCAATGATCCAAGAAAACTAAGTTCTCTGTTTACAAACACAACAATTAGATCTTGCAATGCAACTTCACTGGAACATCCTCTTCTAAGAATGTACCTCTTCATCCAAATGGTTCATTCACTCCTTGGAATGCTCATGACAGTGAACAAATGACAAGAGAAGAGATGACCAGTCTAGATTACCAGCCTAGAGCAGGAGTTGATTTGCAGGTCTAGGTGTTCCTGCAGAATGCATGTGATTTTCAACATCTAGGTTTAAAAAAAGCTTGGCAGCTCAAGGACAATTTATTTGCCTGACTTTATTGTTTTAGATTCTAAAATCTTTAAGTACCAATATACTCCATCCACAAAAATTGATCTGTGGTGAGCAAGAATTCAGGAAGATTATGGATAAGAAGTTTTATTTGATGAGAATATATTTTTTTAAATAAATATTTTATTTGACTACACCTTTTCTGTAAACTCACAATATAGAGTTATATCACCTAAGCTAGGTATAGAGAAAGAAGCAACACTAATAAAACTGGTACAGTATTCTCAGCAAGCTGTTTTTCAATTTGGTCATGCCCCAAGACTTGGGACTAAATTCAAATGAAATCAGTACTCTTAAAACCAAAACTAGTGCACAGTTAACTGTAAAATTAGAAACAAATTGGGATGGTAAAGGTAACAGAAGTATCCCAACAATACATCTTTTAGTAAAGATTATTCTTGGTTTTAATAGTCACTTAAGCATCACAAAGAAAGAAATACAAATTCTTACCACAGCAGCAATTTCTGCTCCAGTTTTATGGTTTAAAGCAGCAAGTACTACAGAGGCAATGAAGAAGAAGAAAGTGCTGAGTCCAGTGTTGACCAGATCCTAAAAAAAAATAATAATAATAATAGTAATCCTTCAGCACTATTAAAAAGAAAAATCTACTTCTTTTTATTAAAGCTGATGAAACAGGAAAAGGTTAGAACAGAAGTTACACTTTCCCACTTCCTATGCAGTTTATCACATGTAAAAGATGACAGATTATTACACAGGAAACAGAGTATGCGTGCACATAATTATTTGAATTCTTTTTGCATACTAAGTATAAATAAGGCACCACTGTAAATTCTGGACGTTTTACCTCAGTGTCTGCTGGGATTATTACGAATCAACTGTCAGTATAAGCAAGGGGTAAAGCTGTTCCATCTCAGCTGACACTGAAGTAATTTGAACCTCCAGCACTAACAGTCCCGGAACCCTCTGCTCTCTTTTACATTACAGCTCTCCATGCACTGCCCACATAACACTCACCAGTTACACTACAAGTTCTTTGAGGCCTTATCTGTTCACTATCACACATCCTGCAGTCCTTCCATGAAGAACAGCTGCCTGTATTGTACGAACACACAGGTTTATGTATACCTATCATGTAGGACTGATGTTTCAAGTAGACACCCTAAAACACGTGCACAGAAACACCCCAGAGCACCTAGGTTCAGAGAAAATTCTTGCTTTGTTTTAAGCACCAAAAAACGCTAAGTATCATGCAGTTCAGGTATTCATATGCTGCACATGTCACTTGAAGTTCAGATAATCAGGCCTTACAAAAATCAAAGCTCAGTAACATATCACTGGGAGGTAAGTAAATTCTGAATGGCAAGTTATTAGCACAGAAATAATTACATAAATACAAGACAAATTAGGAGCATGGACCTTAAGACAATAGAAGTGCTAGGTCTGTTAGGGAATAGCTGTTAAGCATGTTATTGATGATTTTTTGCATTTCTTTAGATAAATATTTGATACTTATTTACATGGCACTATTTTTCGTACACTACCCAGCCATAGGAAATAAGAGACTACCATGGTAACTGAAAGAATGGAGGAAGCCAGGGCTCAGGTAGATCTGTGAAGGAAGCAGAGAATGGCAGCTCAACAGAAATATCCTGAAGGAACCTGAAATCAGTGAGAGGTGGACACTGTCACATCTAAAAGGGATGGAAACAAAGCCTGTATTCAAATTAGCTGTACAATTTAAACTCAGACAAGGAAAAGGAAAAATCTAAAAGACTAAACATGCTAACCCCATCATTTAAAAATACCCAAACTCATCACTACTTTTTAATTAAAACTAAAGGACAAATTTTCTCTACATGACTCTTAGATGTAAACCAGCTCACTTCTCATCTCTGCTCCATTTACTAGAGAATATTTATTTCATTTTTAAAAGCACACCTTAAAGTATTGCAAGGAAGTATGCTTCAAAACCTGAAGACAATTTACCCTACATACCCTATACTCTTACCCTATAACTAGGTTCTGGCTATGTAACACAAAGACTTCAGACAGACCACTGTCATCCAGTCACCCTAAAAAAAGTTTCCGTGTACAGTGAAAAAAAAAAGTTGTTAAACCTCCCAACATCTGTTTCTGTAGACATAATTTGAGAATATTTTAGTAAATAATTGTGAAAATGGAAAAATTCTGGTGCTGTGTTGTTCACAGGGAAAATGAACCATTTGAGGGCAGTGACTCAGTGACTTATCACTGTGGATCAATCCTCATCTAAAAAGGGGACTTGGCCTTGCTGAGAGCCTTCCACTGCTCTTCACTTTTTCTAATCATGCATTCAAACTTCATGAGCCCAGGGAGGCTGTCTTAGCAGGAAGGAAACACAAGGAAGTTTCCTAAGAAACAATTACCGTTTCTTCACCTGCTAGTGCATAACTACAGACAGATACTTTATATCTCTGCTCAAGTCTAGTGAGATAAATACTATCTTGTCTAGAACACAAACAAAATTGCATTTTACTTACACAGTTACTTAGTAGTTACTGCAGTTTTAATTATAAAATTTCTTGTCTAACAGAAAACAAACTCCCAGAAATAGAGATATTAGAGAAGAAATTACACTCCACAATTTCTCCCCAACTTAGAGTTTATCAGATCTACCTGCATTTCTGAAGTCTCCAAAAAGAGCTTCTGTTCTCACCTGCACATATCTTTTCCCAGTATATGGCTAACAAATAGCATTAAGCATCTTCATTGAGTCTCCAGGGTTAACAGGCATGCTACCAAGGATGTTGAAAATAAATACTGAGGAAAGGGCATCCACACCAATGATGCCCTTGAGTTAAGGGAGTATTTTACAACCAACAGGTGTGACCTACAGAACGGAGATTAGATCCTGGGAGAAATAACTGAGAACTTCAAAACTCCCGTAGGTAAGCATCTCGACATGCAACGCCATGAGCAAAAAAGAAGAGAAAGTATTTCAACATTCCTCTGGACATATGGATACAATAGGTGCAAGGTGGTTATATTACCCTTGTAAGGGACATCGGAATGCTGCATTCTGGTCTGGTATCCACATTTTAAAAATTATGTTGAAAATTGGACACGGTGAAGAAAAGAGCCACAGAAGCTACTTGAAAGGAGGATAACATTTCTCACAGTACAAATCAAAGAACCTAAGCTGCACTGAATACAAAAAAAAGACTGAGCTGTGTGCACAAAGATATTCACAAAACACCAGCTGTTCAGAAATTTTAGCATGGAAAACCACACCAAAGCTAACAGGATATCAAAACCAACAGATGAACAATTAAGAACAAAGACATATTCAAATTTACTTTTATCTGTAAGGTAGCTAACATTGGAACAAACAAACTGAAGTTGTGCCCCTTCTTATTTCTTATGATCCAAGACTGTAATTTTTTTTTTTCCAGACACATTTTGTATTTCTACAGTACACTCAGATTTGTGTTTACAAAGGATCTAACAGTTCATTCCATCTTACGGTTCTGATGCACTGATTTCTATGTTTTCATCTTAATTGTTTAGGTCAAAATCCTTTAATGTAATTAATAATTAATTGGTTCATCCCTTAAAAAGCTAAAACTAATGCAGTCATTCATATCCACAAGTCCAACTGTCTGGAGCTTAAGGTAACAGTAACACTGTCACACAGGTATGCAATAGTAAAATCACAAATGTCTGCATCAGTGGAATCATTTAATCCCAAACTTGGTATGTACTACTTATTAAGAAAATAACCTACGATGGTTTTGGAAGAAGTCAGAGCAGAATGAAAAGAGAATGTAATACAGAAGAAATTCAAGAAGCAGAAGACACTCCCTGAAGTAACATAGCTTTTCTCCACATATGAGAAAACGAATAATCTTGACAATAAAAAGAATAATCTAATTGAAAAAAGATGAGTCCTTTCAAATCTGGCCATGATATAGCTAAAGTTCTTACTATTATATTTATAGACAAAGTAAAAACCACATCACACAGACAAAAGAATTTCTGCTGAAATTACAGCAACCTCATGAGACAGTATGCTGTGCCATAAAACACTCTGCAAAGCTGCCATCCATGACAAAGAATAAGATCTACGAGCTGAACCAAATCCACTCTAGACAACTGCCATTCCATTTCTCCTTTGCAAAATGATTTAAAATGAAAGATGGACCTCTGACCCCTTGGTATGACTCACAAGTCATTCTGTTCAGTCACCAGCAGTCCTAATAGAGGGATTAACCAAAGGGAGAGCATCCAAGGACACATACTGCCTTCATCACCAATGTGTCCTACTCAGAAGGAGCACAGGGCAAGGTAGACACCTTAACTTAAGGATGTAGATGTGTTTCTGCCAAGACAGCATTTATGCTGAAGTAAGGCGAGGTTTTCTTCTGCTTATTCTGCTATAAAGTGGGCATCTCTATCTACATAGGTAATTAGACAGTATCCTTTAGTTTTTAGGTTGGAGGGGCTGAGTAGGTACAGGTTCCTGGGTAAATGAGGATGGAAAGGCTGAAGCAGTGCTAAGAACAAAGCCTGCCAAGAGGCCTGAAAACTTGTAGTAGCTCCTGAGCACTGCAAGGGACATAAGCTTCAAAAGCTTCTGACTAGCATTCCAGCCTGGTACATTGCCAGGAGGTGGCAATGCCAATCACTTTTCTCCAGTCAGTTCAGGAAGTTCCTCTCCTCGTTTCTATATGAAGTTATCAACATGAAGTTCACAAATGCATCTGTCAATTCTCTAATTCAAGCATCCCTGGTCAACCTCACAACCTTATTCTCTAACCATACTATTACACATTGTAAGAATGATTTTTTTCATCAGAATTACTAAATGAAATAATGGTTTCTCAAGCAAAATTAAGTTAAAGGTAGAATGAACCAAACTAACTGTATGAGCATTAATCCCCATCTCTTACTTGGGCTTACACAGGCAAGGAAGTCTTTCACCCAGGTAGTCAGCACCAGCTTCTGTTATTCAAGACTCACACAAACATCACTTCCCTCCCACAAACCATGTCCAACAGTTCCAGAAACACACCAGAGGTGTCCAGGGCCACTCCAGCTGAGCAGAGGTGCCCTAGTGCTCTCTTCACCAGGCCTCACTGCCTCCCAGCAGTTTTCTGAGAAGCCATCCTGCACACAGATGGGACCACTTTTCCTCACTCTGCAGCAGACCCCACTAGCAATAAATACCAGGCCAGGTAATACTCCAGGGTATTCTAAGCTTGTGTTTGTATTACTCAAATAATAACACATTACTGTTTATCAGCCTGCACAAAAAAAAAGAACAAACCTGGAGGAAATAAATTCTGATCATCTTTTTAGATTTGTCTTTATTCACTTTCATCCTTAGAAGGCATCACTACTTTGGTAATACTAAAAATAAAAGCAAGGAAGGACTTTCTCCTTCAACAGCTAAACAAGCCAAAATAAAGCAAGGTATTTTCAAAAGAAATTAAAAAGAATAAAAGAGAGGAGAGAAAATAAAAATAATCAAGTTTGCCCAGGGAAGTTCTCTGAAGTACAGCTTTGTAATTACACAACTCAGAGCCAAGGCTGGCGAGGACCTTTGTCAGACTGGCACCACATCAAGGTTCCTGTCAATTACCACTGTCAGTTACTTGCCCACAAGGCTTTCTCTCCCCAGCAACTGAAAACAATAACAAAAAATCTTTAAAGATGAAATATTTGCAGGCAGGCAGCATACAAACACCACCACCTATGTGCATGTTCAGAGATGCACACGCCTGAATCTGGAGCAGTGTTTCCCAGGGACCCATTCCACGCTAACAAGCCCAGTAGGACTGCAATTAGTTTGTGCTGTGCTCTACCCTAGGCCTAATTTCTGAGGCTGCTCTATATTGAAGAACTCCATATTCAGAACTGCACAGACTAAAAGATACTTCCACAGATCCAGTGAATATTAAAAAATAAAAATAAAAATCAATGGCCAACATCTACTGAATTTTGCTTTTTGTGTACAAAGACATAAATAGTCCATTCCACTGGCTGACCATAGAATAACATGTCTTATGACTTGGATTTATTCCATCATTCAAACTCTCAAAGAAACACTGTCAAACTCCATTTCTCTGCCATCATTTCCCTCCCTCTCCATATCACTTCAGGTACAGCAGTACCACTGCAGATCCCCCCTGGACAGACAGGAATTCATCAGAACAAAGTTACTGCAGACACCTCCATTACATTTTCCACTGCAGCCTTACAAGAGGGCTACAGCATTCACACCATTTGGATGCAAGAACTCAAGCTCTCCTTGTAGATCACATGAGATTCAAACAATGGATCAAAAAAGAAATAGTCAAATACAAAATGAAGGAAAGATGAGGTAACGCTTCCAAGCAACAGCTCAGCAGCCATCTCTGCTGTAGTGTGAACTACATTCCCCTATGCCACTTACACTTCTCCTTGCAGAACAGGCTCCCTTTCAGTTGTGAAGCATAAAGGAAATGGAAATTTCCACTGACAGGTTCCCAGATTCTGTATAACACTGATAGTGCCGTGCAACAGACAAGTGACTGTTCTTTCATCTCACTGCAGCAAACCCGTCTTTCCAAGCAGGGTTCTATTCTGATCTCTCCTTCTCCAAGCTTCTTTCATGTTTATCTCAAGAATATGTAAAAGTGGCTGACAAGTCTCTAACTAGGATGAAAACAAAGCTATTTTCCTCAAATGGTTAAAAATGTAGAAAACAGAAAATGACAGATCTAGTATACATATACAGCTCTGCTAGATACAGATTCTTATTCTCCTCCTAACCACAGACAGAAAACAATATTCATAATGCATTAGAATAGTCTAATTTATCGCTGTACTAAAGGAAACAGTCCTGTATTGGACAAAAGCAGTTGATGGGCTAATTTCCCAACATGAGGGATTGTCTGAAAAACAAATGGTTTTCCTAGAAAGTCTGTGAGCATGTTGAGTCTAAAGGACTCCTGACTACACTTAACAGTATAAAATTGTTTCAAGCAACAGCTTCTTCATCTCACACAACTTCTAAGAGCAAGGTTTGAGACTTTTCACAAGGGAAATACTCGTTATAAAGCCAAATGTATCTCTTAAAAGCACTACATGAATTTCGACATAATTATTAATTTTTTCCTGAAGTATTCAGGAGCGTGGAAACATAATTCAGAAAGCAATTCCTGTGATAACCACATCAGAGAGGCTGGACAATTATCAAAGAATAAAATGCCAAAATAAGCAGAAAAAAAGCGAGGCAGAAAGCACACAACTCCAGTCTTTAATTCTTTACTAACTTTAACAAAGTTATTTGCAGCTAGCATGGTATCAGAAGCCTACAATCTCCCACTCTGCACATGCAACCACAGACTACAGGTATCGGAGAAATGAAGATACTCCTACACATCTGTATGATTAAAGGTCCTATCAGACTACTGATCATTAAAATAAGTAAACAATCCCAGGAGGAAGGTTGATCTCAGCAGTTAATGGACATCACAAGCTTCCAGTTCTCATTTCTGTTAGAGATCTCTGGTATACATAATCAAAAGAAGAGACTTGTAAGATCATAATAAAAATTTACTTTCATCTCTGTTGATAAGATTAAAAAAATAATAATAACCCCAAAGCATTTGCAGAGTATTCCATTTGCCCTTCAGATCAAAGCCTGACTTGTCACACTGATCTAAGTTGTAGAGGTGCTGGGTTGAGAATGTGATAATCCCCCTAAATAGAGGGCGCAAACCAATTTTTTTTAGTTGCATTTTTAAGAATTTTTTTTCTCTACAGATCTCCAACACTGAGTGCCAAGCAGAGATGCACAATGCTGCACTCAAATCAGCAATTCTTATCACTCCTTTATCATAAAGGTGGTACTCAAATTTCTAAGAAGTCAGAGTGTCTGAAAGGACCCACCCAGTTACACCACTGACTATCTCCTACATTAGGTAGGGAAAGGCAGTAAAAGGCTTCTGTATTTACATACATTCAGCATAGTGTCACAGTGTTCTTGTAGGCAGTAAAAGTATGCCAGAGGGCTCAACAGAACAAAAGCTACTGGCACAAAGGAGCAAGGGCATGCAAAGTCGTTAACTTAACTCTTCCAGTGATCTGACTCAGTCATGGTCAGTTGGAATACCACTAACTGGTCTCCTGATGAAAATAATTCTGGTCAAGCTTACTTTCAACATAAGCTGGGTCTAATATTCACTGTGAAACCACTCTTATCACACCAGGAGAACCATTTTCTGTGACACTGATGCCACGATCACAACCTTGCACATCCTACCAGCATATTACAGAGCTGTGTCATTTACAAAGGCTGTTGCTGTTTAACAACAGGCTGGTAAAATAAAGAAATCACCTTCACCCTGCAATTGCTGCATTTCAACTTGCCATGAAGATGAACAGTGACAATACTGGCAGAAGAGAAGTAAGGAGAAAAGGCAAGACAACCCATTAAAATTCCAGTGGCTCCACTGGTTTCATTTACAAGCCACCTACCCCACCTACTGTTTCCAGTCACATTCCTCAATCTATCTAACTAATCTAACAGACACTCCTAGGAAGAGTTCTCTCAATAAAGCACGCATTCTCAGGGTACAAAGAATCTTCTATTTCCACACTCCTCTCTCATTTTAGAAAGGTGTTTAGGTTTACAAACAGTTACGGTAAATACGAAAGTTGCAACAATAACTGACATTAAAAAAAAAAAAGAAATCACACAGAAGCCTAGAAACTACTGTGAGTAGTCCACAACATCATTTACAAAAGTACATTAGAACATATATACATATATATATGTGTATTATCTGTACTGTGCAAAAGAGTTGACACAGATTTTGTTCTTACGATGACATATCTTTCCGTAGAGTTACTCATGTTGATTTTGTGATCTGTGTTTCTGCAGCTCACTCTGAACATTTAAGTCATAATATAGCATGGAAATGGAGACTTGTACTAAAAGAATGTGCATTGCCAGCAGTTCTTTTCCAAAGCTCCTTGTATTTGAGAACACATCAAGCATTGCCAGTCAATGTTTAATAGTTAGGGGTGTAAGCAAACCAACACATAACTTCCAGAGAAAGCTTATGATCTTTTTTCCCAGTGATTACATTAATCTGTGTAAGAAAATATATGTAGCACCAGAATCCTAATATAAAAAACAGCTCATGAAAGAACAACAGGCTACTGTAAATGTCACATCTGTCAAAGTTAAATAAATACAGACTGCATTTTTATCCACTTCATCAACAAACAGTAATTGCTGGCAGTAGCATAAGTCTTTCCTTCCAAAGAGAATCTACCAGAAAAGAATTTTAGCTCCATTTAACATAGTTTAATCTTTCTACACTGCAAAGCTCATTCTACTGTTAGTACTCAAAGTATCGAAAATTGTGCCCTTCGGTCAGCATAGAGTATTCATATAGTATCTTAATTAGCAGCAGAAAGTTCAAAGACCAAACTTAAAAACAGTTCTGCAGATATTTTTTAGCAGCAAGGATTTGTATAAACTTACAGTGAGATTCCAGTTGATCTGTGGTATTCTTGTGTGAAGATTTAGACTGAACATAAGCAACAGAACTCCAGTAACCACCAATGCACTACAGCTCACAAACTCGAAGAAATAAAGGCCTTCGCAAGGGGAGCATTCCATGATGGTCTCTATGCAGATGAATGCAATCAGTGCCAAAACCTAGGAAGAAAAACAAGTGGAAAAATATAAATAGATCTCCACATTTTGAAAATAGCCACAAGTATTCCTGAAATTTCCATTGGGAACATGATCGGTTTACACTCAGGAATGTGTGATTTCAGTTTATAACAGGGCACTGCCTAAGAGCAAAAACAAAAGCAAATTAATGCAAGACTTTCTGGGTATCTCCTGTTCAAGAAAGTCTATTTTAGGATAATTACACGGCATCCAACATCAAAGTGATGGAGACACCCAGAAATGCAGACCTTTGTCTTAATATGCGAAACGTACCTCAAATATTTTATTTCATTATATCCTATTCCAAAACTTCCAAAAGATCTAATGCATTTATCTTTTGGGCTAACATCAATCTCATTTATGTAGCATTATCACAGCATGACTGTAAAAGACATGTCAATAAAGCTACTGCTATCAGCTTGAAAACTAAGTACACAGATTCAGGATCTCTACCACCTTCCAAAAGTGTCTGCCTTTTTTCATGTTCCTCACTATCAATACGCTCTATTTTATATGAAAACACATTCTTCATTTCCTTACTGATAAGAAAATAAAACCAGTAGCTAACATTGAGCAGAAAGCAACTGAACTCCCAGCACTGTAAACTAACCATTAACCAAGTTAGAGGTATGTTACACCCAATTCAAAAGCAATCTTGGCAGACTGCAGATTTCTGCAGTTTAATTCACTGCTTAGGATGAAACAGTAACTCACAACCTGCTTTCTGCACAAAGCTAAAATACAGAAGACAACGCACAGCAATATCAGCTACCATTTACAGCTACAGAGAGTATAAAACTTATGTACTTAAGTGCATGTTTCAAACTGATTCCTCTTTAAATACAAATAGTAAAAGAAAACCAGTGCTATGGACGCTTCCCCTACATTTTCTACAGTAAGCAAGGAAAGCCTGTAAGAATTTTCTGCCTTGTATTCAAGACAACACTCACCCACCAACCCACTCACATTTCTCAGAAAGAATTCACTTTCTTGCTCCACCACAAAATTCTGCTGAGACCTCAATCAAGTCACTTCAATTCGAGGGTGAAGAACGCACGGAGTTGCCTCTCCAAAGCTAAACATCTCAAATGGAATGCCTTGCAAAAACCAAAGTTATCAGAAGCCACAATACCAACCAGTTTCTTCTACATTGTGCTTTGCAAAATTCTGCAAATACCCTTTCTTCCAGCACTTTCTATACTTCATATACTAATTTCTGCTTCTGTCTCCTATCAGCTAAACTGGCACTATGAGGAAAAAAAAAGATTCTGAAAGAATATTTAACACACTGACATCAGCAGTAATTCCCAGTACAGGACAACACTCCCATGCATCGCCTTTGCCACATACTTCAGAATACAGTAGCTAATTTAAGCTTAAAAACAGACTAAAACAAAATGAGTTTTAATAAAAAAAATCACACTTGGCCAGGAAGTCTCTCACAGTTCATTTAGCATGAAGTCTTTAGAACAGCACACGCTAGACTAATTTTTGCTGGCTAACCGAGCAGGCTGATTCTGAAACAAATTCTGAACAGATACCCAGTGACTGAACATTTGAAGTTGGTTTTTACCCTTGGCAGTGAATAGCTATGGATGGCTAAAAAAAAACAACATGCATTGAAAAATCAGAATCCAACTATGAGTTTAACAATGACAAAAAAAAATAGAAAACTGTCCAAAAAGCAGCTTCATTTTACAATACAGCATGCAATGAAGTTCATGTTTTCTGTGAACGCGAGCCTCAGAACTGAACAGTGCAATTTTAAGAAACACGGAAATCTACCAAAAAAAAAAAAATGTCTCAAGTGGGATCAAAATCCAGGATTAATGCTAGAAGTCACAGTCAATTGGCAATACTGAAACTTCTAAATATTCCAGTATAATAAAGTCTCCAGTGTCCTTGCCACCACTTCTGATGTATTATAACCCTAATAAAAATTTTATTGTTTTAAAGGAAATGGTTTTGCAATAGTCTCTCAAAATACTGTAGCACAAGCTCAAACAATATTAGGTTCTTTTCTGAAAATATAAACAGCTCTGAACAGTGCCAGCAATGTCAGGCCCAAGGAGCCAAAACCCAGGGCACGTGGGTCACTGCGCTGCACAACCACCACTTAGCAGACAGTGCTCTTGTGCTGCTGACAGAATCGCACGCTGGCTTCTTTCCACACAGACAGAATGCTTCTTCAAGCAAATGGATGTAGTCAAAGCTCCAAACAAAAGCCAAAGTGCTTCTTACTTCTAGAAACAGAATTAAACTCTGTACTAAAGAGACGCTTGAGGGGGAACACTAATCATTAGGCGTTACTTGTATACTCCCAAGCTTGGAAGAGTATGAATTCAAGTGGAGTTGCTCTGAAATGTATTAAGATTTTCTTTTATCCCTTAAGAAATCACAGGAGACACTTACGGGTGAGATGCAGCCTCCTAAGAACAGCACTAGTTGTACACATTTCAGCTGGAGTTGACCTAAACCATTCCAAACACCGAAAAAGATGGAGGCATGTCACCACTGTAAGTACCCCCCTCAGTGTGCAGCATTCTAGGTTGTAGCAGCCTGACCATACTGGTATGCCTCATTAGCACACTTGGAAGAAAATCTCAACTGCTTCAGATTATGATGGAAATTCTGACAGCAATGCTGAAGCTGGATTTTGAAAACATGGGCAGAGTAACACACAACTAACACGAGTGTTATCACTGTGAGTGGATGTGGCCACCCCTGTGAGTATTTCCATGCAAACAATTCACTCCCAAGCTTCTGTACACCACAAGTCCAACCAGATGCACTACTAGTTTTCTAAAGAAAAGACTATATATTACCCTCTCTACTAGGGCTACAGATAATATTTTCCTGTTAACAGTCTGTTATTTGTCTCACAACGAATGCTACAAGAAAAAAATAAAATTCAAATCAATTACCAGAGGAAAAAATACCCTCCCACACAAACTTCTTTTTTTGCAAACACTAAAAAACTTACTGTTTATTGAGAAATACTTTCTTTGAAACACTTGGATGATCTTGTCCCCCTACACATTCATGAATTTGCCAGGAGCATCCTCCCAATTAATTACATTACTTAAGGCTGTGTACATTCTGCAACACGAGCCAAAGCAACTTGCCAAAAGCTATGGTTCTTCCAGTGAACAAGTTCATTTTAAAAACAAACAAAAAAACCCAACATGTTAACATTGCAAGAAAAACAACTCATTTTCACTGCATTATTAAGCATACGAAATAGATCATTTCAGATTTGCTGTGTAAATTAGGCAGGGAATGAATGTGATTTTGGCACACAGAACACCACTTGGTTGATGTGCCTGTAAAGTAGACAAATCTGATCATAAATAAGTATGAACCTAGGAGAGCTGCACAGCAAGTCTGGAGGTGGGCTGAAAGTCTTAGGACAGAACTTATTGCAGGTTTAGAGTCAACCATTTTGTCTGCTTTTCCAGCAGAGCTCCTTAACTGTAATGAAAACACCTTTCCTAACAACGGGGGCAATCCCTACTTTGGAGTCAGACCTCTTTCTGTACTCCAGGATGATCAGTACCAACCAGAAGTTATCACGAAGCAACAGTTCCAGGGTTGGTTCACTGAGGAAAAACAAGAAGTTGAATGTAGTGGAGATCTCCTCTTGCAGGAGTATCTGCTTTCTCCTACAAATGACAAAGTACAACTTTCTTGGATAGAGTCAATAAAGTTCCCTCTGATGGATGAAACGAAACTTTTCAGCTGCTTTCCTCTGCAGTGAGTACTCTGGGGAGTTTTCTATTCCACCCTAATTTGTTCAATGATGTAAGATTTATAACCTCTTCTTTCTTTTTCCTCTTTTTTGAGGCTTGGTTTTGGTTTCCCTTCTATTTCCACCCTTCCTGAAGGGAACAAAGCAGGTGCTGCATCAATGTGAAACTCAGTCCCTGCAAACACTACTGCTAATTCTACTGGGCACACAGGTCTATACAAAGGCACCCAAGGCCACCAGCAAAACCACACTTCCCTCAAGCAAAGGAGATGCAAATGTCAGTCAACAAAAGCAGGATCAAGAAAAACAAGCTTCACAGGGGAGTTGAGAAGCTCGGGTTCTGCCCAGACTTGGGCAGTGTGCCTCAAGCTCTGAGATGGAGGAAGCTTCCCAGGTTCCTCACTGCCCACTGCTGCCCAGCGCAAAAGCAGAAGGGAGAAATCTCCAATGACAGCATCAAGTACAAGTATTATTTCCTAATAATGATTTTGGGAGCTTTTTGGTTTTAATTAACTGGCAACCTGTTAGCCAGTATCACTGTTTGGAACACCTAGGACTGCCAAGGTAATTCACGTACAACCTGAGGCTACTGCACTTCTATTAAAGAGTATCAAAGCCCACCTGAAGGCTTGATTCAGAAGTCACTTGCTGGAAAGGGAGGCAGCTACTACAATTAAGAGCCTGTTGATTATTGAAAGAGAGCCTCCATGCTTGGATTCAACATTCTGTGATTCAGGCACATCAGCTTCATACCATTACTGCAATCATCTCAACTTTCCTGCAAATTCCCCTGGAGAAGAGCCCTTAATGAAGAAATCATCTGCCTCAGGGCTATGTAAATGGCTTCTATTTACATCACCTTCTTGGCAATGCAGGCATGTCAGACTTAAAACACTGTATTTCCCCAAACAGAGAAGATGTGTTACGACAGGCACCGACGCCGAAAGCGAGCTCGCGGGAGCTTGCTATCGCTCCATCTTTCCTGTCAAAGATAGAACATGCCATGCTTTATTTTTGGGAAAAAAAAAAAAATTAAAAAAATAAACCAACATCTTTGCACTAAAAATAAAAAGACAGTTCTGCAATGAAAACCAAGTTAAAAAATGAGAGTTTTCCTGTTTATCTAAGAGGTTACCACAGAAAGCCTCATTGTGTGGTTCAATGACATGATTACGCATCATTTCCAAAAACCCACTAAATGGTCAGCATTTTTTTCTGCCTGAAAAATACCCACAGAATATCAATAAGAATGTCACACTACCAAGACATTTTTACATCCAGATTGTTTAAATTAATGGTACGGTACAACACACATGCACAAAATTGAGAAGAAATAAATTGCTTTTGCACCACTTAAAGTATCTGAAGACACTAAACTTTCTTGAATTAAAATCTAGATTTATTGTTCTCATTTACTTGGCCCAGCAGTCCTAACTTAATGTATGAAACCAAGCGGGTCTCATTCTTTGCAAAGCACATGCATTTCCCACATCTAAAACAGCTGGCACAGAGATGAATATTTGGGATCATATGGCTGAAACGCAGTACTGCTTCTCCAGCAGGAAACCATCTTTTACCCGAAGCAGAAGAATGGCTGATTTCCCGCCTGCTCTTCGTCTGCATCCTTAAGACCAAAAGAAATGTGTTATTAACTCCGGTAATTGGACTGCAAGGAGTTTTAAATCACAAATGAGCATTAAGCTTTTCTTAAAGGCAAATTCAGGAAAACGATGCTTACCAGAGAAGGGAGCTTAAGCGAGCACAAGTAACTCAGCACCCTGCATAAACTGTGCTCAAATGGCACAAAATATAACATGGAACAAATTCAGAAAAAGACTCACCAAGACCTCCAGAATTCTACTTGAATTTGGTATTACTGGCTACAATAGAAACAATAGCAGAATTATTTAAACTTCGGATCCTCACTGCACCTCTGAAGTTTTGCACTTAGCTGCAATCGAGTTTTCACTCTTCCTTCCTTCCCCTTCGGGTGCAACACAGCAAGCTTTCAGCACACTAGAGATGGTGGAATCTTTACTAAATCAGCTGATAGTTCACTACTAAATCAGCTGATAGTTCACCACCACCATCCATTTTCTGTAACCTTTGAAAGACTCATCCACTGCTGACTTCCCTTCCTCTCCTTAGGCAGAAGACCAATTCTAAATACAGAACATATTTCTGAGGCCGGAAACATTTTGCTGGCGCATCTTAGGAGTCAAGAATGAGGGTAACTTCTTGACGCTCAAAGTTAACAACAGAAAGATACTTGTTTTGAAACACTAAGTATGTCAAAACTTACACTCTAGAAAACAAACCTAGACTGAACTAAAAACAGAAGAGAGCCTCAGCTGACTCAAACAGAAATGCACAAGTTCTACAAGTGAAATTAATCGTGGAATCTAGAACGGAAGAAATCTACAAATAGTGACTTATTTCCTGCTCTATATGCATCCATACCATGTTTTGCTTATGGCCTGGACACATCTACAAACATTCTACACAACATTCTGCTATGTATATGCAAAGCCAATTCCAGTTCAGATGCTGTAAAACACAGTGTGTTTTGCAGGAGGGAAATGTTGGAGGTGGGGTGTTTTTTTTGTTGTTGTTGTTGCTTTGTTTGGGTTTTTCTGTTTGTTTGTTTTTAAAGAAAAACAAATATAGCTCTTCCTGTTACTGTCCAGCCAAATAATCCAGTTGGTTTTTTGTTGTTTTTTTTTTTCACATTACAATACTACTATTCTCAAAGAGAATCCATTGTAGCATTACAAGTAATACATCCACAGGCAGATAGATGGCTGTGATGCCAAAAGCAGCAGAGTCCTGGCCTGCAGGGTTCCTGCACAGGAATCCCAAGAGCTGCCCCCACCGCAGTGCCACCTCTGCATGGTGTCATTTATACCTACAATGCTCCAATCCTAATTCCCCAGGAATGGCTCGGAGCAGCAATGGTGCCTACACTTCAGCAAAGTCTCAATAGTGACAGAAGGTAGACGAACCCACCTCAGCAATGCCTTCCTTGTACCACATGGCACAGCCCTGATGTGCAGCCATGGCTGACCCACCCTGCTCCATTCGATCCTACCACAGCCCTGCCCATCTCCATCTCCTCCTTCCTCCCTGCAAGAGGAGCCACAGCTTGCACAGCAACACAGTTCTTGCAGGTTAGACAAAAACAAGATATAACATCACCTGTCCCATAAGAAAAAGCCCATCAGTAGTTCCATAGCAACACCATCCCACAAGGTATCCATCTGAAGGCAAACACACAAGGAAGGCAAACAAACCTTGCAAACTATAAGCAGCTTCTCCCACTGATTCCTTCCAATAAGAACTTAAGCCCCTGATGTACTTAAGATCCCTGAGCTACAATTGCTGGATACTGTAATTCCAGGTACGTTCATAATGACAGGTACTGCAAGACAGTAACGAGCAGAAGCCCAGCACAGCGAGTTGCACGGCTTTACTTTGCTCACCCATATGCTGTATGACACACCTACTTCTTACACAGCCATGCTCATAAACCTACAGGCTTACTCTACATCCGCAGTACGCCACATTGTACCAACGGCTTCAGTGGATAAATATAAATACTCTGTTACAGCAGGTCATTTTCCTCCCTCCCTCTACACAGTCTCCTGATATTCAAAGCTTTGTTTTCCTCTTCATTGCCTCATACTCATTCTGACAGATATCAGCCAGCATAACCCTTTACAGCCATCATCCCAAGCTTTACAAGGCAGACTCTGCAACAATACTGCCTGCTGCAAAACAGCAAACATGGTAAATCATAGAATCACAGAATGGTTTTGGCTGGAAGGGACCCTTAAGATCATCTAGTTCCAACCCCCTGCTACAGGCAGGGACACCTCCCTCTAGACCAGGTTGCTCACAGCCCTATCCAGCCTGGTCCTAAACACCACCAGGGTGGGGGCATCCACAGCCTCTCTGGACAACCTGTTCCAGTGTCTCACCACTCTAATGGTACAGAATTTCTTCCTGATATGTAGTCTAAATCCCTGTGAGCAGCCCTACAAGCCTGGCCCAGCCACACCAATGCCAGGGGACAGAGGGACACACCAAGGGCACAAGTCCCTACACACCAACCACTGCAGGTGGCACCTCAGGCTTCAGGGCTGGTAAGAAGCACAATTAAATCACATGCAAAACGGAAATGTGGAAATTCCTTCACTGTGAAGCTAATCGGTTCAGTTTCTTCAATTCTAATTTTATCACAATTTGACTGGCATTTGCGTAGCATGTTCTTAGACACACAGGATAAGTCAGAAAAACATCACACATTCCTTCAGAGCTGCACTAAATTTAATTCTGTACGCCTTGAATCCTTTGCATCCTCCTCAGCCATTGGCAGCTGCACTTACAGAGGGAGAAAGAGGGAAGGAGGAAGAATAAAATGCTTTTCCAGAAGTCCCATTTACTTCCAGTCATACTCATGCAGCATTATTAAAATAGTAACACTGTAAAAACTGACTGAAGGTAACAGAACGAGGAAAAATTTTCTCAACAGCTGAGTTCAAGAAGAGCTTAGCAACCCTCTCCCTGTTGTCACCAAGGAAGAGGAAGATGCATCTGAGCTTCCTCAAGATGAATGGTTTGTCTTAACGACTATCATAATAGTTGCACTGAAAGGCTCTGGTTTCATTTCAGCACTTATTAGTTTAAGAACGATAACATGCTTTCTATTACACCAAGTTGCAAGAACTCACAACCTATCATACATTTGCCATTAAAAAAAATCATCTACATACAGCTTCCCTATTTCCATCTTCACGCTGCACATGTGTTCTGCATGCTGCGCACACACATGCTCTGTGCTGGAACACAACACGTTCCTGACATCACACTTGTGTGATTCCTTAATCAAGTATAAAGATTTGGGCTATTCCTGCAGTTATGAGAATTCTTAAATCAGCTCCTAAAAAAAGAAAACTCAGCATTTCTGGTCTGGCTTTGTGTTCCCATGCTCATTCATAAGCCAACCTGTGCTGGAAACCACACTAGTTCAAACAACACTAAAACACAGCACCATAAATTCTGCAACAAACAGAAGGATAAATTAATTGGTGTTAAAGACTAACGGTGTACTGAAAATTGTCAAGGTATTTGATGTGTACAGCCTCACGTTTCTCTAGGCTGCTTGGGTACCTCAGAGTAAGTGAAGTTCTCTTTTAAGACTATCGTGAGCAGTCCATATCCTTTAAAGCTCCATTTAATCCAAATTACGAGAAAACATCAAACATCCCACAACTACTAAAACAAGAAAGGAATTTTAATGAGAAAACAATCAAGAACTCAGAGTAGTCCTAAGGAATCCACTGAAGTTTTTTGGGTTTGTTTTTGTTCAAAGGAAATGGTGCAAAATGTCCTTGCGATCCCAGCGTTCCCAAGATTGCAATCTGAAGGCTCCCTTAGATGCCATGCCTTAAAAGGCAAAAAGAGTCTAGACATACTGGTAAAACAGAACATGAAAAAAATAGATGTAGGCCAGAACATTAAAGAGCACTGCCAGCTGTAGCGGGGAATGCGTGAAGCCCTCAGCCCGTCCTGCTGTTCACACTGCCTTACAGCCATCCCAGGCAGAAAGGAACCCACAGGCCCTCTCTGCACAATGGCAAATTCACCTAGTTGGAATTTTATGACTCGGGAACAGATCTGCACCAGCACTGAAACAAACTCACACGCTGCAGGCCGAGAACTATAAAACCTTGGCAGCACACAAGCCTTAAGGCTCCAGCAACATCGTGCTGACCTGGTGGGCTGCCACAGCAACTGCCCCACCACCCAGAGCCAAACACACTCAGAGCTCAGGGACTGCTCCTCTAGCTCAGGAGGAGCATGCTTTTCCTAAATGCTTTGAAGATGCTACCAAGCATTACCATCATACTAAATTAAGAGATCCTAATGTTCGCTACAAGGTTTCACCTATGTTAGCCACGCATTTCCAAGCATTAAGTGCAACTGTTAGTTTCTTTCAGAACAGTCTACGATTAAACTCCTAATTAATTTATTCATCCCATTCCAGTCATAATATCAATTATAAGAATTAAAATTATTTCATGGGATAAAGGTGACCAACGTTATTACTTAACAGCACTGAAGTATTTCATCATATTTATAACAGCTATGATTATTACTTCCTCGCATGAACATTTCAGTTTAAATTGTACAAAAGTGCAGAAAACTACTGAAATGGAAATGCTCATGTTTAATTACACACAATTCAATTACCCGAAGCCACATGTCAGCCACGATGCCGTTCAAATAACAAACTGCAGCATGACTACACACTTCACCCCAGACTTTTACTACATGCTGGGACAGGGTCCGCACTGCTCGGTCTGTGCCACCCTGCTAGAGTGCTGTGCAGCTCTGAGACCTCTGCACACAGCCAGCAATGCTGCTGACCCATCTCCAACTGCGACTGTATGTTCTTACATCTGTTCTACATAAGGTTTGCACAGTAAGCTTTCGCTTTCCTCCTCCTGTTACTCTGAAGACGTGATGGTACAAGCTCTGGAGAAACCTAAACATGACTTCCATGTTTTGGAAGTAGCTGACTGCATCAATCATATGAGAATTAATTAGGTGACTTTTTTTTAATTCAGAATGTACTTTATTCAGCTCTAATGTAGAAGTCACGATTGCTATCACCAGGCTGACAGCAGATGACCTATTGTTAAGACTTCTGTTCATATGTGCACACAGAAAATATCAGGAGTGAATTACTGGTTGCAGGAAGCAAGGCAGGTACTTCAGACACACACCTCTGAGCAGAGGGGGATGACTATCAACAAGCATGAAGATGAACTGGGAAACTGCATTAACCAGCAACAGAAGTAACTGATTCCTCCTGTACCGCTTACATTACAAGAAAACCACAACCTCTTAAATTTCTAGCCCTTCTCCTTGTCTTACCTTAAAGTGATAATTAAATCTCTAGGGAGGCTCATCACAGAAGCACAGGGCCCTCTGAAGGCCATGCAGTCCATCCCCTGCCAAGCAGCTCCCTGCTGCAGGTCGCACAGGAAAGTGTCCATGTGGGTCTCCAACATCTCCAGAGGAGACTCCACCACCTCTCTGGACAGTCTGTTCCTGTGCTCTGCCATCCTCACAGGAAAGGTTCTTCCTCACCTTTGTACATAACTTTACATGTTCCAATCTGTGCCCACTGCCCCTTGTTCCGTTGCTGGGCACTGTTGTAAAGAGCCTGGTCCCATCCAGCTGACTCCTGCCCTTTAGATTCTTTTAAGTGCTGAACAGATCCCCTCACAGCCTTCTCCATGCTGGGCAGTGCCAGGTCTCTCAGCCTCAGACAGATCACCAGAAAGGCAAAGAGAAAACAAGCTGAATTCCAAACTATAACCCCATTAGAATTACAGTTCTCACTGCAGCATCTACAATGCGTTATGTATCTAGTTCCACTTATGCTGCCTCATAGCAGTAGGGAAACGAAACAGAGCATATATATTACAGAGATTATTGAACTTTTTTTTCCTGAAGGCAGAATTTAAAACTATCCAGCATCTTAGAGAGAAATTTCTAACCAGAATTAGCAGTTTAGCAGCAGAACAGCCCATGTCCAGATGGTGCTTAAGAGACACCAAGAAGGAAAGGTTTTTCCCGTGGATGACAGCTGCTGCATACAGAAACAACAAAAAGCAAAGCTAGCCGGCGTTATCTCACCATTTTTCCTTCTATGGTAAATGCCAGTATAAAAATACCACCACACAGCAACGCAGAGCTACAACCTTTAAAGAAAAACTTTCCAGGGAGAAAACAAGTGTCTGAGAGACGCCCAACAAACATGGCCTACCTAAATAGGATTTCTAAGCATGTTTGTGTATTAGAAACATTATCCTTTTAACACGATACTGCAAGTCCTTTTTTCTAGGGTTAGATGCCAAAGATCAGCAGCATCCAGTGTCACACTTCCAACCTGTGCACAAGAAGCCACAAATAGCACCAAGAACCCAAGCTCAACATACAACGTGCAAAGTCACAAGGACTTCTTACACAAACACAAATCTGCTGTTTGGAAATAGTAGCAGAATACAACATGGGAGCTACAGTTAACTGCAGAATGGCGATAAATTACCAGTGTAACCCTCAGAAATACCAGGAGAGGTGCACGGGGTACCAAAGACCATGGGACAGTACCCAGTACCATGGGACAATAAGCAGGGCAAGCCCTGAGATGCTGAGTACTGAATCACACTGACCAGGGGCACTCAAATCATCCCACTCAGATCATTTCTGGATGGGGGGATTGTGAGCTGAAGGCAAAGGAGTGCTGTGGTAATTAAACAAGGTGGTTGATTACACCTTGCACTAGTTCAACTAGCTGGCAGTTATCTTTCTGCTTGGAACAGCAAACGTTGCTTCTATTTTTTCCTATAACAAACAACGAGAACTCTCAATAGAATTACTGTAGGCACACAGAGGTATTGTAGCTACCATAAACTTCTTGCACTTTTAATTCTTCACTGCAATAGACCCGACTACCAAAGAACTTCACTGTAGTCCTGGCCGTAACCAGATGGATCTGGAAACATGTCATGATAGTAAGCCACACACAAAACAAACAAACAAACAAAAAAAACCCACCCTTTTTCCAACATTCAGCTACTCTCCACCAATGAAGATGGAACTTTTTATTCAGAAAATTGTGAACACATGAACTGCTATTCCCACCAGATTTCGTCTAGCCCAAAATCTTGCCTCCACAAACAAGCAACAGCATATGGAATGGGAACCAGACCAGAGAAGCACACAGCGGTACTTCCCAGAATGCTCATCAGTGACTTGCAGCCCAGAGACCTCCCAGGCAGTAGCGCTATCTTCTTGAACTGGAACCTGATAGATTTTTGGAACTGGCACATTAAGAAAATGCCTTGTGCTGTCTGGGCTGCAGGGGCTGTTACTACATACCACGAACACCACCCCTCCCCACGACAGCACACCATAGGGTTTATAACACTGCTCCTGTGAGAAAGTTGCTCTGCAATCTTGCTGCTCCAGATGAACCATTCCAAGCTACCACCAGTACCACAAGAACTGGCTCAGGGCTATTTGGTAGTTAAGTGCTCCAGTTACTTGATCCTAAATCAACTGCCTGTGAAAACCTAGCAGGATTCAGACAAGAACAGTGGGGCTCCCATCAGAATCCTGACATGTTTCCTCATTGCTCAGCTGTGCCCTGACAAGAAGCCCACTGGGAGCTGAACTTCCCAGAGAGATACAGTACCAGACAGCAGGTAGGCATTTCCTACAGGAATTTCAGTAAATATATTCTGACACCCAACTCCAACAATAATGGTATGACTCTTCAAGATGCGGAATTATAACAATGAAGGAAAGACAGTAATGCGTTTAGAAAAGCTGCTGCTTTTTCCTCACACCTTCAATTTCATCTAAAGACAAACAACTTCCCATGAAGAGTTCTTCCTATGGCAAACAGGAAAGAGGAGAGAGATTCTGTTAGGGAAAGCCATGGGAAGGGCAAAAAAGTACTGAAACAAAACAAATCAGTTTAGGATGTCCATAGGAAAGTTTTCCAATTGTATCTG
Organism: Odontophorus gujanensis; assembly: GCA_013399175.1. Classification (NCBI taxonomy): domain Eukaryota; kingdom Metazoa; phylum Chordata; class Aves; order Galliformes; family Odontophoridae; genus Odontophorus; species Odontophorus gujanensis. Next base: position 193,209 of record VXAB01003366.1, on the reverse strand, counting down.
CTTCACTGTGCAATAGTCTCCATGGAAGCATTAAAGCCCCCCAAAGCATAAGAAAGATAAAATCATGCCAGAGAGAAACAAAAGTAAACTGCAAAGAGCTTTTCTGCTCTGACCTCCAAGGACAGCCATCACATCCCCACACCGTACACAAGGGTACTAGATTCTCTCGACTTCTCCCATCCCGTTGCGCTCAGCACCTCCCTCCACTCCTTCCAAAGAGGCTCACAGTTCTACCCAACCTCTGCTACATCAGCTGCTTCCTCACATCCAAACACACACACACAGCTGTCCCATCGCACAGCGAGGTGTGGCTGAAAGAGCTGTTCTGGAAAGCTCACGTAACAACAAAGCTGCCAAAAGAAGTCAACATCTGCTCAATGTTTAGCTCTTCTACAGGGCATCTTCCCTATTACTTTCACACCAGTCTTCATATTTAACACTAATAGTCAGAGCAGTCAGCCATATATACTACCAAGTTGATAAACGGACTAATGAAAATCACAAATATTGAAATAGTTACCTTGGTTTACATACCCACTTCATCATTAACAACACACAGTGATGCTCACCCTTATCTGGGAGCTTAGGAAATGAAAGCCAAGTGAAGACCTGGAGAGTACTGACCACTATGTGAACCATTAACGTTAGCACACTCCATGGTGGCAGGGCCCCTCTAAAGGGCAGTTCACAGCACATTCTCTTCAGATAGGAACAAATGAGCTAAAACTGTTCTCACATCTACCAGCACCTCAGGCCTACCCCTCACACTGCTTTCCATCTTGCACAACTCCTGCAGCAGCGTTTTGAACAGACGAAGACAAACCCACAGCTACCTAAGTGACAGAGCCCTGCTGCCCTCCACCCTTCCTTTCAGGCTTTTGCCTTTTCCCCATTCCCAATCCCTCCTTTTGTGAGCCAAAACGGGACACGAGGATGCTGCCAGGGCAGTGCTCAGCAGCCCCACCCCACGCGTGGCACAAGAGCTGTGCTGCGGGAGTCCTTAGTGGGAGGTGAACGCAAGAGGCAGTGTTTGTCCTCAAGTGGTAATTCTGCCTGCCAACTGTGAGTGCATTTTAACACGAGCCCTGATGCTAAATGAAGCGTGTGCACTGTCATCTTTCCTGACACATTTTTTGTAAGCCAATATTCAGAGACGTTTTATCTCAAATGCTTTTTTTTTTTTGGGGGGGGGGGTGGAGGCGAGGTTCTTATCTGTGAAATAAAGGAGTTCCTCCTCATTTTTAAAAACAAGTCAGCACTACACAATGGCCTTTGACACGTTTCAGCTCCCACAGAACACTGAAAGGTATTATTAAACATTATAACAATTAAATTACATTTGGCAAATAAGCAAATTCAGGCATCATGGAACGAGTTCTTCGTTCTCCTTTTCCAGGACAACTCTGCTTCTGGTCAGCACACAGAACTCAGCAGCTTGCCTCACCGGTCATTACAAGTCAGACAGCTCCTCTGGAGCACAACCACACCAAGCCTGAGCTCTTGAGGTGCTGCACAGGCCTCCAGCCTACAAGCAGCTAACACAGTTTGCCAGCTCCTGACTGCTGCGTTCACATGCTCCACACATGAACTACAACGTGCCTCTGGTGCAGCACATTCCGCAAACCTTGGAAATTAGTTCCATATAAATCCAAATGTATTAACAACGACGTTTTAAAACAGTGTTTTAATAAGAATGGCTTTATTTACTTACAGTCAGTGACCACTCACGGAGCGGCAGGTTTTGAAAGCAACGTGCTGCAGTTATCAGCATACTACAGAAGAGAACAGAACCAAGGATCCCAAGGGCAGAGGGCTTTCACCTACTGGGCAGCCCCACGGCACAGCTCGTACCACAGGGCTGGCTTCAGCAGCCCAGCAACAAGTTGGTGCTGCTTGGACTGGCAGATCCTTCAGCCTCAGCTAAAGGATCTTCAGCTTCAACTCACACACAGCTATTCCCTGCTAAGGGCACTCATGTAACACTCACAGATTTTGCTCTATGGCGTGGGGACAAGAAAACAAAAGCCGCTTCCAAACGCTGAATTTCATTGGGTTCCTGTAAACATGGTGACAGCACAACCTGCTGTGACCCTGCACTCGCTGCTGGACTTGGGGTACTCTGACTGCACCTTAGGTGAAACCTGTTTGTGCAAGCTCCTTCTTGCACAAACAGCAGTGGTTTTGAACACTGAAGTAATGCATATGAATTTATATTTTTAAAAACACTACAGCTCTCAAAGAACTTATTCACTTTATGGAAACCATTCGCAGCACCGCATAAGAAACTACAAAGACCCATATCTCCAACTTGCTGCCGTTCTCATAACATCCTTTAAAACCCATTTGCTAATTTCAAATCCGTGAGCAGCGTGCAGCTGCAAAGCGTGACCCATCCGAAGAGCACCGCCGGCAGCACCTGACGGGGCCGGGAGCCGGCACCGTGCTACTGCGGCGGCGCCTTGAGGAGTCCCAGCCGAGCAACGGAGCTGCTCAGCACAGGAGGAAGAAACGCTGCATGAATTCTCTTTCAGAACAGAGAAACGCTGGGTTTTTTATTTTTGTTTGTTTGTTTGTTCTCAAGGTTTCTCTTCGCTTCGGGCACCGAGGGAACTCAGCCCGCAGAACCGGGACGGGGCAGCGCTGGGACGCGGCAGCTCCGGCCCTGCGCAGCGTTCCCCTCCCGGGAGCGGTTCACCCTCGGCCCTNCCGCCGAGGGCCGCGCGGAGCCGCCGTGCCCGCGTGCGCCTCCCGGCCCGGGCTCTCTCCGCGCCGCGGCCCGGGCTCTCTCCCGTCGCTCCCGTCCCGGCGCGGCAGATCCGACCGGGAACGGCGCTCTCGCTGCCGCCGCCGCTCCGCCCCCCTGCGCTCAGCGGAAATGGCGGAGAGAGCCCGCTCCGCCCCCGGCCCTGCCCGGCACCTGCCCCCGGGGCCGGGTTTGCCCGCCCCGCCCGGATCCTCCCGGCTGAGGCGGGGCAGCATTGTTTGTTTGTTTGTTCTCAAGGTTTCTCTTCGCTTCGGGCACCGAGGGAACTCAGCCCGCAGAACCGGGACGGGGCAGCGCTGGGACGCGGCAGCTCCGGCCCTGCGCAGCGTTCCCCTCCCGGGAGCGGTTCACCCTCGGCACTCCCGACACCGCGCCCTCGGGCGGGCCCAAGCCATGGGCACGCGGCGGCGACGCGGTGACAAGCGACGGAGGTAACGCCGTTCGCTCATCCGCCGCCCCGGCCCGAGGCCAGCCGTCCCCGGCCGCGGGTCTCCGCGTGCCCGCAGCCCCCGGCGCGGGTCCCGCTCCCGCCCGCCCCGATGGAGGAGGGCGCTCCGGACGCCTCCAGGCTCCGCCGCCCGCAGGTACGCGCTCGGCCGCCCCGCGGCGCGGTACCCACCACCTCGGCCAGCTTGATCCTGCCGAAGGTGCCCCGCAGGTAGTCCAGGTCGCAGCGGAGGCCGCCCAGCCCGCGGCGCTGGCTGACGGGCTCGGTGGTGGGCTGGTAAGGGCTGCTGGCCCCCGAGATCATGGACGTGCTGGACGCCTCGCCGTCGAAGCCCTCCAGGTCCTCGCCGTTCCTCATGGTGCCGGGCTCGGCGCCGCCGCGCTGCCGAAGGACTCGGGGGGGAGGGGAGGCTGAGCCGCTAGCGGAGCGCCGNGCCGCTTCGTGCCCCGCGGGCGCGGTGCGTCCCAGTGCCGCTTCGCCCGCTCCTTGCCTGTGCTGTACTCACGCCCCGTCCTCGGCACAAGTCCCCATCGCTGAATATGCCCGTACCAAAAATAGTGTTGCTATCGCTCTGGGTTATTCAAGGCGGTCTTTGTATTCGCAGAAGAATTGCAGCCCTTGCTCTTGACATCACTTCTGCCCCTTTTCCAGGACGGTTTCTGACTTAGCACTCCTTTCCCTCGTTTTCCCATATATATTAATTCCTCTAGCGCTTTTCCCTGGCCCAAGTCTTTTACCAGCACAGTATTGCTGTTTCCCAACAACACTGGACTATGAACCTTGAATATTTTTTTCCCATTATGTTCTTTATCAGTTCCCTTGGGGCCTCTTTCAGCATCCTTCTTTCAGAGGGTTCCATCCAGCACCACACGGTTTTTAACTGCAAGACATCTTCCTTCTGTCCTTTGGCTTTGTATAGGCAGATGCTAAGAAGTAGGGCCAAGGAGACATACAAAAACCTGGATGGAAAAAGTCAACATTCTGATCTACGTGAGCGACCACGGCATGGTTAACTGGAGATACAGCGACAGCATGCAGCCAAAAGACAGCTTCATTGCTTCCCTGGTGCATCCTGGTGCTGGAAAAGGCTGACATTCTTGAGTGAAACGAAAAGCAAAGAAACACATCCGAGAAAAGAAAATAATGCTCTTCACTAAAGAGCAAATGGCAGGAAAAGAAAATACGAGCAAGGTGTGGAAAAGGATGAAAACCTCTTGTCCTTGGCTTATACCAAAGCAGCCTAACACCACGAAATCAGATATGAGGGGAAAACTGCATGGTCCTGTGATGGACTAACAGCTTTCTACAGTCTCATACTTCAGATCTGATATAGTTCTGGGGAAATGAGAAGTCTCACAGTTCCTTTCCTGCAGGAAATATCACAGCAAGGTAGTTGCCACTTACAAGAGCTTCTCTAGATTCTCAACTTCAGGCTCTGCAGCCATTTCACATGCACGGGCTTTCCACACGTACCTGTACATTTAGCATTTGTCTGGAGGAGCAAGCATGCTGCTTTGAGAAAGCTGCTGTGAGCCACAGAGCAACAACATTTCTAAACATCCAGTGACCTGTATTTCAATTAATCCTCTGCAGTTCCAATCTGAACAGCAGTAAAGGAGGAAAAAGGTAGTACTGCAGAAGGCAACTGAAGGTCAAGGGGAGAGATGGCTGACTGATTTAGGAAAGAACTGAGATGTTGAGAGGCCTCAATTCCATTTAGATTCCATTTTCTTGCTTAGCTTCTGCCTTCTGTGCAGCCTTCTGCAAGCTTCCTAAGAGCTCCATTTTCCCTATGAAGTGGAGGACACAACATCCAAATGAATTTAAAATCATCAAAGCACTCTGAGAATGCCGCCAAGTATGAAAGCACTGAAAACATTCTGTTCTTCAGGGAGCTAAGTGCCTGCATCACGAAAGCACGGCAAGCACTCTTTGTTGAAAGTCTGCAAAATGTTATTTGAACAATTGTGGGCTGTGCTTTCAGCAGCGTGCTGACGCCGTGTCAGACCATGGTTTCATTCTACCTGTGTCTGGGGCAGCAGTACTGAAATCAGCAGCCGTGCCACGCTGCCCCTTCTGGCACTGTGCAGCATGCAGTGAGCTTCCCCCGCTGTAAGTGGCACAAAGCCAATACCAAGCCATACTGGGGGGTTTTCTGGCATCCTCCTGGATGGGTGGGTGGGCTGGACAGACTTGGCAAGGGCTCGTGAGGTTTCTGCCAACATTTAACAAAGGAATCCTTTACGCACATTCTTGCCTGATACGGCACCTTTTCACTCTGCTCTGTAGCGCTTGAAGGAAAAAAAATGCCTACATTTAATATGTAAATAAAAGTACTGATCCAGTAAAAAGGGTATTGCGTTCATCCAAGGCAAATCACATCGCTTTCAGACAACTCTGTTTTCACAAGTTCATGAGCTTTTCAAACAAAGCCTTCTATTTCACTGCACGCCTGAAAACCATGAGGAAAACGGGGAGCTGTGTCAGGACAACACCACAGCATCGTGCCAACAGCAAGGTCAGTCTGTTTGTCATAGGAGACTTCACATCCTGCTACAATTTGAGTGAAGAGTGGAAACACGCAAGAACCTGGATGCTGTTCATAGGCACTGTAATTAAAGATCTGTATTTCTACAGAATGATTAAGCCAGCTTTGGCAGAATTAAAAATTCCCCATCAGAAAGAATGTCCAGGACTGTGGTGATGCACAATAACCAAGGGATAACCTAGGGGTAACAAATGAGAAAAAGAGGCTTTTAAATATTACCGCTGATCAGACTGAGCTCATCATCAGCTGTTCATAGAGCTTTTAATGAACTGCAGCCTTCAGTAAATAGCTTTTAATAAACTTGTGAACTTCTGGGTTCATTTCACTGAACATATTTGTATTTCATTTTCAAGATTAATGTATTCTAGTGCAGGTGTCTATAGCAACTTAAAATCAGATTTTAAAAGTTGCATTGGTATAGTTTTAAAGCACAAAGTATTCTAATGTTGATACACAAAGTTTTTAGATCTGAACAGCGTGTACTGTGAGGAAAATGTAGTTAAAGTGTGAAAGGAATTAGAATCCTAATAGGAAAGCTACATCTATGCAAGTACCTGAACTGAGCAGAGAGCTTCTTTAAGAAAATGCTCCAGTATTTCCACATGACCTACCGAAGGGAAGGAGCACTGGTATGCTGCCAAATTCCAGGAGAGCTGAGCAGTGATTAGAGTTTAACTCAGGCATCAAGAGGATTTTTTGCCTTGAATTTCTCGATGTAAAAATTTCTGAAGTGCTCTCAACTTTTCAGTTCAAAAAAAAAACCAAAAAACTAAAAATGTAATAAGGAACTTGCTTTAGGATAAAGCCTGGTAGCTTTAAGTGCCTTAGTTCAGCAAATTCTCTATTTTCACAGCCTGAGTGTGGTATGCACACACTGATTCTGTAGCCACTGGCAGCATGGGAAGCAGGCAAATAACTGTGCTGAGTCGGTTATAGAATAACACAGCGTACAACATGGATAAGCCACAAGCTCTGAGATGGACCTTCAGTAGAAGGACAAATGGATGCAATGGCAGGGAGTCACACAGCCGGTTAGCTCCAACTGGCAGAGGATGGCCACTGCTGAGTGGGGCAGGGATTCCCACCTGACCTCAGCCAGGCACAGCTAAGCAGTACTGGGCAGCCTCACAAGCTAAGAATGCTCAGCACAAAGACACCCCAAGAACAGTGAGAAGAGTTCCTTAGCTAGGGGCCAACGCAGCCATACAGAGTGAAGTACCAAGACAAGCACACAGAACAGAAGGGACCTAGCTTAAAGGGCAATGTATAAATGCTTCTACTGCTCCTTCCACTGAACATTCTCAAAACATAGTAATGTACATGCTGGGAACACAGTGCCTGCTTCTCAATCCCAACATTTGGTTAGGGTATTGTAGACAGGTGACTCCACAGAAAGTGACACTCTTGGCTTTCCATCTGGTTAAGAAACTACAGATCTAATAACACAGAGCATCTGTGAGTCCTGCTCACATCTACATTGCTATACTACCACATCATCCCATGTGTAGTTCAACTCCTTCATTCGTATTCCAGCACTCAGTAAAACAACCAGAGCAGCCCTGGAAGGCCTTACAGCCCCTGAATGTTTGTGCGACCAATGCCTTCAATATGCACAACACAGGGCAGCTGTAGGGTCTCACAAACAACCTGTCCCAGGGAACTCCGTGGGGTTGGCTTCACTTCTGATGGGGAAAAGGGGGTAATACCACTCCTGGAATTTCACCATGAGTAAAAAGAATTTCCCCTTCAGAATAAAAATAAACAAAATTAAGACACTACTGGCAATAAAATAAGTCTTTACAGACTGATGAACATTTTGCATGCTATGAACAATGAGCCATTCGGAGAGAACTTTTTTTCTCCTGGACTAGAAATTGACATCTCCTTCAATAGCATCTCCTGGCCAGCTCTCTCCCCTTACCTTCCACGCCGCTGAAGCATTCACTGACTCTTTTCACCTCCAAAAGCCTTCATGGACATCTGCAACCTGCAAGTGCCAGAGGAGGATTACGCAGCAGCCACATCTGGGATGAAGGGCAGTGGACTTTCTACACAAGGGAGGTGAAATTCATTTCTATAAAAAACAGAAGCAAAGCCTCATGTTCTTTAGAGAAGTGCCAGCGGACTTTTAATGACGCTGGGAACCAGCCAAGGCCGTGGGTTGTATTTCTTTTAAAAGAATTCTGTATAATGAAGCAAAGTGAAAAATATGCAGAGAGACTGACAGCAATGTTTACTTTATTCATGGCACTACATTTATTCAGGAAGCGGGGGGGGAGGGGGGGGGAAGCAACCTGAACTGAGAAAAAAGGTAGTCTTCTTCCAATAGTACCATAAAAACACACAAGCCTAGAACAGAAGGTCAGGGAACAGCAGTTCCCTCTGACTGCATGGCCACAGCCATGCTGCCCTGTCGTATCTAGAGTTTCTTTATCAGGAGATGGAGTGAGGAGGATACAGCAGCCCTTCGGAGGGAAAGGGATCATTTCTATTTTTTGAGGAGGTAGAAGAAAAATTGTATAAACCATGTTTTACAAACAAAGTTTTAAAGGTCTCTCAGCAGGCTTTAAATAAAATGTATAAATAAATACGAAGATGGAGTACACTCACTGCATTCTTTCTTTCCATGGATGAAACGGGCCAGCGAAAACAACTGACCTCAACTGTTTTAATACTGCTTGCTGTTACGTAACCAAACCGTGCCGTTCCTCCTGCCTCTGGTGGAGAATTGCAAAGGTTTTACTAGTTCAATCTTTAGTTATTCTTCAGAATTTGTTTTACCTACAGTTATTGCTTACATCAGCTAACGTGACAACAGTTCAAAGAACTTAATTCACTCAACAGCACTTAATTCCTACATGCAACAAAACTTTATATTCAGCAAATTTGGCTCTTTCCCTCGCACAGCATTTCTTTCTTTAGTAATATGGTCTTCTACATGCAATGGAAAGTTTGGGCTTTTTATTTCTTTGAACAGGAAAAATAATTTTAAGTCTTCCATCACTAGCTATAAACTCAAGGCAGGCACACTGCCCCAAATGTACAAAGCTGTATAAAGCGGAACTAATAAATCCCAATTCCCTGTAGACTTTAGTCTTCTCTTCCCACCCTCCCACTCACCCCTCCCACCAAGCCCAGTGACCCAGCACCCCCCAAGGGTCCCCTTTCACAGGCAGTAGGCTTAGCTCCTATTTATGTCCCTGAACTACTGCTTGAGCAAAAGAAAGCAAGTGCTCTGCCAGGTTCCATGTGTGCAGACTGACAGATCTGCACTTGGTCTGTCTCGCCCGCCGACCAGCCAAACTTCCTTGGCAACGCTTCCCTAAGCACAGGAAATCTTGGATCTGTCTTCTCTACTGAGCCACTAATTTTCATGCAACTGGTATTAGCTCAGTGATCTCTGAGATCCTTCTCAACTGAAGTGGCCCAAAAGACTTAAGTTGTTTTTAATGAGGGGGTAGAACAGGACAGAGCACAAATGCAAAAGCAGAGGAAAACTGTGGTCAAAATAAAATATTTTAAGTATGACAGCATTCTGTTAATAGCTGTGCTGTACTTCTGCTCAGCTTAAAGGTGACCTGGGGAGATTTTGACAGGCTAAGTTTTAAATGTTTTAAATCCTGCCACTTTCACTGGCAATCTCCCAGCCCTTCAGAACAGCATCGCAAGGCGTTGCTTGTTTTTAAATCAAAACATCCCAACACAGCCAGTTGAACAGCTGCTAGTTATAGCTGCCTTCTGGCAATGCAGTGTTTTTCTGGGTCACGTGTGCTTTTACCAGGAAAAGGAACCCGTGTAAAATAACTCAGGTTTATAACATACATGAATGTTGGTATTAATTCAGCAACCTGATACTCTTACATATATCAGTGACCTATACACCACTTGTTTCTTTCAAAACCAGCCCCTGACAACAGGAGCCAACAGTTATTACTGAAAGGTACTGTTAGATGTCAAGTTTGTCATTCGAGTCACAGTGAAATTGCCGCACTGATGACAGAAGTCTGTATCACTCCTCACTGACCTCCATGCCTAAGCTACACAAATCCTGTCCTGGCTTTGGCCAGAAGTATGTAGAGCTCACCATCGCCCTTTGCTTCTGCTTTGGATTTCAGAGATTTTCTCTGCAGTCAGTGACTGATCTTTAAGAAAATGGAAGTTTTCCATAGTAGCTTCATCTTTCAGAGTGGCTGAAGACTTTTATCTCATTAGCCTGTCAATAAATTCCAAAACAAAGTCAGAAAACCAAGTCCTTCACAGATTATCACCTGATTCCTCCAGAAAAGAGAGGTTTTAACTTGATAGTGACTTATCGCCCACACCAAACAGTTTTCATTAACCAACCACAGCAAGTAATGTTAATCTCCACCTCTGTCCTACCACTTACAACGTGATCAATAAATTAATGCAAACCTGAGTGTAACATCCGAATCAGCTCTGTAGCCAAAACGTGTGTTAAGTCCTGTGTTCAGACACAGACTTTAATTACTGAGACTCAGCCTAGCCACATATTACCCGCCCCTAACACCTGCCCACCATTCCTATCTGCTATTGGACGACAATTTGACTTCCCTGTTCCTGGCTCAGGCCTCTATCACCTTGTACTGCAGTTAAACGGCCAGTGTCAGAACAAAAACCTGGCTGGGATCTTTCTTAGTGGAAACAAACAAAGCACAAGGCAAGACAAAGATTACAGCCAATCACTTGGAGCAATGCGTGTAACTTAGAGCACTGCACTCTAGCTCAAAGTCCAGTGAACAATTACACACAGACTCTTCTGCTCTAAGCCTTAGTAGTCATCTGAATCCATTATCTTTTCAGTAACTATATTCTCTCTTTCCTGTCATTTCACTCAATTCTAATCCTATCACTTCAATCCCTCTCTCTAAGAGAAGTCCTTGTTCTTTTGAACACTGTCAGTCTGGTAAACTAGGTGTCAGAGATTTAGGATGGCTTGTTTCCTTTCCTATAGAATTCACTATTCTACTGCAAATTGCTTTCAGTGTTCATGTGAGACCATTCCTGCAACCATAAAGCTGTGACAACCTTTATGGCATATTTTGAAGAGTTTTTGACATTTTTTAAAGCATTTCTACAAAGATGACATTTTTTACATGACTATAAAGCAACACTGAGCACTACATACAAACAAGCATTAACAGCTTCTTGGCTTACATTCATAGTGAAAAAAATCAAACACTTTTCAAAGGCAGCTGGTGCACTCAAATTCAGCTCTCTTGTGTGCACGGCCAATACTACTGTTTTTCTTCAGGGCTGGACACTGCTATTTAAGCTTTTGTTCTGAAAGCAAGGAACCAGAGTGCTTGGTTAAGACTCAGAAAAAAAATGTTTAAGTCATATTAGGGAAATTCTTAGAATTGAAACTGCTGGTGAAACTGAAATTAATTGAAACTGCTTTCATTTGCAAAAATTTTTGCAATTTGCTCTTTGAAGGCATTTTGCCTAAAAACTGTGCCACACAAGAATTAATAAGGATACATCAGAAGCAAAGGATATCCCATCTTAAAGCAGCACATGAAGTAGCACTGCTTACAGACACTGATCCTCAGTCTGACACCATTTGTAACACTGCATCTACAGAAGCCTGTAGTCAAATATAGTTAATAATTAATTGTCAAGGAGAGAGGAGTCAAAGATCTTTTTCTCCAAATAAAATTTACAACTAGTAACATTGAATCTACCACACAGCCAGTCTGCAAACAATGGCAATAGAGAAAATTAACTGCTTCCTTGTTTACAGCATTATCCTAAAGACAAGTATGCATTTACTAGTATGGTGCACGTGAAAGCCAGTAGGGATAATTCCAGCCTTTTACAACAGTCATATTTCTAACCAACGTGAGCACTATGCTCTCAGGTGCACTGCTGCACTCGGTACAAGAAATGTCTAACGCACCGATACAACTGTATTTTTTTCCTTTTAGTCTGCTTAAGGTAGACTTAGATGTCCCCACCTACACAATTTATAGACATCCATGACTTTGAAGCATCACATTACCACTTGAAAAGTATTTGAGAAAATTAACTTCCTTGTGCTTTTTTTTTTAATGTATTTAAAAAATCCAAGTGTTACAGAAGCACTGGTGTACACACACAAATCAGCACTTGCTTCATTCACTTTTCTGGAAAAGTAAAAACATGCTAGGTCAGATTCTGCCCTCACCTACACTACTGAACACCCACTACTTGGAATGGCTGATCATAAGGCACAGCAACATTTCAGTGCAGACAACTCGGCTGTGAAACCAGAGCCATGCAGTGACCCAAAGCATTTGTTCAGACTGTTGACTTTCTTAATTACTTGTGCTTAAACCAACTTCTCTGCAAAATCTGAGCGGATCAGAAAACAAATGAGAGTGTTTTTTGGAATTAAGCTGCTTCTATCCACTGAGTATATTGTTTGTTTTAATTAAAAAGATCGAGCACCATGCAAGTTTTGCTTTTGGTACTGAACAGTAACTTTAGACATTTCACGTAGAATGCAGAAGCAGTACTGTTCCAGACAACCAGAGGCTTTTTTAGGTTGTTAGCAAGACCCTGCTCACCAACAGCCCTTCCCTTGTATGTATTTGAACTACGAACACTCAGAAACTGAGTGATTTTATTCATGCAAAGTTTCTTATCTGAGAACTCTATACGCTAACAAAAGCCTGCCACGGCTGAAAAGCCAGAGGGCTTAATACCACCTTCTGGAACAGCAGAGCTAGGGGAACATTCACTCTGAGCAGGCTGCTTAGTGCCTACAGCAAGATGTTTTACAGGGTGTAATAAAAAACATGTAAACTCATGTTTGTTTTAAATTTGGAGGCATTTGCCTTTAAAAAAAATTAAAAAACAAAACAAACAACCCACAGCAACCCTACAGACAAACAACAGCAAAGTACACACAGGAGATACAGGGGCATTCCTTCATTATTATCCACTATTATGGTCTTTATGAATAAGGTCATTTCCAGCTTCAATGCATCTGAAGATGAAACTTTCGTTTAGTTCCCCTCCAAATACATTTCTTATCGTATATTCAAAAATTTTCTAAATTTTTTTCTAATTTTCTAAATCTTGTCTTGAACATTTTGCATTTTAAATGGACTTTACTGTATATTAATGAACTCATTTAAAAAAACAGCATTATGGTAACTCTGCAATTATATTTACTACATGGTTTCATGAAGATTCACTTCAGCACAAACTACGTATTTTAGAAATCAAAAGCTCAGTTGGTTTCTGTAACAGAAATGACTCACAAACATTAATGAACTAGAACTTCAGGCTATGCAGAACAGAAAGGTATCCAGCTCAAGTCACAAGTAAACAAGAAAGTTCCACGTAACAAAGAGAAAAAAACTTACTTCTGCTATTAGCAGTGAGGAGACTTTTACACCATCCAAGTGACTAGCTTTCCACCCTGTATATAACAGTATGAGCCAACTTAATTCTCTTGTCCACTGAACTCACTGATGTTCTGCTCTCACAGAAGCAGCCCTAGAAGAGTGGTCTTACAAATGAAAATGAAAAAAAAATAAAATAAAAATCACAGCATAGAGCAGTCTGGATTCGTGTTTATTGAAGCCAGTAAATTAAAGATGTCCTTATTTTGCCAGCACTAGAAAGCAAGATTCCATATGACTGCATACTGCACCTGGTTAAAGCCATACAACTGGACTAAGGTCTGTCTCATACATTTGCAGTCCTAATTGTAAGTTGGAAGAAAAAGAAAATAAACAACCATCACCCTACCCCACTCCACTTTCCTCCCCTCCCCCCCCCACACCCCCAAAAAGAAAAAAACAAACAAAAATATCCCTTAGTATACAGGACAGTGAACTTTCATTTACAGCATGTATATTGTTAAGTTCATGATGTACAGAGCAGTCACTTTCAATGCAGTTAAATTAAATAAAATACGAAATTCAGTTTAAACAGTTTTTTTTAAATGCCAATAAAAAAAGTGCAAACTTAAAATCAAGCAGCATAACCACAGCATTTTTATGGAGGGCCAATCTTTGAACTTTTATACTTGCTTCAAGTTGAATAATTTCATTTTTTGTTTTCTTAGTTTAACAATGAATAGTAGATGCAGTCACCATAATGCATATAAATACAGTCATATAATAGTTTAAACAGTCTACCATACAAGTGTATCTGCAAATAAAATGAAGTTTCACTTGAAAATGTAAAGGCTGTTTGCAATTGGCCTTTGGTTCCAATGCTTGAAGACACCAGAAGAACAACAGTGCAGCTCACCAAAGCTGGCAGACTCTGGCAGCCACAGGATGCTACATTACTTGCAACTCTTTTGATAAACTAGGAGCATTCACTTGCAATTAGAAACTGGAAATCTGTTTCTGTTTTGCCAGAAGCATCTTTCTGCAAAGCTGATAAGTTACTATACGTTATCAGTTTTGAACAATTTTAGTATATTTAACACTTTTTTAAAACTGGAAAGTACTTCAATTGTAAGTTTTAGCTATATTGCTAGAGAAAGTGCTTATCAGGTTAGATGGCAAAAACGCAACTCCGGACTGAGGTTTTCGAACTATATCCCATTACAATCACACACTTTTCCAATTTTCCTGCCATGCCTTTGATGTTTCAGTCTCCAGACTCAATTCTTAGTGTCAGAAGGACAGAGTGTAATTACTTCTGGTGTGGAAACTTGCAACTGGCACCCATTACACCAGGAAGTACCTCCACATACCCATCAGCCATCCACAGTCTTAGTCTGTTAACCAGACAGCTGTTTAACTTCAGGTCATACCCTTTATTTAAAAAAGTGAAAAAAAAAAAAAAAGAATTCAACACAACTGGCACAAATAACATGCTTACATTAACAGTTGTCAAAGTGGCAAGTAAATACTCTTAGCTTCCTAGATAAAGTTTAGACAGACTTACATGAAGGACAGCCTCTTGATGTTACACAGGATTTGAAGTTAACATCCAGTACTGTGTTAGTGGTCAATCTAATTCTGTATATTTAAGTAACAGTATATATTAGGGAAGTTATATCCAGACACTGGATTTAGTACAACAAGTTTATATCAACAAAAAGTAAACTCTGCGTAATTCAAACTGTGGTTTTTCCCTTCAGCATTAAGAGCACAGAATATGCTTGGCATTTTTTAATTTATGGTAGTGTGTACATGTAAAACAAGCATACCGTATACAAAAATCAAAAGTGCCTTTTCAGTAACCATAGCAGTTTTGTTTTTACAGAAGGATGGTTTTATGTGACCATGGACAGAACTCCGTCACAGCAACGGGGACAACCACAACCCATCTTTCCAAATGAAATGCTACATTAGGAAAACAAAAATACAAAACAAGTTATTGACTATGTTCATCACGTACACATTCGTACTTTTTAGGTTACCTTCAGAATTGGAGTTGGCTGCACCTGCAGCAGAAGTGGTTGGTCAAAGGGCCTTGAAAGTTTTTTAAAAACTTCCACAGGTATAAGGCAGGAATCAGTTTTAGCCAGGTAGCTAATATTTAGTTACAAAAAGTAAGAAAAAAAAATACTGAGAGTGTTCTGTAGCACATTTCATTATGGGAAAATGATACGTCACCAACCATTCTTCATAGGCTAGCCTCTCGGCATAAAAAAAGGCAGAAGCTATCAGAAAACAGGACTTAAAATTAAATACAAATTGCCAAACTACTGATTTTAAAACAAAACCAAACAGTGACTGTTTGTACTACAGTGCACAATAAATTCAAGCACCTTCTAAAGACACATCACACGCTGTGCCAGGCACTTGGATCTAAACAAGTTTAAGTTTCTCCCTTTGTCAGCTACACCAGAAAGGGCATCCACACTCTTAGACTTTTTTCTTTCTAAACTAAAACAAGATTTATAACAAGAATAAATTCCCACGATGCTTAGTGTTTGGCCTGGAATTCTCCAATATAAAGTAGTCTTTTTAAAACAGTGATTATTTACCCTATGCAAAACACAGGATTTAACAACATCGCTCCTCTCCAGTCAATCCAACATTCTAGTTTCTTACTGAGTTAAATCTGCTTTCCCTTTTAGGGCTCCATCCCCTACCTAGGCTTCTTTCACCTAATTTATGTTCTGTTACACCACCACCACCTTTCCAAGTATTTAACGCATTTGCAAACATACAAGTAGCCAATTCCAATAATTCTGGAAGAGGATTTCATTTCTTTCTTGCCTTACTTGCAGGCAGAAGTAGTATTTTAGCAATAATTCTGCATCTTGCTGCTCTGTGCTCTTCACAACAGGAAACACAGCTGCACCTGCTTACCTTGAAAACCAAAAGAATTGCCCTACATAAACTCTAAATGGTTATCTTATACAGAGGGATTTTATATGCAAACTTCCTGAATGTGCACTTTATACTGGGACAAGGCAATGACATAGTAAGCTCATTTCCCCTGCCCCAAGAAAACTGATAGCATCTGCCATAGCAGAAAATTCCTGGTCTTATCAGATCAATATACATAGTTATTTGGTCATTTACTTATGCATTTTTAAGCGCTATCAAGCTTCATTCTCTGTTGGAGGAGAGCTTGTTGTTACCATAGAGTCTGGCTTGCGAGTCATCCTATCCAATTCTTCTTGCACATTTGTCAAAACTGTTTTTTGTCCTAAAAAGAAAAAGGACAAGGTTAAAACAATCTACCTTCCAGAAAATATTTTAACTGATTGAGTACATGCATCCAGAAAATCATTTTTACGTCAATGTATTATTTAATTGCTTCATAGTTCATCACCTTCCCAAGAACATAGGGCCTGAGTATATACAAGGTAACACCTGCATAAAGGCTGATTCAACTCACCAGAAAAAATCAACATGCTGAATTACACAGAATTATAAACCATGAAAATATCTGCAACAGACACTAAAGGAACTGGTACCTCAAAAACAACCACACTAAGGATTTTCTATAAAAATTAATTATACACAATTCTCATACTAGTATGCATAGCAAGAAGTTTATTTCAACAAAGATTTCAACCACAAGCTCTCCCAGTATGTAGGACACCTGCAAGAAAAATCACATTTGTTTGGTCACACTTATTCCTGATGCATTTTAATATTAAACATCTAACTCCTTTATGTCTGTAGACAATGCTTCCCTTAAGAAAGGGGACATGAACTGTGTATTCATTTAATATCTCAGAGCCATCATTTCAAAGGACTTCTTCAATTGAAAACAGACACATCGAAGTATTTCGTGCAGCAGTGTATCATACATTTTTATATTAGATTCAAAACTTTTCAACAATTCTCCCACCACCAAACTACAGTTTAATTCCCTCATTCTGAAAATTATAAACTCACAGATGAATTAATCATTAAAATATATTCTAAAGCTCATAGCGTACAAGCATTTAAGATTAAAAAGCTATATTTTTAGACAAAAAATAGATTATATAACCATGTACAGCTTCCTTACACAGCCAAAGAATTTAACAAGCATCTGTTTTCCAGTTCAAATGTGTGTGAAATATTAGGTGGATTTTTTCCAGGGTACATGCTGAAAACATTAGGAAGGCAAGATTTGACTGTTGGAGATTCAAGTGTTTTTTTCCAAAGTACAAAGACTAAGTTAAAAGGCTACTTTTAATCACTGCTTAGGTTTTAGATTTAAACACTGATCATAAGCCACAGTATTCTCAATAGCATTTATTCAAAACATCATTATTTAAACAAAAATTAAAAATATATATATAAAAAAATGTAATAAATTTATGATTTACAGTACAAGAAAACTTCCCTTGTAGACTAAGGGCATTCTGGTTTAAATAAATAAAAACCACTTGAGCAGAAGTATGACTAAATTTAAACCATGGTGGGTTTTTTTATTTAACAAATGAACCATATCATTACAGTTGTCTCTTGCAACTACCTCATATCACACGTGAAAAACGCTGCCAAACTACTGAACAATATGTAGTGTTACATACTCCGCACTACCACTATCAGAGATGATCAATCTACAAGTGAGAAGAAACAAAAGAGCTGTTATGAAGAAAATTAAAATTTCCCCTCTGTTGTAAACTAAATTGATACTTGCTTTCAGTTTCTCTACAAGAATATCATCAAGGACAATAGTGGCCTTAGTCAATTGTGTGCTGTACAACTATACGCATCCTTCTTTCCAGATTAGTGAGAGCTGGGAACTCTAGTTCTTCATCTGGAAGGGTGAAGTCAAACGTTAAAAAGTGAAAGTATCTGTCATGAATAGAAATTAAATTAATCTTTTATATCTGTAGGCATGTAATGAAATAAAAAGTTCATCACAGAATCCATCATTTGAAGCTTTCTGAAGAGTCAAGGTCTACAGTTGGAAAAAGAGTACAGCAGCATTAAAGCAAATAGGACAAGTGAAAAATTGCACAATATAGAAACAAATAAGATGGCTATCTACCCAGGTTAGAGTGTTCTCTCAAATAAGACACGGGACAAATCAATCAGGCTGATCAGTATGCTGAGATCCATAACGTCTCCCTCAACCTATCACCATATCTCATTTTCAACCACAGGATATTTACTACTGTGGGAGAAACAGACAATCTCTTAAAAGCTAAATATTTTTAGTGGCAACCTGCTGAAAATTTAGGGCTCCTAAAATAGTTTAGATCAGATACTTAAAATCCTTACAAATATTATTTTAGTACATTTATTCACATGGAAGAGGCTGCCTTAATTCAGTCTTTCTAACCCCACAAGTCATTTTAAGATACTCTCCTCAACCCTTCCACAAAAGAGCAAGTAACCAGCTGCCTTTATAAACTCAACAAGAGCTTTTCAGACATCGGCGTTAAGTGTCCTTCTTACCTTATCAGGAAAGTTTAATCATACACTGGTTGAGTATAAGATGTGAGAACATCAGCTGACAAGGAACAGGCATATTCTCTTGTGACTGAAAGCCAACAGTTCTGTTCCGAAAGTGAGGGGACGAGTGTGAGCTACCAACATGATGCAGCCAAGAAAAGCCAACTGCAATCTTGAGATCACTCAGGAGAGGTACTTCCATCAAAGAAAGAGAAGTGCTGTTGCAGGCACTACAATGAGATGTATCTGGAGTGCTGCACACAGTTCTAATCACTCATGTTCAAGAACAGATAAGCCAATGATGGCAAGTAACAAAGAAGAAACTGGCAGAGAAAACAGAGCTCAGCTTTTATCAGAAGGCTAGAAAAGAACTCATCTAATTTAGTCTAATAAAACAATAAAAGTTAAGAAAGGGTGTGTGACTGCTGTCTCTAGATGTTTCATGAGAGAAATAATCTATTTAAATTAGAAGTTAATACTGACCAAAAAAAAAAAAAGAAGCAAT